>CM038674.1:495113237-495663237 GCA_021605145.1 Aegilops bicornis
CTGGCTGACCATTTCTTTTGTGTTGCTCTAATCACAAAACAGTTCATCCGGGAAAGGAACTGGTGAGTGTCGTATATCGCATACACCTTGATCTGGCCGACTGCTTTCTTATGTAAGGTTGCCTAATCACAAACAGTTCATCCGAAAGGAACTGTGAGTGTTGTACATCGCACACGCCTCTTCTATCGCTGCTCGCTTTTGAAAATTCTCGCTTTCATCGCAAATGGTTCATTGGACTGAACCATATGCCCTGGATCACACACGCAACTAAAATCTGAACCGTGTTTGATGCATCCTCCATTGCAAATGTTTTGCACCTTTTTTGACGGTTTTTTACATACCCATTTGTGATTAATGCATCGCACATAGTTTCGTGAAAGGGTCTCTGATCGTAGTGTCGCGTTAGCAAGATCCCGCAAGAGTGGTTGTATCGGTGGTCGAAGTAGAATTTTGAGGAAATATTTGTTCTACCTTTAGCTCCACATTGGGTTTGACACTCTTATTTATCGAAAAAAGCTACAAATGATCCCATATACTTATGGCTTATCACATCCGTGTTCAATTTTGTGAGAAATGGGTGCGCATGTTAATCTTGGTAAAAATGTTAAAAAATCCCATGTATAGAAAACTATTTGGATGGGTCCTATGTCGCATCAGCATTTCTTCGCCATCGATACCACGGGTACCCATTTCCCACTTAAACCTAACATGGGTGTGCAATGAGGACTCCAGTGTTTGATATCCCAAAATTTTTGAATTTTTAAAAATTTCTTGATATTTTTTAATGTTATTTTCATACAGGTGTAAAAGTACATGGGAACTCCAATGCATTTCCCATACACATCTAGCTATATAGCTAGCATCGCCCTTCTTTACATGCACCAAGTGGATCCATTGGTTTCTATATCATTTATGTGGTGTTGTTGATGGTAAAAGAAAGCATATATACATTACATACCAATGTCACAAGTGTACATACATAGGCTTATTTACAAGTGAAAAGAAGCTTATGCAAGACTACCATCCAACTCCTTTTATAGAAATCAATGATGATCAACATATGAAATCATCATGATAGTCCATGTTAGCTTGTTTATTGTTCCAATATTAATCAATGGGATTGTTCAAAGAACAAAAAAGCTAATACTTGACAAAGAGATCATTCACACTTTCAAACATTCGGGGAAAAAGTCTTGGGACAAAACACACATCAAGTTTTTTTTTCAAATATAACATAAGAGCTGTTATATTCATTGTAAAGAAGAAGATGGTACAAGGACCTGAACTGCTCGGTTTATTAAAGGAAAACTGGGCAAAAATCTAAACAACGGCAAGCCACACCTAGCTAACGTGAACAACCCAAAGCACCACAAAACATACTCCCTCCGTTCCTAAATATAGGGCGAGAAGTTTTTTGGCACCTAAAATTAAAGAACACAAGTGGAGGGAAAATTTCATAAGTTTTGGGGCAATATTACTCCCTCACTATTTGACATGAGAAAATAGAGGAGATTGCCTAATATAAGGAAATGTAATCAAATCCTTTAAAAATTATTCAAACGAAAGTGGTGCAATGCGATACACCTTATATTTTGGACTTTTTCTCAAACTCTATACACCTTATATCAAGGAAAGGAGGAGTACAAGACAATCGGAAGGCCAACATCCCACAACACACCCGGCCGGACACTCGAGTGCCTACACCAAGCACAGAGTGCAAACTGAAAAACCGACAGATTCAATTCGGGTTGCCACAAGCTTATTTTAAAAACTAGACGGCACTAAAGAGGAATGCTATGTGTGATAGAGCAAACATATGCCGCACTAATCCCTGCCGAGGTTGGCGTATACACACTCGCCTCAAGACTTTGTATGTGGATGGTGCTTCTATTGCTCCCACAAAGAAGTCATGTGGGCAGCTTCACGACCACCTTTCATGAGCCTTTGGGTCCTTTGACCAAGTCAAGCTCCGTGATTTATGCCCCAAGAGGAAACATGGTGCCAAGCAAAGCGAAGCGGCGTTGTCATCGTCTAATCCGAAGACCGGAGCTAGGGTTTCCAGAGCATGATGGAAAGGGGAAGGGCTGCAACATTGATGCCTCCAACAAGGAACGATGCCCATAGGCTACGCCATCAATGACTCACATAATAAAAGTATGGCTTTCACCGACAGCCCACACATTCATACCAACGACTCGCTAGCTCCATCCGATCTACCACCTCCATGGCACGCAAGCACCACACCACCTCTATCCTCCCACAGCCTGCATATCGCCCCTTCCATGTAACGCATCTCGGCCTCCGCTTCACCTCCCGCCTCAAGCTTCACGCAAGAAGATCCGACATTAGAGGTACTGACCAACCACAAATGCACAAGAGAGCCATCATAGGCCCACCATGTAAGGTGCCGAGACCACGCCAACATGGGTCGACACCCAGCCGAAACCGCGCCTCGGCGCCATCCGCATCGCCTCACGCCCACCAGAGCAAAGAGATCTCGGCCGGGCTACCTCCCATGCCCTATGGATCGATATTACGCCCATTTTGCATCATGTTTTCCTATCGTTATTTATAATGTTTTTAATCAATATAACATTCTTTAGGAGCAATTCTAATGCCTTTTATCTCTTAATATGCAAGATTTACATAAAGAGGGAGATAGCTCGACATCTAGAATTAGGACCTGAAGCTATGTCGAGATACCTATTCTACACATCTCCAAATAAGCTGAAATTTTACGGAGATTTATTTTGGAATAAATAAAAGTATTGGAGAAAATAAGTACCAGAGGCGCCACCTCAGGTGCCCACGAGGCACTGTGGCTCGCCCACCCACCCACCCTCAGTAAGTGCTCGTGGCTTGTAGGGCCCCCCCAGCCCCACGTGCTCATCTTGTGGTATATAAGCCCATTTTCCCTATAAAATAAGGAGACGACTTTGGAAGAGCGCCACAGCCTGGGTGGAACTTGGGCAGAGCACTTTTGCTCTTCAAGGCAATTCCACTGGGATACTTCTCTCCAGGAGGGAATTGAAGCCATCGTCATCACCAACAACCCTCTCATCACGGAGAGACCAATCTTCATCAACATTCACCAACACCATCTCATTCAAACTCCTAGTTCATTTTCTTGTATTCAATCTTTTGACAAAAACTCAAATTGGTACTGTGGTTGTTAGTAGTGTTGATTACATCTTGTGTTGATGCTAGTTGAAGTTTATTTGGTGGAAGATTATATTTAGATCCATTATGCTATTAACAATCTCCCGATCTTGGACATGAACATGATGTGTGAGAATACGTTGTTCTTGAGGACATGGGAGAAAGTTGCCATAAGTAATCATGTGAATTTAGAGCTCTTCGATATTTTGATGATATGCATGGTGTTAGTTTCCATTAGTGGTTACGTCGATCATGACACTTCATCTTTGGGCTCTGGATTGATTAGATGATGGGTTCCTAGAGATAGAAGCCAAACCCCAGTTTATGCGCCATTCGAGGGCTGGATTTGGATCCATATTAATGTTATGGCTAGATTTATCTTAATGCTTCCTTCAGAGTAGTTGCAAATTTCATGCAGAGGGGTTAATCATGTTTAGAGGCTTGTTCAAGCAAGAACATCACCCAAGCACCGTCCACCCACATATCAAATTATCAAAGTAGCTTAACGCAACAAACAAACATGATGAAAGTGATTAGATGGAATTTCTGCAGTGCCCTCAAGAAGTCATTGCTTATTATAAGAGATCAAGCCGGGCTTCGTCTTTTCAAGAATAAAGTGATTGGGATACCTTGCCGCACCTTAGCTACCATTGTTAATTGTCACTTGTTACACAATTATCTTGCTATCAACTACTGTTATCAATAATTTCATTGTTTGCAGAATACCTTGTTGAATCGCTTGTCATTTCTTCGCTTCATTGGTTAGACACTCTTACTTATCGAAAGGACTACATTGATCCCTGATGATCCACAAGTATAGGGGATCAATCATAGTCCTTCCAATAAGTAATAATGTCGAACCCAACGAGGAGTAGAAGAAAATGACAAGTGGTTTTCAGCAAGGTAATTTCTGCACACACTAAAATTGTCGGTAACAGATAGTTTGATAGCAAGATGATTTGTAACGAGCAAGTAACAAAGAATCAGAATAAACTGCAGCAAGGTATCCCAACTTTTGTGGCAAAGGACATGCCAAACGGTTTCTTATAATAGGCAAAGTGTTCTTTGAGGGTACACGGAATTTCATCTAGTCACTCCCATCATGTTGGTTCGATTCGTGGTTTGCTACTTTGCTAATTTATATGTGGCTGGACCGGTGCTTAGGTGCCGCTTTTACTTTTAACAAATCTCCTATTAACCCCTCGCAAGCATCCCCAACTATGAGAAAAGTATTAAGATAAAATCTAACCATAGCATTAAACTTTTGATCCAAATTGGTCCTCATTTAAGTAGCTGCGATAAACTAGGGTTTAAGCTCTCACACCAAGCAACCCATCATCTAATAACTACTCCATAATGCATTCCATTAGGCCCAAATATCGTGAAGTGCCATGTAGTCGACGTTCATATGACACCACTAAGGGAATCACAACATACATATCATCAAAATATCGAACACATATCAAGTTCACATGATTACTTGCAACAAGATTTCTCCCATCACCTCAAGAACAAAAAGTAAATACTCACAAATGATAATCATGCTCAAGATCGTGTAGGGGTATTAAATAGCATAATGGATCTGAACATATAATATTCCACCAAATAAACCATATAGTAATCAACTACAAGATGTAATCAACACTATAGTCACCCACAAGTACCAACTGAGGTTCCGTACCAAGATTGGAACACAAGAGATGAACTAGAGTTTGAGAGGAGATGGTGATGTTGAACATGTTGATGGAGATTACCCTCCCAAAGATGAGAGGGTTGTTAGTGATGACGATGGCTTCGATTTCCCCCTCCGGGAGGGAAGTTCACGCGGTAGAATCGCTCCGCCGGAGGGCAAAAGTGCTCCTGCCCAAGTTCCACCTCGAGACGGGCGCAGACCATCCCGAAAGTCCTCTCCTTATTTTTTCTAGGTCAAAATGACTTATATACTGTAAGATGGGCACCGAGGTGGGCCGAGGTGGGCACAACCCACCAGTGGCGCGCTACTGGGGCCCATGCGCCGCCTCGGTGTCTTGTGCTCACCATGGTGGACCCCTCACGATAGTTATTTGCTCCCGCTTGATATATTCCAAAAAAATCTCCGTAAATTTTCAGCTCATTTGGAGATGTGCGTAATATGTAACTCGACGTAGCTTTTTCAAGTCCGTAATTCGAGCCGCCATTCTCCCTCTTTGTGTAAACCTTGCATATTATGAGAGAAAAGGCATTAGAATTACTCCAAAAGCATTATTATGCATAAAAAACATTATAAATAACAGTTTGAAAACATGATGCAAAATGGACGATCAACTCCCCTGTTTAGACCTCGCTTGTCCTCAAGCTTAAAAACCGAATCGAAAAACATGTCCACATGCTTAGAGAGAGAGGTGTCGATAAAAACAAAATATTTATATAGAAGCATCATGCATATTATTATAACAACAACAAACCTTATCATAAAACTTTTATCATATAACTTCTCATGAGCAAGTAACAATTCATCACAACATCAAGTATAAAGCATAAAATCTATTGAAAACCAATGTATCTATGTTCTCAAATAACTTTGCAACTACAAGTCATCATCTTTTCTAGAAAGGGTCTCAGACGTAGCCTTTTGAAAGTCCACATACTCAACTGGCCATATAACATTCTATGATAGCTAACAATACCTCATGCCCATGAGCAAAAAACTTTCAACCGGACACATAGGAAGATAAGGGTCGATGGTTTCACCTCCCAACATATTCACCTCAAGGGTGATGTCAACAATAATAATTCATGCTCACTCACATCCAACTCGATATATGTGCTTAGATCTTTCCTCACCACATGATGCTTGCAAAAGAGAAAAATAAAAAGGAATAGGGAAGAATACTTGACTCTTGCATAAAATTAAATACATAAAAGTAAAAGATAGGCCCTTTGCAGAGGGAAGCAGAGGTTGTCATGCGCTTTTTGATTTATATGCTCAATCACTTAGTGCAAAAGAACGTCACGTTATATTGCCCCTTATGATAGCAACCTTTATTATGCAATCACGTCACTTTTATTACTTTGCCATCACAAGTTCATACAACACTCAATTTTCTCTTACACTAAATGATCCAACACTTCTAGAAGCAATTTTTATTGCCTTATTGCAGCGATGACAAGTTACTTGAAGGTTCTTGCTCAATCCATAGGTAGGTATGGTGAACTCTAAAACAAGATTTTGGGTTTATGGTTTTTGGATGCACAAGTAGTATTTCTACTTAGTGAAATTTTTGGCTAGCAAAGGTATTGGGCAAGCAACCACATGTTAAACGCATCTATGACAATATAACTTCTATGTGAATATGAACAAGCATAATCATTACATTGTCTTCCTTGTCCAACGTCAACAATTTTGGCATAAAATATTTTGATGAGGGCTCACAATCATAAAAGATGTCCAAGATAGTGTATTTTCATGAGAATCTTCTCGTCACTTATTAATTCTTTCATGAATTGCATCATTTACCAATGTTTTGTTTGTCAATCTCCAATAAATTTTACTACTTATACTTTTCCTTATGTGGTGTCATTACTTACCATAAGAGTAGCATATGATCTTTTTCATTTATTTTTCTTTTCTTTTTCTTGAAGCATAAAAGTAAAGAAAGCAAAACTCAAACTAAACTTTATTATATATCTCACAGATGATTACATAGATAGATAGATCACTAAGCAAACACTCGAAAAAGATTGAACTAAACTTTTATTCAACTAATTCAAAAGATAACTAAAGATTGAACTAAGATAGATAAAGGCAAAAGAATGTGGTGTGAAACGATGCCGGGGAACCTCCCCCAAGCTTGGCACAAGCCAAGGGGAGTGCCATACCCGATACTCAAGTCTCCTTTGGTGGTAAAGAAGGTGATGGTGGTGATGATGAGGTAGTGTCACGCTACAAGCTCAGGAGGTACTCCAATCTACGAATGATGCTCCCAAGGGCGATGATGTGCTCTTGCAATGTAATATTTTCACGAAAGTGAGATATCTATTTTTGCACACTGACCATTTCTCAATGGTCCCGAAGCTTCAATTTTAGTAGGGTTGAGATGCTCGTAGTATGGTTGAAGGATGTATTCTTCTTCTGTTGCTGGGATGACCTGCCCTATTGCCGGAGCTTGATCTCCCACAACTTTATTGGCCTCATCAACCTTGATAGTTTCCCATGGTTCCTCTCTCTTAAGTTCTATTTTTATCAACCAAGCATCCTCTTATACTTTGTTGGAGGAAGGACAAGACATGATGCCTGGCTCGACAGATCTAAAAGAAAACACCAAGAAAGAAGAACAGAAGATTTCTCCGTGATACGGTGGTCAATAGGTTCGGGGGGTATATAAAGATTTTTTTATCTTGGGAAACAAGCAAAACGAGAGGAAAACGGAGTTGGGAAGGTGCCCGAGGTGGTCACAACCCACCTGGGCGCGCCAGGGGGCCTAGGCGCGCCCTGGTGTCTTGTGGCCTCCTGCTGCTCTCCTTCCTCGTTGTTTATTATTTTCCTAATTTTTTGTAATATTCCAAAATTGACAAAAAATTGCAGATTTTTTGGAGTCTATTTACTTACCGTATCAATGCACTCACCTCTTTTTTTCATGATTCCGAGTGTTCCGGATGGTTTTTTATGTGTTCTCCGATGTCATGGTTTCAATAATATTGCTTTCAATATTAATGTATGCATTCTGAGATATAGTGTTTAATTCTTTGTCCATTGACAACCTTCGGGTTAGTACCTTTGGCACTACTTATTTTGATAGCTCCAGAACGATAAACCTCTTCGAGAATATATTGTCCTTCCCATTTAGAGAGGAGTTTTCCTGCAAAGAATCTGAAACAGAGTTGTACAAAAGAACATATTCTCCAACTTTAAATTCCTGCTTTTGGATTCTTTTATCATACCATATTTTAACTTCTTCTTTAAATAGTTTGGCATTTTCATAAGGTTGGGTTCTCCATTCATCTAATGAGCTAATATCAAATAACCTGCTTTTCACCGCAAAATTCAAAATCATAGTTGAGTTCTTTGATTGCCCAATATGCTTTATGTTCTAACTCAAGAGGAAAATGACTAGCTTTCCATAAACCATTTTATAAGGAGACATACCCATAGGATTTTTATAAGCTGTCTCCAGAGGCCCAAAGTGCATCATCTAATTTCTTAGGCCAATTCTTTCGGGACCTATTAACAGTTTTTTGTAATATTACTTTATTTATCTATTGCTAAGTTCAACTTGACCACTAGATTGAGGATGATAGGGTGATGCAACTCTATGGTTAACATCATATTTAGCAAGCATTTTACAGAAAGAACCATGAATAAAGTGTGAACCACCGCCGCTATTAAATATCTAGGGACTCCAAACCTTGGGAAAATAACTTATTTAAGCATTTTAATGGAAGTGTTGTGATCAACACTACTAGTTGGAATAGCTTCTACCCACTTAGTAACATAATCAACAACAACCAAAATATGAGTATACCCATTAGAGGAAGGAAAATGTCATATATAATCAAATCCCCAAACATCAAATGGTTCAACAGCAAGTGAATAATTCATAGGCATTTCTTGACGCCACCGATATTACCAATTCTTTGACATTCATCACAATATAAAACAAACTTATGGGCATCCTTGAAGAGAGTAGGCCAATAAAAACCAGATTGCAATACCTTGGGAGCAGTCTATCTCCACATGATGCCCTCCATAAGCTTCGTGAGTGACATTTCAGAGGATTTGTTCCCCGGTCATGCTCAGTGTACGTAACGCCTAATAATACCATTTAATCATTCTTTATAAAGATGTGGGTCACCCCAAAAGTAGCTGCCTTTAATCATAGAAGATTTTTTTTCTTTTGTTGGTATGTGAAACTAGGTGGTATATATTGCAACAATGTAATTAGCATAATCAGCATACCAAGGAGTGTTATGAGAAACATTTATTGCAGCTAGTTGTTCATCACGAAAACTATCATCAATAGGTAGTGGGTCATCAAGAATATTTTCTAACCTAGACAAGTTATCCGCCACGAGGTTCTCAGCCTTTTCTATCAAGAATATGTAAATCAAATTTTGTAGAAAAAGAACCGACCTAATGAGTCTAGGGTTTAGCATCTTTTTTTCCCATAAGATATTTTATAGCAACATGATCAGTGTGAATAGTTACTTTAGAAACAAACAATTTAGGATCTGAATTTATCACATGCAAAACACAACTCTAAAAATTCTTTTCACTAGTAGCATAATTTCTTTGGGCAATCGCTTCAGAGTTTTGCTAGCATAATGGATAACTTTTAATTTCTTATCAACTCTTTGTCCTAGAACGACACCAACAACATAATCACTAGCATCACACATAATTTCAAAAGGCAAGTTCCAATCAGGTGGTTGTACTATAGGTGCAGAAGTTAAGGTTTTCTTAAGTGTTTCAAAGGCTTCTACACAATCATCATAAAAAACAAATGGACCATCCTTTTGTAAAAGATTTGTAAGAGGCCTAGAAACTTTAGAGAAGTCTTTAATAAATCTCCTATAGTAATCAGCATGACCGAGGAAACTACTTAATACCTTTTAATGTCTTTAGGACATGGCATTTTCTCAATTGCATCAACTTTAGCTTTATCCACCTCAATACCTCGTTCAGAAATTTTATGTCCCAAGACAATACCTTCATTAACCATAAAGTGTCACTTCTCCCAATTCAAGACAAGATTAGTTTGCTCACATCTCTGAAAACTCGATCAAGGTTGCTTAAGCAAACATCAAAAGAAGTTCCATGAATGGGGAAATCATCCATGAAAACCTCAACAATCTTTTCACAAAAATCGTAGAATATAGCAGTCATACATCTTTGAAAGGTAGCAGTGCATTGCACAAACCAAAAGGCATACGCCTATAAGAATAAATTCCAAAAGGACAAGTAAAGGTGGTTTTCTCTTGGCCAAAGTTGTGAAATAGGTATTTGAGAAAAACCGTAATATACATCAAGAAAGTAAAAGTGTGTGTGTGTGCTTAGATAGTCTTTCTAACATTTGATCACTAAAAGGCAAGAGGGTAATGATCTTTTTAGTAGCTTTATTTTGTTTTCTAAAATCAATTACCATTCTATAGCCAAAGGACAATTCTTTGTGGAATAAGTTCATTTTTATCATTAGGAACAACAAAGAAACCTCCCTTCTTATGGACACAATCAACATGACTTACCCATCTACTATCAGCTATGGGATAGATTATACCTGCTTCCAGAAGCTTTAATTTTTAGTTCTTACCACTTCTTTCACTTTAGGATTCAAACATCGTTGATGATCAACAACGGGTTTAGCATCAGGTTCAATGTTAATCTTGTGATGACATAGAGTGGGACTAATGCCCTAAGATCATCAAGAGTATACCCACAGCAGCTCGGTGCTTCTTCGCATTTTCAATAATCTTTCTTCTTCATGTTCTGAAAGGTTAGCACTAATAATAAGAGGATATATCTTTTTCTCATCAAGATAATCATATTTCAAAGTGTCTCGAAATTGTTTTTAATTCCAACACAGATCATCTTTAGGTGGAGGAGGACCTACTAGAGCGCTAATAGGCTTAATTGTGTTTGAGCAGAGGTCGTTGTTCAAAGAATATTTTATCTATTTCAGTTCCTCTTGCATATGCATATCATTTTCATGGTCTAGCAAATATTGTTCTAGCGAATCAGTAGGGGGCACGACAATAGAAGAAAGACCAATAATTTCATCCTTACTAGATAATTTTTCTTCTGAGGTTGTCTACTAAACTTGGAGAAATTAAACTCATGAGGCTCATTACCAAAACTGACACCGACAATTTGTTTCTCACAATATATTTTAGCATTAAAGGTGTTCAGGAAAGGTCTACCAAAAATAGAGGGACAAAAATCATCTTGTGGGGAACCAAGAACTAGAAAATCAAGAGGGATATTTTTATTTTCTCACAAAAGACTTCAACATCTCTAACAATCCCAAGTGGTGTGATGGTGTCTCTATTAGCAAATTTAATAGTAACATCTATGTCTTCTATTTCAGCGGGTGCTATGTCATTCATAATTTCTTGATATAAGGTAAAAGGAATAGCACTAATGCTAGCAGCTAAGTCACATAAACCATGATAATAATGATCTCCTATTTTAATCGAGACAACAGTATGCCAAAAAAACACGCCTATGTTTATCTTTTTTATCGGGTTTGTTAATTCTAGCAGCTTCATCACGTATAAATAACATGCCCATCAATATTTTCTACCATGAGATCTTTTAAAATAGCAACACTAGGTTCTACTTTTAATTTGTTTTGAAGGTCTAGGTGCTTTTGATATTACTCGCAATTCACGCTTGAAACCTTAGCATGTTCCTTTATCCTAACTGGGAAAGGTGGGTTTTCAATATAAGCAGTTGGCACAACTGGATCAACATTGTAAATAATAGTTTCATATTTAGCTATTACCGGTTCTTTAATTTCTTCTTTAATAGGTGGATGATATTTAAACCACTTCTCCTTAGGAAGATCAACATGAGTAGCAAATGATTCACAAAAGAGGCTACTATCTCAGAGTCAAGTCCATATTTAGAGTTGAACTTGTCAAAGGCATCAGTATTCATAAAAGATTTAACACAATCAAACTTAAGCTTAATACCTGACTCTTTACCGTCAAGCCGAGTTCCCAATCTTTAGAGTTATGCTTAATTCTCTCTAAAAGATCCCACCTGAATTCAATAGTCTTCTTCATAAAAGAACCAAGACAAGAAGTATCGAGCATGGATCGATCATCATGAGAAAGCCGAGCATAAAAATTCTGAATAATAATTTCTCTTGAGAGCTCATGATTGGGGCATGAATAGAACATTGACTTAAGCCTCCCCAAGCTAGAGCGATACTTTCTCCTTCACAAGGAAAAATGTTATATATATAATTCCTATCATTATGAACTAGATGCATAGGATATTTTTAGTGACATTCCAATTTCTATCAATTCCAATTCCAAGATCCACTATCATCGCACAGCCTATACCATGTCAATGCTTTTCCTTTCAAAGATAAAGGGAAAATGTTCTTCTTAGCTTCATCTTTGGTAAACCTATGATACGCCTCCAACGATCTATAATTTATGAAGTATTCATGCCATATTTACAACAATTTATATGATTTTGGTATGATTTGATTAGAACTAACCGGATCGACGTTGTTTTCAAATGTAATCACTGTGGTGTCGCTTTTGTGCAAAAATAGAAGTTCTCGGAACGAGCTGAAAATTTACGGAGATATTTTTGGAAAATATAAAAAAATACTAAAACAAAAAGATATCGGAGAGGAGTCCCGAGGCAACCACAAGGGTGGGGCGCCCCCTGCCTTTTCGTCGCCTTGTGGGCCCCCTTGACTTGTCCCTGATGCCAACACCTCCTATAAATCCCAAAACCTCCACAAATAAAACCTAGATTGGGAGTTCTCATTACCAGCCACCGTAGTCACGAAAACCAACCGGGAGCGATTCACTCACGAGGGGGGAAACCATCACCGGTGGCCATCTTCATCATCCAGGTGCTCTCCATGACGAGGAGGGAGTAGTTCACCCTCAGGGCCGAGGGTATGTACCTGTAGCGATCCAACCTCAGACGGTCAAATCTCTGCGTATAAGTGTCATCCCTGGATCAGTAATGCTGACACACACAGTACTTGAAGGATTTATAACAGAGTTCAATCACACACTTATTACATCAAATTTCTCAAAAGAGAACTTATTACAATAAATATGGCTTAAGGCCATCTAAATTATAACAGCGGAAGGCTTGGAAGATAAAGTGAGTCCATCAACTCCAATGGCATAGCCGAGTGCACTACAACGACATAGCGCACCTTACTTTTTGTCCGAAAAGTCTGCAACATGATATGTTACAGCTCAAACGGGTCAAAGACATGAAATATGCTGGCAATATAACACAGTAGAGCAATGAACAAGTAAATGCTATCACTACATGCATATATGGCTGGTGGAGGCTCTATGGTTATAATGTTTTGCGAAAAGCCAATTTTCCCCTACAACAAGGGAATATATTTTATTTAACTATCATGGTAGTTGATGAACATTGAGAATGGTAAATCCCCATCTCAATCCCAATTAAGAAGTAATTAACAACCCAACAAATTAATTTAGAGTGATGAGATCAACATGATAATTCAAGAACCGTGATACTCAAGATGTCCATACCGGGACACGGCTAACCATGATTAGTTTGTACACTCTGCAGAGGTTTGCGCACTTTTCCCCACAAGACTCGATCTCCTCCGCTGGATTTCTCGCACTACATGGTGTTTGAGAAACGGATGACCGAGACACAATCTTTCAGAAACATTAACTATTTACTCTGGGTGGACAATTACACCTACTTTCCCCTACATTTTCTAGCCCACCACTGAAAGAGGTCATGCAACATACTCAACTATGCTAGAGCCCATAATAGCTTGTGGCTGCACACGGAAGTTTCTAGCATGAATAGTCTTATGATCCCTTTGAGCCTGGGTGGCGAACCAAAAAGGACATCACTGGTATATCCCTAGGTGCCCGCAACCAATCCACCCAGATGTGTATTTAAGTAGCCACCTTAAGTTAACCATTAATTAACAATCTCACATCTGTCATGGATACACTCAAACCCAATCCACGTCTACGAGCATAGCACGACAACATAAGCATAACGTAGAAGTAACTCCCGAGGGTTTGATAATAAAAGGGCAATAGGTTCTACCTCATCATCTACTTCCCAATACCCACAAGTTACTCACATCCTAATCATGCAGTGTTTGGGGGTTGTAACTAATGCATAAAAACTAGGTATGAAAAGAGTATGATCAATGTGTTACTTGCCTTGCTGACGATCCGCAAACCCTAGAGACTCATAGTAGCACGCAAGACCGGAAATTCTATCGCAAACAAACAATAGCATACATAAGCACTCAAGCATAGATGCACGGGTAAAACTCAAATAAGAAGATCCAAACTGAAGGTTCAACTGAAGAGCTTCGATTTGCAAAAATAGTCAATCGAATCGGAGCTACGGAACTGAAACTACTACGTCGAAAGAACCACGAAATCAAATCTGCTTGAAACCAAATTTTAAATTGTCAAAACCTTGGTCAAGTTGATTAAACAGAAAGAGGGGCTCGAGACGAAGATTTTGGCATTGGTTTCACTGTATTTGTACGGTTGAAAAGTTGCGAGGGTTTGAAGATCAGGGGCTAATCTGCAATAAAAATAATCGCAGATAGGTCCCTGGCCGAAAATAAACAAAAAAGAAAACTATTTGACGAACGTCCTCGCCAACAGAGACAACGGTAATTCGTTCAAGTTAAAACGAAACGAACACTAAATAACTAAACCAAGAAAAACCAAATCGACCTAAATAAATAAATAAAAACCGATCTAGGTTTTAAGAAAATCGCGTTTTTACCTAAAACCAAAAGAACCATGGCGAGATCCCATGGCTTCCCATGAGGCGGAGAGGCGGCGGGCGGCGAGGCGAGAGCGCGCGGGCGGCGGCTCAGCGGATGGCGGCATGCTCGGGTATCGGCATTGCGGCTGCCGGCACAAGCAAGGTGGTATGTGGGGCGGCGACGGTGGCTTTAAGGAGGAGGCGGGTCAAGGCTTGGGGAGAGGGCAACGGCGGGCGGAGTCGACTCATGCAGTCCCACATGAAAGCACTGATTGAACGCTGGGCGGTGGCGCTGATGGGTTTGGGCAATCACGTCTCAGCCTCGGTCCAGAAGTTTTTTAAAGTAAATAAATTCAATGGAAAGAAAATCCTAAATAAAATATGAAAAATTCCAAAAATGCCAAAAACAATTTTCTCCATCTAAATAAAATATTTACAATATAGTGAACATTTTCTTGGCCTAAAAATGCAATTTTGAAAAATGCATATTTTTCTAATTCAAATAAAATAGCAATAAAATCCAAATAAAATTATTTATTTGATTTTAACATTTTTCCTCCAATATTTCTTTTATTTTGGAGAAGTCATATTATCTCCTCTCATTTATTTTTATATTGAAATATTGGAGAGAAAAATAATTAAAACCAAAATGATCCTCTTTTCAATATTTGAGAAAACTCAAATATGAAAATAATAAAATCCCCACTCTCTCCGTGGGTCCTTGAGTTGCTTAGGATTTTAAGGATCCAAAACCAAAATGCAGATAAAATATGATATGCATATGATGCCTTATGTATAACATTCCAAATTGAAAATTTGGGATGTTACAGTAACAGTAGCTATGTGTTTGATCTCTCTCTCTCTCTCTCTGTTCTTGATTTGGCACGATCCTCGATGTACCGTGAGCTTTTTTACTATAGTTGAATCATATGGTGTTTGTCCTCCTCTATCTTCTTGTGATGAATTGAGTTTTACCTTTGAGGTTTCACTATTATTGGATTGAATACTATGATGGATTTGAGAACACTTGATGTATGTCTTATGGGATACCCGTGGTGACAATGGGGTGTTCTACTGATTCACTTGATGTATGTTTTGGCACTCAACTCGTGGATTCCCAAGGTGACATTTGGGTAACATATGCATAGGGTTGATGCACATTTTCGCCCTTGTTTCTCCCAGAGGAATCTTGGGGCACTCTTTGAGGTTCTTGTGTTGGATTGAATATTATGAATCTGAAGTTGTTTGATACATATCGTGATAATTGACCCACTGATACTTGTGGTGGCATTGGAGTATCTAGGTGACATTAGGTTGATTGATGTGTGACATATGGTGTTATTTTACTACGAACTCTAGGGCGCTTTGTGACACTTATAGGAATAGCTCAATGGGTTGATCGGAAGAATAACTTTGAGGTGGTTTCTGCACCCTACAAGCAATTTCATCTTTATGTTCTCCACGTATAGGAATTTTGGAGTGACTTTTATCGTATGTTGAGGGATTGCCATATGATTTAATTATGTTATCAATCATTGTTGAGAGAACTTGCACTAGTGAAAGTATGAAACCTACGACTTGTTTCCAAGCATTGCAATACCATTTTCACTCACTTTTGTTACTTGCTACCTTGTTGTTTTTATATATTCAGATTACAAAAACCTATATCTACCATCCATACTACACTTGTATCACCATCTCTTTGCCGAACTAGTGCACCTATATAATATACCATTATATTGGGTGTGTTGGGGACACAAGAGACTCTTTGTTATTTGGTTGCACGGTTGTTCGAGAGGGACCATCTTCATCCTACGCCTCCCATGGATTGATAAACCTTAGGTCATCCACTTGAGGCAACGACGCCAGAAAAGAGTCTTGATGACCCACAAGTATAGGGGATCAATCGTAGTCCTTTCAATAAGTAAGAGTTTCGAACCCAATGAGGAGCAGAAGGAAATGATAAGTGGTTTTCAACAAGGTAATTTCTCAGGCAGTAATCGAAATTATCGGTAATGATAGTTTGATAGCAAGATAATTTGTAACGAGCAAGTAATAGTAATGGTAAATAAAGTGCATCAAGGTAGCCCAACCCTTTTGTGGCAAAGGACAAGCCAAAATGGTTTCTTATAATAGGAAAAGCGTTCTTGAGGGTACAGGGGAATTTCATCTAGTCACTTCCATCATGTTGGTTCAATTCGTGTTCGCTACTTTGATAATTTGGTATGTCGGTGGACCGGTGCTTAGGTGTTGTTCTTACTTGAACAAACCTCCTACTTATGATTAACCCCCTCGCAAGCATCCGTGAATCTCATTTAGAAAAGTATTAATATAAAATCTAGCCATAGCATTAAACTTTTGGATCCAAATCGTCCTCATTTAAGTAGTGCATAAACTAGGGTTTAAGCTTCGTCACTCTAGCAACCCATTATCTAATAATCACTTCCACAATGCATTCCCTTAGGCCCAAATATGGTGAAGTGCCATGGAGTCGACGTTCACATGACACCACTAAGGGAATCACAACATACATATCATCAAAATATCGAACACATATCAAGTTCACATGATTACTTGCAACAAGATTTCTCCCATGACCTCAAGAACAAAATTACCTACTCACAAATGATAATCATGCTCAAGATCAGAGGGGTATTAAATAGCATAATGGATCTGAACATATAATCTTCCACCAAATAAACCATATAGTAATCAACTACAAGATGTAATCAACACTACTAGTCACCAACAAAAATTAACTGAGGTTCCGGACAAATATTGAAACACAAGTGATGAACTAGGGATTAAGAGGAGATGGTGTTGTTGAAGATGTTGATGGGGATTGGCCTCCCAAAGATGAGAGGGTTGTTGGTGATGACGATGGCTTCAATTTCTCGGGAAGTTCCCCGGTGGAATCGCCTCACGAGGGAAAAAGTGCTCCTGCCCAAGTTCCGCCTCGAGACGGCAAGCGCCTCATCCCAAAAAGTCCTCACCTTCGTTTTTCTATGTCAAAATGACTTATATAGCAGAAGATGGGCACCAAAGGCGGGCTGAGGAGGGCACAACCCACTGTGGCGCGCCTCAGGCGCGCCTGGTGTCTTCTGCCACTGTGGTGGCCCCATCCGCAGTTATTTTCTCCGGTATTTTTCATATATTCCAAAACAGTTCTCCTTAAATTTTTCAACTTATTTGGAGATGTGCAGAATGGGTAACTCGACGTAGCCTTTTCAGTCCGTAATTTAGCTGCCGACATTCTCCTCTTTGTGTAAACCTTTGCATATTATGAGAGAAAAGACATTAGAATTTCCCAAAAAGTATTATTATGCATAAAAACATTATAAATAACAAGATGGGAACATGATGCCAAATGGACGATCAATCCCCTATACTTGTGGGTCATGACGACCACCCATCCGTCTTCACGACCACTTCGCTACTTATGAGTAGGCGTTGGGATTTCAAGAAGAAGGGCAATATAGTATAGTAGTAGATATTATTTCCCTGACTTAAGAACTAAGGTTTATCGAACCAGTAGGAGACACCAAGCAAACAAGATAAAAGGAACTTGCACGCACACAAAGCAAATACTTGCATCAAACGCGGGCAAGAGGGTTGTCAATCCCCTTGTACTCGTTAATTGCAATGATTAAATGTGATAATGGTAGATAGATAAACATAAAGTAAAAAAATAAAAGTAAATAAATTGCAGCAAGTATTTTTGGGATTCTAGTAAATATAAAACGAATGGACCCGGGGGCCATAGCATTCACTAGAGGCATCTCTCTCGTGAGCACAACAAAGGTGGGTAGCAAATTATCATGCTTTATTGATAAAATATCACATAGTTATGATGATATTCATGGTATGATCAATATATAGGCATTACGCTGAGACAAGTAGACCGACATCCATCTCGCATCTACTACTCACATTACTCCACCCTCGACCGCTATCTAGCATGCATCTTAAGGTATTAGTTCATAACAAATGCAGTGATGCTTCCAAAGGACCTCAAACGCTTCAGTTCCTCTCGAAACTATTTTTGAATATTAATGAAATTATTTCATAAATATGTCCTCCTTACTCCTATCCTATTAACACTCAAAGAGATCATGATTACTCCTTAAGCTTGTGGCGATGTAGGTTTGATAAATCATTGACATCAACAAACCCTTTCGCTCAATGACCGATAGTGAAACCGTGGACGTCCATATCGATCCCTATGAGTACAAAATGACATTCAAGTGAACCTTTGGTTATCATGTGCTATTCCTTTTGCTTCCGGATACTTTACAAAACCCGAGGTGAGATGTATCGGTATCCTCTTGATGGTATCCTCTTGAGTCATTCTCATGCTCACTATATCGGTCTCCTCGTTATGAGTGTTGTTCTTCTTACTCGTTAACATGTCTCGTCATCCCCGTGACTTAGTAACCTGTGGTCTCCGCCGTAAGACTATGGATGCCATCACATGGAGAGGGCACTAAGAATATCTCTCCATCATCAGAGGAGCAAATTTCACTCTTGAGCTATCTAGTTTGATGTACTTGTAAGTTGTAGTTATGATCATCGTGTTACTGATGATGTTTGAGTAACCCCAAAGTCCATCGTACGGTAAGTAGTGACTATGGTACCCTCATGGTCTAAGGAACTAAAGCACATGTTAAACTCTCTGTGTTATAAAGATTGACTTGTGACGATAACATCTCAAAGTATAACAATAAAGTTTGGGTCAATTCAATATGATCGTTCTTCTAATGTCATATTCTCATTGTTGTTTCGAGACTATCGTACACTTAATGATATCTAAAAATCCGGAAAACATGATCACTAACAACACTTGAGCTGGTCTTAGAGGCTAGACTAGGAATCAAATTTTACCATTTATCATTCTACACGTGCATATGAGTTTTTCACTGAATCACATATTCCAACATTATAGCAGTTATAATATAGAAAACGAACTTTTAATTCTGAACATAGAAATATAATAATACAATATTATTGCCTCTACGACATATTTCTAACACCTCGGGGAGCGAAGCACATCAAGTTTCACATGCCATTGAATTAAACAGGGGTAACAAGTTCAACAAGTTTCACTTCCCAACCTTTCTAGGCATCTCGGATTTGCACCCAAAATGAGCACCATTTTGCTCATCACACAAATTATGGGGAACCAACAATCATATACTCAACAAGCTAATTGCAATCTTTTTATTGTACTTGAAAGACATGTGCCCTGCAAAATAAAAAGAAAGAAAGAAATGGGACTAGAAGTGGATGTGTACATACAAGCTTGCACAAGAAGAAAATAGTATATGATAAAATCAAGTTCCTCATGACAGCTCCCTCCTCCCCTAAGGAAAGACTAAGGTTCCTCTGCCTCCTTCCCTAGATGTTCCTTCAATTTTTTTAGTTTTTCAAGAAAAAGAAGTATATGATACAATGAGTCAAACCATATACAATAGTTGTAGGAGAAAATAAGATAATCCTAAAATCAGATATTACAAGATAGACTACCAATCAATAATACCTTTGGCCTTGCTGCATAATTGTGCAAAGAAATTGATATGCAATCATGATTTCATTTTTTTTATGGACATTCATAATTCCATTCAGGTCTTAGTTTTGCCCTTCTAAAACTTGTGATGTATCCAAACATGAAATTATGGCCTAAAACTCGTGATTTTAGTTTTGATTTCTAGATCATCCTCCCTATTCCTAATTTTATTTCTCCCTGTTCTCGGCTTGGATTGTCAATCGTCAGCCTCGATCATCAGCCAAATGGATGCATTTGCATGGAACATTTTTTGTTGTTATGCCGGCAATTAAGATGGCCAGGAATCGATAATCGATGAGCCAAGTACCAAAGGATGCAACGAAAGCAAGATATATATTCATTGACATGTAATTTTGTGTGAGGCAGCCTATTTTCAAGCACATTTTGCTTTTGCTTTAACATTTGGGCCCCCTTAATTGCGTGTCTCTGCCACTGCATGCTCAGAGCATCTACAGCTGGACTAGGCAAATCAGACTTCTCAAACGCTCATGGACGCCGATCGGCGATCCATGAGACAATGCAGCCACTGTCACGCCTTAAACTTGGTGCTATGCATCAATGTCTCTCATATTTCACCCCCTAAATCCATACAAACCATGAAAAATAAACCTATGTACTACGTGAGGCTAGCCACTACACTTTGTCGTTGGAGATGTCCACGATGTATGGTCAAGTAGTCGGGCGTGTGGATGTGCACGTTGGAGGGCTCCTCCTCCTCCTCATCCATATACGCGAGTGATACGTCTCCACCGTGTCTATAATTTTTGATTGTTCCATGCTATTATAATATCCATCTTGGGTGTTTTATATGCATTTATATGCTATGTTATATGATTATTGGGACTAACCTATTAACCTAGAGCCCAGTGCCAGTTTCTGTTTTTTCCTTGTTTTTGAGTTTCGCAGAAAAGGAATATCAAACGGAGTCCAAATGAGCTGAAAATTTACGGCGATTTTTTATGGACTAGAAGAAGCCCCCAAAGAAAAAGAGTTGGGCCCGAAGAGCCACGAGGCCTCCACAAGGGTGAAGGGCGCCCCCCTAGGGCGTGCCCCCCTATCTTGCCGTCGCCTCATGGACCCCCCTGACTTGTTCTCGACGCCAAAAATTCCTATAAATATAGAAACCCCAGAAATAAACCTAGATTGGGAGTTCCGCCACCGCAAGCCTCTCAGTAGCCATGAAAACCCATCGGAGCCCGCTCGCACCTGCCGAGGGGGAAACCATCACCGGTGGCCATCTTCATCATCC
Organism: Aegilops bicornis; assembly: GCA_021605145.1. Taxonomy (NCBI): domain Eukaryota; kingdom Viridiplantae; phylum Streptophyta; class Magnoliopsida; order Poales; family Poaceae; genus Aegilops; species Aegilops bicornis. The sequence continues at coordinate 495,134,667 of CM038674.1, forward strand.
CGGTGGTTTCCATGACGAGGAGGGAGTAGTTCACCCTCGAGGCTGAGGGTATGTACCAATAGCTATGTGTTTGATCTCTCTCTCTCTCTCTCTCTCTCATTTTCTTGATATGACACGATCTTGATGTACCGCGAGCTTTGCTACTATAGTTGAATCATATGGTGTTTTCTCCCCCTCTACCATCTTGTGATGAATTGAGTCTTGCTCTTTTAGGATTCAATATGTTGGATTGAGTATTGGATTTGAGAACACTTGACGTATGTCTTGCCATGGAATATCTATGGTGACAATGGGATGTTCTATTGATTCACTTGATTTATGTTTTGGCACTCAACTTGCGGATTCCCGAGGTGACATTGGGGTAATCTATGCATAGGGGTTGATGCACGTTTTCGTCCTATGTTCTCTCGATAGAAGCTTTGGAATGATTCTTTGTTGCACGTTGAGGGATTGCCATATGATTTAGTTATGTTATCATTATTGAAGAACTTGCACTAGTGAAAGTATGAACCCTAGGCCTTGTTTCTAAGCAATGCAATACCTTTTTGCTCACTTTTATCACTTGCTACCTTGCTATTTTATATTTTCATATTACAAAAACCTATATGTACCATCCATATTACACTTGTATCACCATCTCTTTGGCGAACTAGTGCACCTATACAATATACCATTGTATTGGGTGTGTTGGGGATGTTGGAAATTTGAGCAATTTACCATATGATATTATGAACGCAAATACTAGATAAAGCATGACTAAAATAGCAGAGATAAAGCAATGCAATCTGATAGAGAGAAGGTAAATAACATCTCCAAATATGAACTAGAACCGAACATATCTAGAGCAAACAGTAGAGCAAGTTGCATATATGAAGTAGAACTTAACATATCCGGGAAAACACTAGAACAACAAAATGTGGTGACCTCTAATGTAAAAGAGGAAGAACACGATGGGACATCGACAATAGAGTAGTAATCGGACTTGGGGTCGGTGTCCTCGCCAGCCATGTCGCCGAGTAGGTTGTCAACGCGTCGGGTAAGAAGTCGCCATCGGGAAGTAGTCGCTTGAGTCCGGGCGCTCGTGACGGTTAGTTAGTAGTCGCACGAAGCGCTCCCCAAAACCTTATCACCCTTCTCCCGTCAGACTCAAAGAGGTGCGGTTTCGGAGGCTTATCGTCCCGACTTCATCGGTGCACGCCGCAGCCGTGATGAGCAAGACGACAAGAGCTTCGTAGATTGGAACTGGTGGCGGGAGGAGGAAGAAGTTCTGGTGTGCATCTCTGGAGAGGAGCAACCTCCCTTTTATAGGCACAGGAGAGAGAGGCGAGAGGGCAGCATCGGAAGGTGAAACGAAAAGACAAATACGGGTTTAACAACCAAAGCAATGGGGTAAAATTTGCACCATTCGCATTCAGTCCCAGTCGTGTGTGGCAAAAAATTTAGACATCGACTGCCTCATTCCGCAACCCTTGGCGGTGCGTCGTGGCAGGCGTGGCGTGGCGTGGCGAGGAGGGCCATGGAGGAGGAGCACGCGTGAATGTCCCTCTTTTCTCATGCTCATACATGTGGGAAAAACATCCTTCCTTATAAGGAGGTACAACTCCACCAAACTAGCAATATGGGACTAAACTTTAGTTCCACCTCTTGCCTTGCACGAATGGGCTGCATGGGCCTGTAGGATTTATTAGGAATTTCTGAAACTGCTATTGGGCTGGCCCAAAATAGATAAAATTCCAGCAATCCCCCACCAGATCCCAGAGGCACTCAAAACTTGCCTTTGGTTCCAAAACACTGTTTTATATACCGGTATTGCAGTGGAGACTGTTAAGTTGAACTTCCACCTAGAACTTGATACGTCCATTTCGCATCATGCTTTTATATCGATATTTATTGCATTATGGGTTGTTATTACATATTATGTCACAATACTTATGCCTATTCTCTCTTATTTTACAAGGTTTATACGAAGAGGGAGAATGCCGGCAGCTGGAATTCTGGGCTGGAAAAGGAGCAAATATTAGAGACCTATTCTGCAAAACTCCAAAAGTCCTGAAACTTCACAGAGGCTGAGGGAGTCCTAGATTAGGGGGTATCCGGACAGCCGGACTATATCCTTTGGCCGGACAGTTGGACTATGAAGATACAAGATTGAAGACTTCGTCCCGTGTCCGGATGGGACTCTCCTTGGCGTGGAAGGCAAGCTATGCAATACGGATATGTAGATCTCCTCCCTTGTAACCGACTCTTGTAATTCCCTAGCCCCCCTCCGTTGTCTATATAAGCCGGAGGGTTTAGTCCGTAGGACAACAACAATCATACCATAGGCTAGCTTCTAGGGTTTAGCCTCTACGATCTCGTGGTAGATCAACTCTTGTAATACTCATATCATCAAGATCAATCAAGCAGTGAAGTAGGGTATTACCTCCATCGAGAGGGCCCAACCTGGTAAACATCGTGTCCCCCGCCTCCTGTTACCATCCGCCTTAGACGCATAGTTCGGGACCCCTACCCGAGATCCGCCGGTTTTGACACCGACATTAGTGCTTTCATTGAGAGTTCCATCGCGGCGGTCACCGCGAGGTTTGATGGCCCTTCGATCATCAAGAACGACACGGTCCAGGGGCGCAGGTTTTCCTACCCGGACAGATCTTCGTATTCGACGGCTTCACTCTGCGGGCTAACTCGCTTGGCCATCTGGAGAAGATCGAGAGCTACACCCCTAGCCACTAGGTCAGGTTTGGGAACTTGAATTACACTGCCGATATCCGCAGAGACTTGATCTTCGACGGATTGGAGCCCATGTCAGGTGCGCCGCACAATCACGACGAGCATGATTTAGCTCTTCCGTCCGGACAGTTGTTCGAGATCACACACTGCAACCACTCCGCCCTCGATCCGGAACAAATTGGCGCCATCCGAGGACGGGTGGATAGACCCCGCCTTGGAGGCCGCACTCTCAGTGGCGATAGAGCTGAATATTGACTTTACCCCTCACGGGAGCCATGATGCCGAACCACTGGATTCATCTCCGGCCACGGACTCCGAGTCGCCTGCGCCCGTGCCTATCGAATCCGATTGGGCGCCGATCATGGAGTTCACCTCCGCAGATATCTTTCAGCACTCACCTTTTGGCGATGTGCTAAATTCATTAAGGACTCTCTCTTTGTCAGGAGAACCTTGGCCGAACTATGTACGGCTAGAGTGGGATGCGGACGACGAAGAAATTCACTGCCCACCCACCACCCACTTAGTAGCCACTGTCGATGATTTAACCAACATGCTCGACTTCGACTCCGAAGACATCGACGGTATGGACGACGATGCAGGAGACGAACATGAACCACTGCCTACAGGGCGCTGGACCGCCACCTCATCATACAATATATATGGTGGATACCCCCAAAGAAGGCAATGTCGACAAGACAGCGGAGGATGACCCCTCCAAGAAGCAACCCAGGCACCGACGTCAGCGGTGCCGCTCTAAGTCCTGCCATAGCAAAAACAATGATACCGGCACAAGAGACAATAACACTCTGGATAGTGCTGAAGACGATGACAATCCCCTCCAGCCAGATTTAGAGCAGGAGGATGAACAAGCTAGCCCTCTAGAACAGGAAGCAGACGAAGAAATGGAGGATGACAATTACATGCCTCTCTAGAACAGGAAGCAGACGCTTTAAGTGCTGGCTTATTGCCACGACAAATAGCCTGAAGAAAAAGCAACAACAACTTCGAGCTGATCAAGATTTGCTAGCAGACAGATGGACCGAAGTCCTTGCGGCCGAGGAATACGAACTCGAACGCCTCCAAGAGTTACCTAAGACGTGAGTCGCTACTCGAGGAGGAAGCGGTGAAACCTACTTCACCAACGCACGATCAGTGGCCGATCGCCACCGCGTGTAGAGATAGAGAGAAGGCGTTCAGCCTACACCCCGCCGCCACTCAAACAAAAATACCAAGGCCCGGGGCAACACGCGGGACCTGCGAGATGAATTGGAAAGCAGGGTAAAACATGCAAGATCAATATACGGGTCATGGGGGCGTGCACCGAAGCGGGACGATGACCGTCACGCCTAATACACTAAAGGTAAATCCGGCCGGGCCGAATACAGCAGACAAGACTCATATGAACTGCGTCGTGACATAGCCCGGCACAGAGGTGCCGCACACCCCCTATGCTTCACTGATGAAGTTATGGATCACGAATTCTCGGAGGGTTTTAAACCCGTAAATATCGAATCGTACGATGGTACAACAGATCCCGTAGTATGGATTGAGGATTTCCTCCTCCATATCCACATGGCTCGCGGTGATGATCTACATGCGATCAAGTACCTCCCACTAAAACTCAAAGGACCAGCTCGGCATTGGCTGAATAGCTTGCCAGCAGACTCCGTTGGCAGTTGGGAGGATTTGGAAGATGCATTCCTTGAAAACTTCCATGGCACTTATGTGCAACCACTGGATGCTGACGACTTGAGCCATATAACTCAGCAGCCAGGGAAATCGGCCAGACAATTTTGGACGCGGTTCCTAACCAAGAAAAACCAAATTGTCGACTGTCCGGATGCTGAGGCCTTAGCAGCATTTAAGCATAACATCCGTGATTTAGTGGCTTGCCCGGCACCTCGGCCGAGAAGCCAAAATCTATGGTCGCCCTAACGACACTCGTGACCCGCTTTTGCATGGGCGAGGATAGCTGGCTAGCTCGCAGCAACAATCCATCAAGGAATCCGGGCGCTTCAGATACTAAAGATGCTAACGGCAGACCACGTCGTAGCAGACACAAGCGCCGCAACAACGGCGATAACACTGATGGCAGTCAATGCCGGATCCAGTGGCTCTAAATCCGGTCGGCGGAAAAAGCCATTCAAAAGAAGTACTCCAGGCCCGTCCAGTTTGGACCGCATGCTCGATCGCTCGTGTCAAATTCACGGCACCCCCGATAAGCCAGCCAATCACACCAACAGAGAATGCTGGGTGTTCAAGCAGGCCGACAAGATGAACGCCGAAAACAAGGATAAGGGGCTGCATAGAGATGACGAGGAGGAGCCCCGGCCGCCGAACACGGGAGGACAGAAGAGGTTCCCCCAACAAGTGAGGACGGTGAACATGATATACGCAACCCACATCCCCAAGAGGGAACGGAAGTGTGCTCTAAGGGACGTCTATGCGATGGAGCCTGTTGCCCCAAAGTTCAATCCGTGGTCCTCTTGCCCGATCACCTTCGATCGGAGGGACCACCCCACTAGTATCCGTCACGGTGGATCTACCGCATTGGTCTTAGACCCCATCATTGACGGATTTCACCTCACTCGAGTCCTTATGGACGGCGGCAGCAGCCTGAACCTGCTCTATTAGGATACAGTTTGCAAAATGGGTGTAGACCCCCCGAGGATCAAACCCACAAAAACGACCTTTAAAGGCGTCATCCCAGGTGTAGAGGCCCATTGCACGGGCTCAATCACACTGGAAGTGGACTTCGGATCTCCGGACAACTTCCGAAGCGAGGAGTTAATCTTCGATATCGTCCCATTCCGGCAAGCTATCACGCCTTTGCTCGGCGAACCGCAATTGCAAGATTCAATGTAGTACCGCACTACGCATACCTCAAGCTCAAGATGCCAGGACCTAGGGGGGTCATAACAGTTAATGGAAACACAGAGCGCTCGCTCCGCACGGAGGAGCACATGCTGCCCCTCGCAGCGAAGCACAAAGTAGCCTCTTAAGGCAATCCACCAATTCGCGATAAAGCCCCGAACACCGTCAAGCGAGTCCGTAGTAACTCTGCAACAGGATCGCTTTGGCACGTTCGAGCTCGCCTAGCAATTCGCCCCGCCTAGTCCCGGTCGAGCAGCGAAATCCGTGTCGCGCGTACATAATTACGCATTGAAAATACCATGGGCATAGGCGGGGGCACGACCATGGCACGTCCCATAGTGCGGCTCAGCCGCCCGAGGGGCTGAATACCTTTATCATTTTCTCTCTTTCAGGACCTTACTCTCTAGAAGCCCTATCCGCAAAGATCTGATTGCCGGACACATAATACAACAACCAAGGAGGCAGGAAGCTACGTCGTACAACGGAATCCCTAGGTGGTCTCTGATAACGAGCAAAATACCTGCTTTAAATACTAGTCCACAGCTTGCCCTTGGATAGGACATGTCAAATAGTTCTATTTTTTACTTATTGCACTACTTGCATCAGTATGCTTCGACGTATTCTTTAAATAACAATACATAGCATTAGCCTATTATTGCATTACCTATTCTTTTTTCTTATATGTTTATTTATGACAATCAGCACCCGTACATCCTGGTACGGCCAGTACGCCAGGGGCTTTCCTATATCCCATAATAAAACATGAGAAGTAAACACTTTCGACAGTGCGGCACCCCAAACTTATAGCATTATATGCATCAGCTCCGAATCGTGTCTTGGGTAAATAGTTGGGTTTGCCCGGCTCCCACGTTTTGGCACCTTACGTTCCGCTGTATCGGCTAAGGTAGCATTGGGAGAACTACTGCGATTGTGTCCCGATTCTTCCGGACGAGCACCTCAGTAGAGAAAGCCAAAACTGACTGCCATGATGAGGCGAGAGCTGGTCGCTGTTCGAGAGGTCTCAAGTCCTTAAAGACTTTTTCCGCTTCGGGCGAGGAGTTGGCCTTGTCCGACTTAGGCGTGTATAGCGCCCCAAATTCGGCCTTCCGAATACTAGGGGCTTCGCCAAAATTTAAAATTGTAGACTTCTATGGCTAAGTGAGAGCGATAAAGCATTATAGTCCGATTGCACAGTTCGTTGCCTTTGAGCACCTCCTCGGAGGACCCAAAATGGGAAAAAGAGTGCTCAGATTTATCCTGAACACCCCAAGATTACTAGCTGCATGAGGGCGAGAAGCATCGCCAACTCTCGTGTTTGATAAAAGGCCGCATGTAGGTAATATTTTAAATTCAAAAAGTGTTGCATAAGCGCAAATGAACTAGTTTTCATACTACGAGGATCACATGAGCAAATTCATTCAAAATTACATCTTTGGTACACTCCTCCGCCACAAAGTAGGCGCCCTTATGAGGACACCGTCATAATACATTTCGGGTGGCGATGCTCCTTGCCTCTGGCGCCCCTCCTTCACCAAATTTCTCAAGGCCCATCTTCGCCAAAGGCACCTTCGATGGGCAAAAGCCCTACATGCACCTTCGATGCATTTGACCGCTGATGACTTCAAGCAGGGGCATGCATCCACAAGCCGCCTCACCGCATCAAGTAGCTGTTGGGGGGATCGCCGAGCCACATCCAGGACTATAAGGCCTTCATGGCACATGCTCGGCCGCCTTTGTGGAGCTCGACCAGGTTGTTTCACTGGTCGCTTCAAGGGCATCGGGTCTTTGGTCCCACTATACTTTGAGACGAGAACAACTTCTCTGTCGAGCTCCTTCCTCGGCCCGGTAGAACTCCGCGGCATCAGACACACTACGGGGCAGATCTGCGAACACTCTTGGAGAGCTCCAAACTCGGGTAAGTAAAAAGATATTTTCTTTCACGTGCTTGCTTTGCATAATGAATGCCTTACCCGCCGCTATCTTCTTAACCGCCTCAACTTCCTGGAGGGCCTTTTGGGCTTCGGCCTTGGCATGTTTCGCGCTGTCGAGCGCCTTTGCAAGCTCGGACTCTCGCGTCTTCGAGTCAAGCTCCAGGTCCTCGTGCTTCTTGACGAGAGCCTGGAGCTCTTGCCGTACCTCGCCTACTCGGGCCTCTTGTTTTTCTCGCTCGGTGCGCTCCCGGGCCGCTTTGTTTTCAGCCTGGGATAGCGCCTTCTTGTGGTCGCCACTTGATCGTGGCTCCTGTCACATTCATGATGATCCTAGTATTCTGCAACCAAATCTTTTTTCATATACACAAGGTATTGCTTACCTTTGGTCTCCTAGAGCTGCCTCTTGGCAAGGCCGAGCTCTTCCTCGGACCGCTCAAGGTCACCCTTTAGTACAAATGACCTCTGCAATATGTCTTGATGGCAATAGCGATGAAACTGCATATTCACATAGACATATTATGATTAGACTCACTGTGATTATTATTCGATCCTCTATTCGGCTTTTCTTTGCGAGCGCCAAATAGAGCATCGAGAACTCTTGTCTATGCGATACTATTTTCCTACAATTTAATTACTTACACGAAAGCTTTGTTAGGAGGTGGCACAAGCTTCAGTTAGTCCGCTTTTGGCGGACTGAACCTTCTCGATCACCGCACTCATGATAGTGCGGTGCTCTTCGTTGATGGAAGTGTCGTGAAGCGCTTCCAGGAAGTTGTCCGGTGCCTCTGGATGGACAGAGGTCACCGGCACGGGCGGCTTGCCGCTCTTAACAGGGGGTCGCCTGCCGGAGTCCGGAACCACCGGAGGTTTTGGCATAGTGTTCGGCTGAGGGCCGAACTTGGAGCCCGTGGGAGTCTTGCTTCCTTTGCGCCCAGGGTCCGGAAGGTCGCCTTGAGGCACCTCCAGGACTACCTCCCCTCGGCCCGGTGCCTTCTGAGACAACACCTCAATGTTGTCCGTAGGGCGAGGGGTGGAGGCGGTCGGAAGAGAACCGCTACTCATATCCGACGGGTCCAAAGAGCCGTCCGACGAAGATACGTCGATACGGGCCTGGGACGGACTGCATAATCATTTTCAGCGTAAGGTGAAGCAGTGCAATAGAAACATATCGAATTACTATAGTATCCGGATACTTACGACTTCCCCAGGGGCTTGTCCCTGGGCAACCACTCGTCTTCACTATAAGCGGCGGTCGTGGAGCGATGCGGAGGAGAGTCCTTCCCCTCTTGGATCCTTGACCCCCCAGGTTAGAAGCGGCCTTCCTTTTCTTATCTTCCCCGGTTGGGGGGGGGGAGAACTTTCTTCCTCCTCCTCGTTTTCGTTGGAGGAGTGCGCCTTGGAGTGTTCGGACGATGAGTCCGATACGACCGCGCACCGGAGACACTTGCGGGTCCCTGTGGTCTTCTTGGTCTTCTTCTCCGGCACCTCATAAGGTGCCGGAGCCAGCATCTCCGTTAGGAGAGCATTTGCTGGATCTTCGGGCATGGGGGCTGGACAGTCAATCTGCTCCGCCATCTCCACCCAATCCTGTTAAAGGCATGGGAGCTTAGATCCCGCACATGATCAACTGGGGAAAATAAATACCCTATAAGGTATAAAGAACTTACCGGACTAGCATGGCACGGTGCGCTGAGTCCGCGGTCTTCGGTAAGGGAAGGAGGCACCTCGGCGCCCTTGAACAACACCTTCCAGACGTCCTTATGCGTCGTGTCAAAAAGCTCGCGTAGAGTCTGGTGCTTGGCCAGGTTGAACACCCACAAATTGAATGCCCGTTGTTGACACGGGAGGATCCGGCGGAATAGCATGACCTGGACCACGTCGACGAGCTTGATTTTCTTGTTCATCATGTTCTTGATGCAGGTCTGGAGTCCGGTCAGCTCTACCGGGTTACCCCAGGACAGGCCCTTCTCTTTCCAGGAGGTGAGCCGCATGGGGATTCCGGATCGGAACTCGGGGGCCACCACCCAGTTGGTGTCGCGCGGCTCGGTGATGTAGAACCACCCCGATTGCCACCCCTTTATGGTCTCCACATAGGAGCCCTCGAGCCATGTGACGTTTGGCATTTTGCCCACCATGGCGCCTCCGCATTCCGCTTGCTGCCCGCCTACTACCTTCGGTTTGACATTGAAGGTCTTCAGCCACAGGCTGAAGTGGGGCCGGATGCGGAGGAAGGCCTCGCACACGACGATAAACGCCGAGATGTTGAGGATAAAGTTTGGGGCCAGATCATGGAAATCCAGCCCGTAGTAAAACATGAGGCCGCGGACGAACGGGTGGAGGGAAAATCCCAGTCCGTGGACGAAGTGGGTGAGAAAAACTACCCTCTCATGAGATTTCGGGGTAGGGACGATCTGCCCCGCGTTGGGCAGCCGATGCGCGATATCCGCGGCCAAGTATCCGGCTCCCCGCAACTTTTTGATGTCCTCCTCCATGACGGAGGATTTCATCCACTTGCCTCCCGCTCCGGACATGCTTGGAGCGGTTTGAGGAGAAAGACGCAAACTTGGGTGTTGGAGCTCGAGTGCACGAGAATGGATGAGCGAGGAGGAAGAAGGCGTGGGTGAAAAAGGTGAACCCTTATCCCTTTATAAGGGCGGACGAAACTATACGCCCCCACCTGCCTAGTAAACACGCTTATTCCCCAAGCGCCGTAATTGATGGCGCGGTTGGGTTACCCACGTCCGTATTGATGAGAATCCTGTGATAAGGGGGGCACGATCTCTGCTTCGACAAGACGTGCCAAGGAAACCGCCTCGCAATATGCGCCGAGGCTGGTTGAGAAAAACGGTTCGAATAATGACCGGGCCGGCTACTGAGTGTGTCAGCAGATTAGATTTGTGTAAAAATTATTCTCTCTATGATGGTATGTGGAACTTGTTTTGCAGAGCCGGACACTATCCTTGTGTTCCAAATATTCTATGGAGTATTCGGAGGAGGAATCTACCTTGCAATGCCGAAGACAAACTGCGCGCCGGACTCATCGTCATTGAAGCCTGGTTAAGGGGCTACTGAGGGAGTCTGGATTAGGGGGTATCGAGACAGACGTGACTATATCCTTTGGCTGGACAGTTGGACTATGAAGATACAAGATTGAAGACTTCGTCCCGTGTCCGGATGGGACTCTCCTTGGCGTGGAAGCCAAGCAGCAGCTCTGGATATGTAGATATCCTCCTTGTAACCGACTCTGTGTAACCCTAGCCCCCTCCGGTGTCTATATAAATCGGAGGGTTTAGTCCAGAGGACAACAAAATCATACCATAGGCTAGCTTCTAGAGTTTAGCCTCTACGATCTCGTGGTAGATCAACTCTTGTAATACTCATATCATCAAGATCAATCAAGCAAGAAGTAGGGTATTACCTCCATCGAGAGGGCCCGAACCTGGGTAAACATCGTGTCCCCCGCCTCCTATTACTATCCGCCTTAGACGCACAGTTCAGGACCCCCTACCCGAGATCCGCCGGTTTTGACATCGACAGAGGCAGTTTTTGGAATTAATAAAAAATAATGGCGAAAGAATCAACCAGAGGGGGGCCAGCCACCATCCACGAGGGTGGGGGCGCGCCGTACCCCCCTTGGTGCGCGCCCTGGCTCGTGGGCCCCTGGCAGGCCTCCGGTGACCATCTTCTGCTATATGAAGTCTTTCACCCTCGAAAAAATCAGGAGGAAGCTTTCAGGATGAAACACCGCCGCCACGAGGCAGAACTTTGGCGGAACCAATCTAGGGCTCCGACGGAGCTGTTCTGCCGGGGAAACATTCCTCCGGGAGGAGGAAATCATCACCGTCGTCATCACCATCGATCCTCTCAGTGGGAGGGGGTCAATCTCCATCAACATCGTCACCAGCACCATCTCATCTAAAACCCTAGTTCATCTCTTGTATCCCATGTTTGTCCCAAAACCTTAGATTGGTACATGTGGGTTGCTAGTAGTGTTGATTACTCCTTGTAGTTGATGCTAGTTGGTTTATTTGGTAGAAGATCGTATGTTCAGATCCTTTATGCATATTAATACCCCTCTGATTATGAACATGAATATGATTTGTGAGTAGTTATGCTTGTTCGAGGACATGGGAGAAGTCTTGCTATAAGTATTCATGTGAATTTGGTATTCGCTCGATATTTTGATGAGATGTATGTTGTCTTTCCTCTAGTGGTGTTATGTGACGTCGACTACATGACACTTCACCATTATTTGGGCCTAGGGGAAGGCATTGAGAAGTAATAAGTAGATGATGGGTTGCTAGAGTGACAGAAGCATAAACCGACGAACGTTTGACAAGTCAATCTCATAGACCCTGAACTTGTCAAAGTTAAAACGACGATTGGTTAAAGATTGAGGTCCATCTTAAAAGGCTTTGTGAAATGGTTTAACTCAGTGGCCTGGCAGCCCATGAAAAGCCTCGAATTTGGGGCCTGGCAGCCCGTGAAAAGCCTCGACTACAATTTTTCATATGCTTTTATTTGCCAAGTTTTTTCTCTTTTGATGACATTTATAATGTTTTTGATAAACCGGTGTTCATTTACCCGGCTTGGCTTTCAACTACAAGTTGTCAGTTCATGATCATTTATAATCCGGCGCTTACTAACCCGGTCTAGTTTCGACTATAAGTCGCTAGTGTTATATATGGATAAACCGGTGTTTATCACAACCCGGTACGGTTTTATCATAAACCAATACAATATGGAAGGAGTTATCAGTACTCCTGATTAGGGGTATCGCCCTTATTACAAAAGTTGGTCAACCAACGATGTGATTCAATGTCACAGGTATAATTTATTTTCATATTTGATTATCTTTCTACAGCCTGGGTTATAAACCATGGCTATATATTTAAGATCATGATCTGACCCGGCGTGATAAACCGCCAGGACACTTTCAACTTCTTGTATGCAGGAGCACCTACGGATTATGAACATGATATATCTTTAAGCATGGCGGATTAACAAGTGTCAAGCTAAAATAAATATGCACGATGGCATAGCAGACCAAGTGTTTTAACTAGCCTATTACAAGGCGTTTCAGTGCCCAAAAGAATAATTGTTTTTCGGCAAGTATTGTAGCACGCGGAAGGATAAACCGGCTTCCGGATCATGATTCATCACCAGGTTGACTTGACGGCTGTAGATCATCTTACACCGGTTCATCATCCTCCTCTCTACCCAGTGGCTGGAAGTCAATGGTTGCCCAGTCGATCCCAGTTAGGGCTTGGAATATAGCTTCATCGCTTATAAGGGTGGACGGTTCAATGTCAGGGGCATAGGTGTGCTTACGGATTGGCGGGATAAGATTTTGAGCCTGAGGAGTTGGTGCAGCGACCCGTTTGTTGTTAACGTCATAACTCGCCTGGTAATATGAAAGATTAGCTTCTTCAGCTAATTGACAAGCCAGTGGACGTACTTCCCAGTTTATTGCTTGGAGGTCATCATTGCCAAATTCTGATCCATCTTCTTTTAAGCTTGGATAGGCTTTATCCACATCCACCGGATCAAGATCAGGCACCCATTCTTTTGCCCAGGTTAGCACGGTCAGAGCACCAAATTTCTTGCGTGATCTCTTTAGCTCTTCTACTCGAGGCGGGCAGCATTGACAACCTTTCTAAGGTCTCTTTGATTAAAGTTAGAGCGGCTTGTTGTGAGAAGCGGTGCAGATGATCCGTTGAGGGCCGATATATAATTGCTCTATAAGAGTATAGGCAGCCTTCAGCTTCTTCTGTACGTCAGAGCCCAGATGACTAATGTGAGTTCCTGCATCATTTAAAACATCAGTAAACCGGCAATGAATGGGATGATATGTTGAAAACTTAATGCAAGGATATTTACCAAACACAGCAGCAGTCATAGCATGTATTTGCCGCTTTACACCAGTCAGCTTGTCTACCACCGGTTTAAGAGCTGCTTCAAATCCTCGGCTCTTTTTTCAATGCGGACTTTTACGTGTCTCAACCCGCCCGCTCCTTGTTGAAACTTTCCTTGAAGCTTTTCCATAAGCGGCTAAGGCACTAGTCAGTTCATCTTTGGCTTTGGAGGTTTCTTCTTGCTGGGACTTGAGGTTTTCTTGCAGATCAGCGGTTTGAGTTTCCTTTTTGCTCAGCTCAGCCTAGAAGAGACAGACATATCATGAGTTGGCAGTACATATTTAAAGTACCAAGCACATAACAAGTTATGCACCTAATACTTGGGGGCTAATGCATATTTGCTCGTTATCAGAAATTTCTACAAGTCCCAAGCACAATACAAGTATTACTCTTGGCACTTGGGGGCTAATGTATGTTTGCCCAAAGTAACGTTATGGGTATTCTTCTAAAAAGTACCGGTTCATCTTCATAAGTTAAACCGGCCCTTGGGGACTACACCGACGAAAGTTACCATGTTGCAATTCTAAAAGTACCGGTTCATCTTAAAAAGATAACCCGGCCCTTGGAGGCTAAGCATGCAAAGTTGAGATATTACAAAGTCCCAGTTTAGATGAGTATCATAAACCGGCACTTAGGGGCTCTTGGAGTTGATATTTGAATTGGACACAACGGAGAAGCGATTATGCTCATATCGCTCCTTCATCGATTCACTAAACCGGCCTCAAAGTCGCGGCTTGTGTACAGACGGTTTAAAAAACCAGAATGGATGTCTTGGGCATTGAGATGAGCATAGGTCGACAAATCTATGTTCCATTTGCCTTTGCCCATAGCAGAAAGCTCGTCCTTGGCACTATGCTTCAATAAAGCAATATGATTGCCAGGAGCGGTGTGGCCAATGCCAGTAATCATAATATCATCTTCTTTATCATCAGCAGCCTTCACAGGAGTTGACGGTTTATCAGTGGCTTTAGCTAGGCTTGCCAGTTTGTCAGTGTCACGGACTGGGCTTGTCAGTTTATTGGACTGACCCGTCGGGTCAACATCCACTTGTTCAACAAAGTCATAATCTTGTGGCGGTGGGTCATTAAGATGGCATCAGCGTTGGTATCTTTCGGATCTGGAGTTTTTTCTGGTTCAACAACTACATTATCATCAGCCGGTTTATTTAACCGAGCCTTCTTGCTGGGTCTAGGTTGGCACTGATAAGAACAAACATAATGGTTAATATGTCAGGTGAACATAAGGTATTAAGAGTAAATTTAAGGCATAGCTCACCAGGAACTGTCTTGAGGGTTGGAAGTTGTGTGGCTGTTGACTCGCCAGAGGATGAGTGAGGTGTTCCCTGATAATTCGAATCAGATGGATTAAGAGGCTATCGGAAACAACCCGCCTTGGGTCAAGAAGTGTCAAGAGTATAAGAGACCTCTGATCAACATTTCCGGACCGGAGTGTTCGGTAAACCGGCGGAGGTAACTACAGCCTCCGTCTTTGGGTTGTGCGCGGGCTTCGATGTTCTTGCTTCTTCAAAAGAAAGTTTGGGTCCAAGTGATCTAGGGGGTGAGAAAATTTTATTTTCCGGTTTGCTTGACGGATTTTCTGGGTTGGCAGAGGATCTGAACCGGAGGAAAGGATAATTACCTCTACGTCGTCAGCTTGACTGCCTTCAGCGTCGTCCTGATAATAGTCATTGTCAATGAGGTGTATGAAAAATGAACCAAGAGAGTCAGGTTCTACCTATGAATCTGGATTAGCCAAGTCAGCATTAGCATTTGGTTCGAAAGACTCAGTGGTCCTTTTCTTGGCAGGTTTTTTGATAACCTTGGTCTTGGGGCGAGGTGTCTTGGCCGGTTTATCCTGTGGTTTCTTCTTCCAGAACGGATCATCACCCTGTCAAAGATGGACAAAGTTTTGAGAGAGTATCTAAAAAAGGAGAAAGTTAGAACAAAAAGAGTTGTGATTCTTACAGTGGGCGGTTTATTGAAGACACATAAAGGACTTAGCCCGGTCTGGCTGCGGACAGCTTCCGATTTATTCAGTATTTTCTTGACAGACTCAGTAACTTCATCCTCTGTTAGCTAAATATCAACATGTCGTTGAGGATCCTTCAAGCTCCCTGTGTACTCACACATTAAACCGGGACGCCGACTTAAGGGCAAAATGCTCCAGGTTATCCAGCAGAGAGCAAAATCAACATATGTCAAACCGTTCGCCACAAAGGATCTGAGCTTTGATAGTTGTGGTGCATAGTTGGACCTTTCCTTCGTAGTTAATCTCTGAGGAAAGGGATGTGTATTGCTAAAATGATGAGGACGGTAACTCGACAGAGGATTTTCATCAGTTGGAGATGTATCTTTGCAATAAAACCAAGTCTGATTCCAGTCCTTGGGGTGACTGTGAAGTTTGGCGTGAGGGAAGCTGACATCTTTCCTCTTTTGAATCGCCATGCCGCCAAGCTCAGTGTTGGGTCCATCTGTAAACTCTGTACGAAGGTTTAAGTAGAAGAAAACCCTAAATAGTTCAACTATGGGCTCCTCTTGAAGATAAGCCTCGCATAATACTTGGAAATGACAAACATTGCACACAGAGTTTGGCCCAATGTCCTGAGGATGGAGTTGGAAGCTGGCAAGTACATCTCGGAAGAATTTTGATCCAGGAGGGCTAAACCCTCGGCTCAGGTGGTCAACAAATACGACTACTTCTCCATCCTTGGGCTCAGGAGGATTTTCTGGGCCGGGGACCCTCCACTGGATAACTTCTTTCTTCGCTAAAGCGCCAGTGGCAACACATCCCTCTAGTTGCGCTTCCGTAACCCAGGAAGGAACCCAGTTGCAAGCATAAAATTGCTTGGCCATTTCAGTGAAAAGCTGGAAAAAGATCAATGCCGGTTTAATATTTATGACAGACAAATATAAAGCGATGCAAAGATCAGAAGCAGAAACAGGGGCGTATACACATTGTCAAACCGGAGTCTGACATTTGCTAAACCGGAGTCTGATATTGGAGGAACTACAAATATAAATGCCTTGGCGGTTTAAGAGGGGTCTAATGGTACCCACCGGATTATCATTTTCTACAAAGATAAACCGCCTATATTGGTATGAAAGGTACAGATCTAAAAGTGACTAGGCAAGGGGAAAAACAGGTTTCACAGACTGGTATGATAAATTCAGATTTGCGGCGCGTCAGAAAATCAAATTATAATCAGACCTAAAGTATAGGTGCTTCAATAGTTCATCAGATTCAGATGAGTTTTTTCTATACGGAGGGGATGCTATAATGAGGAAAAAGGAGACTATGATTACAACCGCACAAGAAATATCAGATCCGAACTAGCTACTAAGAAGAGCAGGGGAGAACAGCGCCGGAACTTCAACGAACTCCGAGGAACACTGAAACCCTCTTGTTGGATCTAGAGCAAGGAAAGAAGAAACTTCTTGTGATGGAGCAGCGGAGGAGCGCCGCGTTTCTCTGGTGCGTTCAGGTTGATGCAGCGGCCGGAGTTGAGGTCGAGGTCGGAGTTTGACGACGGCGGCCGCGTGTGAGGGTTAGGTCGGTGCGAGTAGGAAGAAGAAGCGAAGAGGCATGGGGGTGGGGGGAGTGGGAATGGAAAGGACCCCTGGTCTTATTTATAAAGGCGAAGGGATCAGTGGCAGGCACGAAAATCGAGGAGCCCAAAGTTTGGATATGTGACAGAGCTGTCGCCTCGATTGTCAGAGGCTCATTAATAAAGGTGAGTTATATGCAATTTTTAATAACAGGTGACGTCATGGCAGTTTATCATGATACTGGAAGATGACGTCATGGCAGTTTACAAGATTTACGCGAAGATGCTGAGGGAAGAATTTTTCTCAAGTGTTGAAGATTGACATGAACCAGTTCAAATCAATATGGGGCCTAATGTTGGGGATATTACTACTGGGTATAAACCGTCCAGGAGAGGCCGGGTTATCCCCATAATGAGTTATTCATATGTGAAGCCCATGAAGACAAGGAGTGTGGCGCTTTACGAAGGCCCAAGACCCAGATGCGGGTTATGGCCTGTAGACATAAACCGCCATATCATATGTAACTTGTGTTGTAAGATAAGCAAGGTAGAAACCGAGCCGGACACATTTATGAGCCGGCCTCGGGATTCTGTAAACCGCCGGGCGTCAACCTGTGTATATAAAGGGATGACCCGGTGGCGGTTTAGGGACACAAAACAACAACTCGAGAGCCAGGCATAGTGAATTCGCTCCCTGGTCATCGAAACCCTAGCAATTCCACAACAACTGGATTAAGCCTTTACCTTCACCGCAAGGGGCCGAACTAGTATAAACTCTCTGCGTCCTTTGTCCGCTTTAACCCCTTTAAGCTAACCCGTGGCGATGGCTCCACGACAAAGTCCTTTCACTAGGACATCTGCCGTGACAAAACCACGACACATATGTTTCATGTTGTGGTTAGGTTTACCTTAATACTTCTTTTGTAGTTGTGGATGCTAGCAATAGGGGTTAGTCATAAGTGGGATGCTTGTCCAAGGAAGGGCAGCACCCAAGCACCGGTCCACCCACATATCAAATTATCGAAGTAACGAACACGAATCATATGAGCGGGATGAAAACTAGCTTGACGATAATTCCCATGTGTCCTCGGGAGCGTTTTCCTTCATATAAGAGTTTGTCCAGGCTTGTCCTTTGCTACAAAAAGGATTGGGCCATCTTGCTGCAGCTTATTTACTTTCATTACTTGTTACCCGTTACAAATTACCTTATCACAAAACTATCTGTTACCGATAATTTCAGTGCTTGCAGAGAATACCTTACTGAAAACCGCTTGCCATTTCCTTCTGCTCCTCGTTGGGTTCGACACTCTTACTTATCGAAAGGACTACGATAGATCCCCTACACTTGTGGGACATCAAGACTCTTTTACGGCTGTTGCCGGGAGTGAAGCGCCTTTGTTAAGGAAAAATTTATATAGTGTGCTGAAATTTACTGTCACTTGTTACTATGGAAAGTAATCCTTTGAGGGGCTTGTTTGGGGTATCTTCACCCTGACCAGTAGAGCAAAGAGCTGCTCCTCAACCTACTGAACCTACTGAAAATGTTTACTTTGAAATTCCTTCGGGTATGATAGAGAAACTGCTAGCTAATCCTTTTACAGGAGATGGAACATTGCATCCTGATTTGCACCTAATCTATGTGGATGAAGTTTGTGGATTATTTATGCTTGCAGGTATGCCCGATGATGTTATCAATAAGAAGGTCTTCCCTTTATCTTTGAAGGGAAAGGCATTGGCATGGTTTAGGCTATGTGATGATATGGGATCATGGAACTACAACCGATTGAAATTGGAATTTCATCAGAAGTTTTATCCTATGCATCTTGTTCATCGTGATCGTAATTATATATATAATTTTTGGCCTCATGAAGGAGAAAGCATCGCTCAAGCTTGGGGAGGCTTAAGTCAATGTTATATTCATGCCCCAATCATGAGCTCTCAAGAGAAATTATTATTCAAAAAATTTATGCTCGGCTTTCTCTCAATAATCGCTCCATGCTCGATACTTCTTGTACTGGTTCTTTTATGATGAAGACTGTTGAATTCAAATGGGATTTCTTGGAAAGAATTAGATGCAACTCTGAAGATTGGGACCTCGACGAAGGTAAGGAGTCAGGTATAACACCAAAGTTTGATTGTGTTAAATCTTTTATTGATACTGATGTTTTCCGTGAGTTTAGCACTAAATATGGACATGACTCTGAGCTAGTAGCTTCTTTCTGTGAATCCTTTGCTACTCATGTTGATCTCCCTAAGGAGAAGTGGTTTAAATATAATACTCCCATTGATGTAAAAGTAGTTGCACCTATTAAAGTTGAAGAAAAGACTATCACTTATGTTGATCCTATTGTTCCTCTCGCTTATATTGAGAAACCACCTTTCCTGTTAGAATAAAGGATCATGCTAAAGCTTCAACTGTTGTTCGTAAGAGCAACACTAGAACACCTACACCTGAGCAAATTAAAGTTGAACCTAGTATTGCTATGGTTAAAGATCTCTTGGCCGATAATATTGATGGGCATGCTGTTGGGGAACGTAGTAATTTCAAAAAAAATCCTACGCACACGCAAGATCATGGTGATGCATAGCAGTGAGAAGGGAGAGTGTTGTCCACGTACCCTCGTAGACCGAAAGCGGAAGCGTTAGCACAACGCGGTTGATGCAGTCATATGTTTTCACGATCCGACCAATCAAGTACCGAACGTACGACACCTCCGAGTTCAGCACACGTTCAGCCCGATGACGTCCCTCGAACTCCGATCCAGCCGAGTGTTGAGGGAGAGTTTTGTCAGCATGACGGCGTGGTGACGATGTTGATGTTCTACCGACGCAGGGCTTCGCCTAAGCACCGCTAGAGTATTATCGAGGTGGACTATAATGGAGGGGAGCACCGCACACGGCTAAAGATCAACTGATCAATGTTGTGTCTATGGGGTGCCCCCCTGCCCCCGTATATTATGGAGCAAGGGGGGTGCGGCCGGCCAAGGGAGAGGCGCGCCGGGAGGATTCCTACTCCCACCGTGAGTAGGACTCCCCCCTTTCCTAGTTGGATTAGGACTTGGGAGGGGGAAGGAGTGGAGGAGAAGAAGGAAGGGGGGCCGCCGCCCCCCTCTCCTTGTCCTATTCGGACTGGGGTGGGGGGGGGGGAGGGGCGCGCAGCCCAGCCCTAGCCGCCACTCCTATCTTCCACCTAGGCCCACTAAGGCCCATTATGTTCCCAGGGGGTTCCGGTAACCTCCCAGTACTCCGGTAAAATCACGATTTCACCCGGAACACTTCCGATATCCAAACATAGGCTTCCAATATATCAATCTACATGTCTCGACCATTTCGAGACACCTCGTCATGTCCGTGATCACATCCGGGACTCCGAACAACCTTCGGTACATCAAAACATATAAACTCATAATATAACTGTCATCGTAACGTCAAGCGTGCGGACCCTACAGGTTCGAGAACTATGTAGACATGACCGAGACACGCCTCCAGTTCTTAACCAATAGCGGAACCTGGATGCTCATATTGGCTCCGACATATTCTACGAAGATCTTCATCGGTCAGACCGCATAACAACATACGTTGTTCCCTTTGTCATCGGTATGTTACTTGCCCGAGATTCGATCGTCGGTATCTCAATACCTAGTTCAATCTCGTTACGGCAAGTCTCTTTACTCGTTCCATAATACATCATCCATAACTAACTCATTAGTTGCAATGCTTTTGCAACGCTTGAGTGATGTGTATTACCGAGAGGGCCCGGATATACCTCTCCGAGCAATCGGAATGACAAATCCTAATCTTGAAATCGCCAACCCAACATGTACCTTCGGAGACACCTGTAGAGCACCTTTATAATCACCCGATTCGTTGTGACGTTTGGTAGCACACAAAATGTTCCTCCGATGGCAGGAGTTGCATAATCTCATAGTCATAGGAACATGTATAGGTCATGAAGAAAGCAATAGCAACATACTAAACGATCGTGTGCTAAGCTAACGGAATGGGTCATGTCAATCGCATCATTCTCCTAATGATGTGATCCCGTTAATCAAATGACAACTCATGTCTATGGCTAGGAAACATAACCATCTTTGATCAACGAGCTAGTCAAGTAGAGGCATACTAGTGACAATCTGTTTATCTATGTATTCACACATGTATTATGTTTCCGGTTAATACAATTCTAGCATGAATAATAAAAATTTATAATGATATATGGAAATAAATAATAACTTTATTATTGCCTCTAGGGCATATTTCCTTCAGTCTGCCACTTGCTCTAGAGTCAATAATCTAGATTACACAGTAATGATTCTAACACCCATGGAGCCTTGGTGCTGATCATGTTTTGCTCGTGTAAGAGGCATATTCAGCGGGTCTGCAACATTCAGATCCGTATGTATCTTGCAAATTTCAATGTATCCCACATGTACTATATCCCGGATGGAGTTGAAGCGTCTCTTGATTTGCTTGGTTCTCTTGTGAAATCTGGATTCCTTCACCAAGGCAATTGCACCGATATTGTCACAAAAGATTTTCATTGGACCCGATGCACTAGGTATGACACCTAGATCAGATATGAACTCCTTCATCCAGACTCCTTCATTTGCTGCTTCCGAAGCAGCTATTTACTCCGCTTCACATGTAGATCCCACCATGACGCTTTGTTTAGAACTGCACCAACTGACAGCTCCATCGTTCAATGTAAAAACGTATCCGGTTTGCGATTTAGAATCGTCCGGATCAGTGTCAAAGCTTGCATCATCGTAACCATTTACGACGAGCTCTTTGTCACCTCCATAAACGAGAAACATATCCTTAGTCCTTTTCAGGTATTTCAGGATGTTCTTGACCGCTGTCCAGTGATCCAGTCCTGGATTACTTTGGCACCTCCCTGCTAGACTTATAGCAAGGCACACATCAGGTCTGGTACACATCATTGCATACATGATAGAGCCTATGGCTGAAGCATAGGGAACATCTTTCATCTTCTCTCTATCTTCTGCAGTGGTCGGACATTGAGTCTTACTCAACTTCACACCTTGTAACACGTGCAAGAACCCTTTCTTTGCTTGATCCATTTTGAACTTCTTCAAAACTTTGTCAAGGTATGTGCTTTGTGAAAGTCCAATTAAGCGTCTTGATCTATCTCTATAGATCTTGATGCCCAATATGTAAGCAGCTTCACCGAGGTCTTTCATTGAAAAACTCTTATTCAAGTATCCCTTTATGCTATCCAGAAATTCTATATCATTTCCAATCAGCAATATGTCATCCACATGTAATATTAGAAATGCTACAGAGCTCCCACTCACTTTCTTGTAAATACAGGCTTCTCCAAAAGTCTGTACAAAACCAAATGCTTTGATCACACTATCAAAACGTTTATTCCAACTCCGTGAGGCTTGCACCAGTCCATAAATGAATCGCTGGAGCTTGCACACTTTGTTAGCTCCCTTTGGATCGATAAAACCTTCCGGTTGCATCATATACAACTCTTCTTCCAGAAATCCATTCAGGAATGCAGTTTTGACATCCATTTGCCAAATTTCATAATTATAAAATGCGGCAATTGCTAACATGATTCGGACAGACTTAAGCATCACTACAGGTGAGAAGGTCTCATCGTAGTCAATCCCTTGAACTTGTCGAAAACCTTTCGCAGCAAGTCGAGCTTTGTAGACAGTAACATTACCGTCAGCGTCAGTCTTCTTCTTGAAGATCCATTTATTCTCAATTTCTTGCCGATCATCGGGCAAGTCAACCAAAGTCCACACTTTGTTCTCATACATGGATCCCATCTCAGATTTCATGGCCTCAAGCCATTTTATGCGAATCTGGGCTCACCATCGCTTCTTCATAGTTCGTGGGTTCGTCATGGTCCAAGAACATAACTTCCAGAACAGGATTACCGTACCACTCTGGTGCGGATCTTACTCTGGTTGACCTACGAGGTTCAGTAACAACTTGATCTGAAGTTTCATGATCATCATCATTAACTTCCTCACTAATTGGTGTAGGTGTCGCAAAAACCGGTTTCTGCGATGAACTACTTTCCAATAAGGGAGTAGGTACAGTTACCTGATCAAGTTCTACTTTCCTCCCACTCACTTCTTTCGAGAGAAACTCCTCTAGAAAAACTCCGAATTTAGCAACAAAAGTCTTGCCTTCGGATTTGTGATAGAAGGTGTACCCAATAGTATCCTTTGGGTATCCTATGAAGACACATTTCTCCGATTTGGGTTCGAGCTTATAAGGTTGAAGCTTTTTCACATAAGCATCGCATCCCCAAACTTTAAGAAAGGACAACTTTGGTTTCTTGCCAAACCATAGTTCATAAGGCGTCGTCTCAACGGATTTTGATGGTGTCCTATTTAACATGAATGCAGCCGTCTCTAAAGCATAACCCCAAAATGATAGTGGTAAATCAGTAAGAGACATCATAGATCGCACCATATCAAGTAAAGTACGATTACGACGTTCGGACACACCATTACCTTTGTGGTGTTCCGGGTGGCGTGAGTTGTGAAACTATTCCGCATTGTTTCAAATGTAGACCAAACTCATAACTCAAATATTCTCCTCCACGATCAGATCGTAGAAACTTTATTTTGTTGTTACGAGGATTTTCAACTTCACTCTGAAATTCTTTGAACTTTTCAAAAGTTTCAGACTTATGTTTCATTAAGTAGATATACCCATATCTGCTTAAATCATCTGTGAAGGTGAGAAAATAACAATATCCGCCACGAGCCTCAACATTCATCGGACCACATACATCTATATGTATGATTTCCAACAAATGTGTTTCTCTCTCCATAGTTCCAGAGAACAGCGTTTTAGTCATCTTGCCCATGAGGCACAGTTCGCAAGTACCAAGTGATTGATAATCAAGTGGTTCTGAAAGTTCATCTGTATGGAGTTTCTTCACGCGCTTTACACCGATATGACCTAAAAGGCAGTGCCACAAATAAGTTGCACTATCATTATCAACTCTGCATCTTTTGGCTTCAACATTATGAATATGTGTATCACTACTATCGAGGTTCAATAAAAATAGACCACTCTTCAAGGGTGCATGACCATAAAAGATATTACTCATATAAATAGAACAACCATTATTCTCTGATTTAAATGAATAACCGTCTCGAATCAAACAAGATCCAGATATAATGTTCATGCTCAACGCTGGCACCAAATAACAATTATTTAGGTCTAATACTAAACCCGAAGCTAGATGTAGAGGTAGCGTGCCGACCGCGATCACATCGACTTTGGAACCATTTCCCACGCGCATCGTCCCCTCGTCCTTAGCCAATCTTCGCTTAATCCGTAGCCCCTGTTTCCAGTTGCAAATATTAGCAATGTAACCGAGATCAAATACCCGGTGCTCTGCGAGCATTAGTAAGGTACACATCAATAACATGTATATCACATATACCTTTGTTCACCTTGCCATCCCTCTTATCCGCCAAATACTTGGTGCAGTTCCGCTCCAAAGGACGATGCGCTTGCGGTAGAAGCACTCGATGTCGGGCTTAGGTCCAGACTTGGGTTTCTTCTCCTGAGCGGCAACTTGCTTGCTGTTCTTCTTGAAGTTCCTTCTTCTTCCCTTTGCCCTTTTCTTGAAACTGCTGGTCTTATTGACCATCAACACTTGATGCTCCTTCTTGATTTCTACCTCCGCAGCCTTTAGCATTGCGAAGAGCTCGGGAATTGTCTTATCCATCCCTTGCATGTTATAGTTCATCACGAAGCTCTTGTAGCTTGGTGGCAGTGATTGGAGAATTCTGTCAATGACGCAATCATCCGGAAGATTAACTCCCAGTTGAATCAAGTGATTATTATACCCAGACATCTTGAGTATATGCTCACTGAAATATCTATTCTCCTCCATCTTGCAACTGTAGAACTTATTGGAGACTTCATATATCTCAATCCGGGCATTTGCTTGAAATATTAACTTCAACTCCTGGAACATCTCATATGCTCCATGACGTTCAAAACGTCGTTGAAGTCCCGGTTCTAAGCCGTAAAGCATGGCACACTGAACTATCGAGTAGTCATCAGCTTTGCTCTGCCAGACGTTCATAACATCTGGTGTTGCTCCTACAGCAGGCCTGGCACCCAGTGGTGCTTTGAGGACGTAATTCTTCTGTGCAGCAATGAGGATAATACTCAAGTTACGGACCCAGTCCGTGTAATTGCTACCATCATCTTTCAACTTTGCTTTCTCAAGGAACGCATTAAAATTCAACGGAACAACAGCACGGGCCATCTATCTACTATCAACATAGACAAGCAAGAAACTATCCGGTACTAAGTTCATGATAAATTTAAGTTCAATTAATCATATTACTTAAGAACTCCCACTTAGATAGACATCCCTCTAATCCTCTAAGTGATCACGTGATCCAAATCAACTAAACCATGTCCAATCATCACGTGAGATGGAGTAGTTTCAATGGTGAACATCACTATGTTGATCATATCTACTATATGATTCACGCTCGACCTTTTGGTCTCCGTGTTCCGAGGCCATATCTGTTATATGCTAGGCTCGTCAAGTTTAACCTGAGTATTCGCGTGTGCAACTGTTTTGTACCCGTTGTATTTGAGCGTAGAGCCTATCACACCCGATCATCACGTGGTGTCTCGGCCACGAAGAACTTTCATAGCGGTGCATACTGTGGAGAACACTTATACTTTGATAATTTAGTGAGGGATCATCTTATAATGCTACCGTCAATCAAAGAAAGATAAGATGCATAAAAGATAAACATCACATGCAATCAATATAAGTGATATGATATGGCCATCATCATCTTGTGCTTGTGATCTCCATATCTGAAGCACCGTCATGATCACCATCATCACCGGTGCGACACCTTGATCTCCATCATAGCATCGTTGTCGTCTCGCCAATCTTATGCTTCTACGACTATCGCTACCGTTTAGTGATAAAGTAAAGCATTACAGGGCGATTGCATTGTATACAATAAAGAGACAACCATATGGCTCCTGCCAGTTGCCGATAACTCGGTTACAAAACATGATCATCTCATACAATAAAATTTAGCATCATGTCTTGATCATATCACATCACAACATGCCCTGCAAAAACAAGTAAGACGTCCTCTACTTTGTTGTTGCAAGTTTTACGTGGCTGCTACGGGCTTAGCAAGAACCATTCTTACCTACGCATAAAAAACCACAACGATAGTTTGTCAAGTTGGTGCTGTTTTAACCTTCGCAAGGACCGGGCGTAGCCACACTCGGTTCAACTAAAGTTGGAGAAACTGACACCCGCCAGCCACATATGTGCAAAGCATGTCGGTAGAACAAGTCTCGCGTAAGCGTACGCGTAATGTCGGTTAGGGCCGCTTCATCCAACAATACCGCCGAACCAAAGTATGACATGCTGGTAAGCAGTATGACTTATATCGCCCACAACTCACTTGTGTTCTACTCGTGCATATGACATCTACGCATAAAACCTGGCTCGGATGCCACTGTTGGGGAACGTAGTAATTTCAAAAAAATTCCTGCGCACATGCAAGATCATGGTGATGCATAGCAACGAGAAGGGAGAGTGTTGTCCACGTACCCTCGTAGACCGAAAGCGGAAGCGTTAGCTGTAGCGGTTGATGTAGTCGTCGTCTTCACGATCCAACCGATCAAGTACCGAGCG
This sequence comes from Aegilops bicornis, assembly GCA_021605145.1. NCBI lineage: Eukaryota > Viridiplantae > Streptophyta > Magnoliopsida > Poales > Poaceae > Aegilops > Aegilops bicornis. The sequence continues at coordinate 495,161,349 of CM038674.1, forward strand.
TCTGGCACCTCCGAGTTCAGCACACGTTCAGCCCGATGACGTCCCTCGAACTCCGATCCAGCCTAGTGTTGAGGGAGAGTTTCGTCAGCACGATGGCGTGGTGACGATGTTGATGTTCTACCGACGCAGGGCTTCGCCTAAGCACCACTACAGATCAACTGATCAATGTTGTGCCTATGGGGTTCCCCTTGCCCCCGTATATAAAGTAGCAAGGGGGGGTGCGGCCGGCCAAGGGAGAGGGCGCGCCGGGAGGAGTCCTACTCCCACCGGGAGTAGGACTCCCCCCCTTTCACAGTTGGATTAGAACTTGGGAGGGTGACGGAGTGGAGGAGAAGAAGGAAGGGGGGGGGGGCTCCGCCCCCCTCTCCTTGTCCTATTCGGACTGGGGGGGGAGGGGCGCGCGCTCAGCCCTATCCGCCTCTTCTCTCTTCCACCTAGGCCCACTAAGGCCCATTATGTTCCTGGGGGGTTCCGGTAACCTCCTGGTACTCTGGTAAAATCCCGATTTCACCCGGAACACTTCTGATATCCAAACATAGGCTTCCAATATATCAATCTTCATGTCTCGACCATTTCGAGACTCCTCGTCATGTCTGTGATCACATCTGGGACTCCGAACAACCTTTGGTACATAAAAACATATAAACCCATAATATAACTGTCATCGTAAAGTTAAGCGTGCGGACCCTACGGGTTCGAGAACTATGTAGACATGACCGAGACACGTCTCCGGTCAATAACCAATAGAGGAACCTGGATTCTCATATTGGCTCCCACATATTCTACAAAGATCTTTATCGGTCAGACCGCATAACAACATACGTTGTTCCCTTTGTCATAGGTATGTTACTTGCCCGAGATTCGATCGTCGGTATCTCAATACCTAGTGCAATATCATTACCGGCAAGTCTCTTTACTCGTTCCGTGATACATCATCCCGCAACTAACTCATTAGTTGCAATGCTTGCAAGGCTTGAGTGATGTGTATTACCGACAGGGCCCAGAGATACCTCTCCGACAATCAGTGTGAAATCCTAATCTCGAAATACGGCAACCCAACATGTACCATCGGAGACACCTGTAGAGCACCTTTATAATCACCCAATTACGTTGTGGCGTTTGGTAGCACACAAAGTGTTCCTCCGGTAAACGGGAGTTGCATAATCTCATAGTCATAGGAACATGTATAAGTCATGAAGAAAGCAATAGCAATATACTAAACGATCGTGTGCTAAGCTAGCGGAATGGGTCATGTCAATCACATCATTATCCTAATGATGTGATCCCGTTGATCAAATGACAACTGATGTCTATGGCTAGGAAACATAACCATCTTTGATCAACGAGATAGTCAAGTAGAGGCATACTAGTGACAATCTGTTTGTCTATGTATTCACACATGTATTGTGTTTCCGGTTAATACAATTCTAGCATGAATAATAAACATTTATCATGATATAAGGAAATAAATAATAACTTTATTATTGCCTCTAGGGCATATTTCCTTCACATGCTATTTACTTTTGTGATGAAGCTGCTAGAATTACTAGACCTGATACTAAAAATAAACATAGACCTGTTGTAGGCATGCCTGTTATTTCTGTTAAAATAGGATATCATTGTTATCATGGCTTGTGTGATATGGGGGCTAGTGCAAGTGCAATACCTCATTCCTTATACAAAGAAATTATGCATGATATTGCACCTGCCGAGATAGAAGAAATTGATGTTACAATTAAGCTTGCCAATAGAGATACTATTTCACCAGTTGGTATTGTTAGAGATGTTGAAGTCTTGTGTGGGAAAGTTAAATATCCTGCTGATTTTCTTGTTCTTGGTTCCCCACAAGATAACTTTTGTCCCATTATATTTGGTAGACCCTTCTTGAATACTGTTAATGCTAGGATAGATTGCAAAAAGGATGTTGTTACTATTGGTTTAGGGGATATGTCTCCTGAATTTAATTTTGCTAAATTTCATAGACAACCACATGATGAAGAATTGCCTAGTAAAGATGAAATCATTTGTCTTGCTTCTATTGCCGTGCCTCCTAATGATCCTTTAGAACAATATTTGTTCGACCATGAAAATGATATGTTTATGCATGAAAGAAGGGAAATAGATGAAGTATTCTTTAAACAGGGACCTATTTTGAAACACAACCTGCCTGTTGAAATCCTAGGGGATCCTCCTCCACCCAAGGGTAATCCCATGTCTGAGCTTAAACCATTACCTGATACTCTTAAATATGCTTATCTTGATGAAAAGAAGATATATCCTGCTATTATTAGTGCCAACCTTTTAGAGCATGAAGAAAAGAAATTATTGAAAACTTTGAAGAAGCACCGTGCTGCTATTGGATATACTCTTGATGATCTTAAGGGCATTAGTCCCACTCTATGCCAACACAAAATAAAATTGGAGAAAGATGCTAAACCGGTTGTTGATCACCAATGACGGTTAAATCCTAAGATGAAAGAAGTGGTAAGAAAAGAAATACTAAAGCTTCTGGAGGCAGGTATAATTTATCCTGTTGCTGATAGTCAGTGGGTAAGTCCTGTCCATTGTGTCCCAAAGAAGGGAGGTATTACTTTTGTTCCTAATGATAAAGATGAATTGATCCCACAAAGAATCATTACAGGATATATAATGGTAATTGATTTCGGCAAACTAAATAAAGCTACTAAAAAGGATCATTACCCCTTACCTTTTATTGATCAAATGCGAGAAAGATTATCCAAACATACACATTTTTGCTTTCTAGATGGTTATTCTGGTTTCTCTCAAATACCCGTGTCAAAAGAGGATCAAGAAAAGACCACTTTTACTTGTCCTTTCGGTACCTTTGCTTATGGACGTATGCCTTTTGGTTTATGCAATGCACCTGCTACCTTTCAAAGATGCATGATGGCTATATACTCTGATTTTTGTGAAAAGATTGTTGAGGTTTTCATGGATGATTTGTCCGTATATGGAACTTCTTTTGATGATTGCTTGATCAACCTTGATCGAGTTTTGCAGAGATGTGAAGAAACTAATCTTGTCTTGAATTGGGAGAAGTGCCACTTTGTGGTTAATGAAGGTATTGTCTTGGGGCATAAAATTTCTGAAAGAGGTATTGAAGTTGATAAAGCTAAAGTTGATGCTATTGAAAAGATGCCGTGTCCCAAGGACATTAAAGGTATAAGAAGTTTCCTTGGTCATGCCGGTTCTTATAGGAGGTTCATTAAAGACTTCTCAAAAATTTCCAGGCCTCTGACTAAACTCTTACAAAAAGATGTTCCTTTTGTCTTTGATGATGATTGTGTAGAAGCATTTGAAGTACTTAAGAAAGCCTTGATTTCAGCACCTATTGCCCAGCCACCTGATTGGAATTCACCCTTTGAAATTACGTGTGATGCTAGTGATTATGCGTAGGTGCTGTTCTAGGACAAAGAGTTCATAAGAAATTAAATGTTATCCAATATGCTAGTAAAACTCCAGACAGTGCCCAGAGAAATTATGCTACTACTGAAAAATAATTTTTAGCTGTTGTATTTGCTTGTGATAAGTTCAGACCTTATATTGTTGATTCCACGATGGCCACACTGATCATGCTGCTATTAAATATCTTATGGAAAAGAAAGATGCTAAACCTAGACTTATTAGATGGGTTCTCTTGCTACGAGAATTTGATTTGCATATTATTGATGGAAAGGGAGCTGAGAACCCCGTTGCAGACAACTTGTCTAGGTTATAAAATGTTCTTGATGACCCACTACCTATTGATGATAGCTTTCATGATGAACAATTGTCTGTCATAAATGCTTCTTGTACTGCTCCATGGTATGCTGATTATGTTAAATACATTGTTGCTAAATTTATACCACCTAGCTTCACATACGAGCAAAAGAAAAAGTTTTTCTATGATTTAAGACATTACTTCTGGGATGACCCACACCTTTATAAAGAAGGAGTAGATGGTGTTATTAGATGTGTTGTACCTGAGCATGAACAGGAACAGATCCTACGCAAGTGTCACTCTGAGGCTTATGGAGGACACCATGCTGGAGATAGAACTGCACATAAGGTATTGCAATCCGGTTTTTATTGGCCTACTCTCTTCAAAGATGCCCGTAAGTTTGTCTTGTCTTGTGATGAATGCCAAAGAATTGGTAATATTAGTACACGTTAAGAAATGCCTATGAACTATTCACTTGTTATTGAACCATTTGATGTTTGGGGCTTTGATTATATGGGACTATTTCCTTCCTCTAATGGATATACACATATTTTAGTTGCTGTTGATTACGTTACTAAGTGGGTAGATGCTATTCCAACTAGTAGTGCTGATCATAACACCTCTATTAAGACGCTTAAAGAAGTTATTTTTTCGAGGTTTGGAGTCCCTAGATATTTAATGACTGATGGTGGTTCACATTTTATTCATGGTTCCTTTCGTAAAATGCTTGCTAAGTATGATGTTAATCATAGAATTGCATCTCCTTACCACCCACAATCTAGTGGCCAGGTAGAATTGAGTAATAGAGAAATCAAATTAATTTTGCATAAGACTGTTAATAGATCTAGAAAGAATTGGTCCAAGAAACTTGATGATGCATTATGGGCCTATAGAACCGCATATAAAAACCCTATGGGCATGTCTCTTTATAAAATGGTTTATTGAAAAGCATGTCACTTACCTCTCGAACTAGAACATAAGGCATATTGGGCCATTAAAGAGCTCAATTATGATTTCAAACTTGCCGGTGAGAAGAGGCTATTTGACATTACCTCACTTGATGAATGAAGAGCTCAAGCCTATGAGAATGCCAAACTGTTTAAAGAAAAAGTTAAAAGATGGCATGACAAAAAGATACAAAAGGGTGAGTTTAACGTAGGTGACTATGTCTTGCTATTCAACTCTCGTTTAAGATTTTTTGCAGGAAAGTTTCTCTCTAAATGGGAAGGTCCTTACGTTATCGAGGAGGTCTATCGTTCCGGTGCCATAAAAATCAACAACTTCAAAGGCACAAATCCAAAGGTGGTAAACGGTCAAAGAATCAAACACTATATCTCAGGTAATCCCATAAATGTTGAAACTAATGTTATTGAAACCGTAACCCCGGAGGAATACGTAAGGGACACTTTCTAGACGTTCAAGACTCCGAAAAGGAATAGGTACGAATCCAAAACAATTCTAATGGTAATTTTTCTCCGTTTTGGAATATTTAAGAAAATAGGAAAATAAGAAGTAGTCCGGGAAGGACACGAGGCGTCCACGAGGGTGGAGGGCGCGCTCTACCCCCCTGGGCGCGCCCCCTGCCTCGTGGGCACCTCGTGTGCTCTCCGGACTCTGTTGTCTTGCATGATACTTCTTCTGGTCGGTAAAAAATCATTATATAATCTCCCGAAGGTTTTGACCCTCGTATCACGCAAATATCTCCTGTTTCTGTTTCGAGCTGTTTTCTGCCAGAGTTGTCAAGGCCGGGCATCATGTCGTCCCCTTCCTCCAACAATGAGGGCAATGATGCTTGGCTAAGGAAGATAGAGCCGAAGAGAGAAGAACCCGGGGAGATCAACAAGGATGATGGGATCAAGAAGGCCATGGAGGATCATGCTCTGGCAGCAGAAGAAGACGATATCCTTCAACCTCATTATGATCTTCTTACCCCAACATAGATTGAAGTTTTCAAGATGATTGAGTTAACTCGTATACAAAACAAGTATCTCACACGTGAAAATATTTTGTTGAAGGAGCACATCACCACACTCAAGGGCATTATCCGCAAATTGGAGGATCTCCAATGCTCGATATGCGACTATCCATCATCACCACCATCTTCTTCGCCAGCTAAAGAGATATAAGCACATGGATATGGGCACTCCCCTTGGCAACTACCAAGCTTGGGGGAGGTGCCCCGGTATTGTATCACCATCACACTTCTATCTTTATCGTTTTTCTTAGTTTGATCCTTTTGGTAATATCTTGATCTAGTAGAATAAAGTTTTAGTATGATTTAGTTTTGAGTTTTGCTTTATGATCCTTCTATGTAATCGAGTCCGTGAGCTATATATAATAAATATTAGTGTTGAGTCAAGGGCTTGATTATCTTGCTATGATCTTCAGGGAATAAAAGAAAAGGAAATAATAAAAAGAAATAAAGAGATCATATTGATCTTATGGAGAGTAATGACTTCACATATAAAGAGTATGATGAATAAAAGTTGTTTTGAGCTGACAAACATAGTTTTGGTCATAAATGCATAATTAAAAGGAAGTAATGAAGAAAGAGAGGTTTTCACATATAAATATACTATCTTGGACATCTTTTATGATTGTGAGCACTCATTAAAATATGACATAAAGAGTTGATGTTGGACAAGGAAGACAACGTAATGGGTTATGTTCTCTTATATCCGAAATAAAGTATATTGTCATGGATCATCCAACATGTTGAGCTTGCTTTTCCCCCTCATGCTAGCCAAATTCTTTGCACCAAGTAGAGATACTAATTGTGCTTCCAAATATCCTTAAACCCAGTTTTTCCATGAGAGTCCACCATATCTACCTATGGATTGAGTAAGATCCTTCAAGTAAGTTGTCATTGTTGCCTGCAATAAAAATTGCCCTCTAAATATGTATGATTTATTAGTGTGGAGAAAATAAGCTTTATACGATCTTGTGATGTGGAAGAAATAAAAGCAACGGACTGCATAACAAAGGTCCATATCACAAGTGGCAATAGAAAGTGACGTTCATTCGCATTAAGATTTTGTGCATCCAACCATAAAAGCACACGACAACCTCTGCTTCCCTCTGCGAAGGGCCTATCTTTTATTCTTGTCTTATACCTTATACAAGAGTCATGGTGATCTTCACCTTTCCTTTTTACATTTTATCCTTTGGCAAGCGCATTGTGTTGGAAAGATCCTGATATATATACCCAATTGGATGTAAGTTATCATGAACTATTATTGTTAACATTACCCTTGAGGTAAAAGGTTGGGAGGCAACACTATAAGCCCCTATATTTCTCTATGTCCGATTAAAACTCCATACCCATAAGTATTGCGTGAGTGTTAGCAATTGTGAAAGACTAAATGATAGTTGAGTATGTGGACTTGCTGAAAAGCTCTTATATTGACTCTTTCCGATGTTATGATAAATTGCAATTGCTTCAATGACTGAGATTTTAGTTTGTTGGTTTTCAATGAAGTTTCTGATTCATACCTTACATTGTGAATATATTGTTACTTGAGCATAAGAAATCATATGAGAAATTATATATATATATATATGTTGCTGTTATAAGAATGATCATGATGCCCTCTTGTCCGTATTTTATTTTATCGACACCTCTATCTCTAAACATGTGGACATATTTTTCGTTATCGGTTTCCGCTTGAGGACAAGCGAGGTCTAAGCTTGGGGGAGTTGATATGTCCATTTTGCATCATGCTTTTATATCAATATTTATTGCATTATGGGCTGTTATTACATATTATGTCACAAAACTTATGCCTATTCTCTCTTATTTTACAAGGTTTACATGGAGAGGAAGAATGTCGATAGCTGGAATTCTGGGCTGGAAAAGGAGCAAATATAGAGACCTATTCTGCACAGCCCCAGAAGTCCTGAAACTTCACGGAGGCAGTTTTTGGAATTAATAAAAAATAATGGCAAAAGAATCAACCAGAGGGGGCCCACCCACCATCCACGAGGTGAGGCGCGCCCTACCCCTAAGCGCGCCCCACCTTCATGGGCCCCTGGCAGGCCTCCGGTGCCCATCTTCTGCTATATGAAGTCTTTCACCCTGGAAAAAATCAGGAAGCTTTCGAGACAAAACACCGCCGCCACGAGGCAGAACCTTGGCGGAACCAATCTAGGGCTTCGGCGGAGCTGTTCTGCCGGGGAAATATCCCTCCGGGAGGGGGAAATCATCACCATCGTCATCACCATCAATCCTCTCAGCGGGAGGGGGTCAATCTCCATCAACATCTTCACCAGCACCATCTCATATAAAACCCTAGTTCATCTCTTGTATCCAACCTTTATCCCAAAACCTCAGATTGGTACCTGTAGGTTGCTAGTAGTGTTGATTACTCCTTGTAGTTGATGCTAGTTGGTTTATTTGGTGGAAGATCATATGTTCAGATCCTTTATGCATATTAATACCCCTATGATTATGAACATGAATATGATTTGTGAGTAGTTACGTTTGTTCCTGAGGACATGGGAGAAGTCCTGCTATAAGTAGTCATTTGAATTTGGTATTCGTTCGATATTTTGTTGAGATGTATGTTGTCTTTCCTCTAGTGGTGTTATGTGAACGTCGACTACATGACACTTCACCATTATTTGGGCCTAGGGGAAGGCATCGGGAAGTAATAAGTAGATGATGGGTTGCTAGAGTGACATAAGCTTAAACCCTAGTTTATGCGTTGCTTCGTAAGGGGCTGATTTGGATCCATATGTTTCAGGATGTGGTTAGGTTTACCTTAATACTTCTTTTGTAGTTGCGGATGCTTGCAATATGGGTTAATCATAAGTGGGATGCTTGTCCAAGGAAGGGCAGCACCCAAGCACCAGTCCACCCACATATCAAATTATCAAAGTAACGAACGCGAATCATATGAGCGTGATGAAAACTAGCTTGACGATAATTCCCAGGTTTCCTCGGGAGCGTTTTCCTTCATATAAGAGTTTGTCCAAGCTTGTCCTTTCCTACAAAAAGGATTGGGCCATCTTGCTGCACCTTATTTACTTTCATTACTTGTTACCCGTTACAAATTACCTTATCACAAAACTATCTGTTACCGACAATTTCAGTGCTTGCAGAGAATATCTTACTGAAAACCGCTTGTCATTTCCTTCTGCTCCTCGTTTGGCTCGACGCTGTTACTTATCGAAAGGACTATGATACATCCCCTACACTTGTGGGTCATCAGAACTCTATGCTACACTAGTAAGCAACTTGAACAATGGACTGGGCCTTGAACTGCAAGTTTTCTGCAAATCTAGCTTCACACAAAGCCTTGACCGATACTAGTCTACCGTGGGTCTTCCCCGCGGTTGGAGCTTATGTGTCATACTCTAAGACCTTTCATGAGTTTACTAGAGAGCACCCTACTCTCATAGATTGTGACATTTAACAATCAGACTCATATAGGTGTGTTCTTCAAAAGATGTTCTGCAGTGCAACATCTCTGCTTCAATGAGCCACTTAGAACACATTAAGATATACATCAACCTGCCATGCAGATTAGGAGAGTATTGCATCTTCATGGAGTGGTATTGTTAATAGCAAGGATACTCTCCTCTCAGTTGACCAACATCTTGTCTCCACATCTAATTCACGGGATTTCCGAGCACATAGACTAGGTTACCACTGTGAACAACTCATATTGTGGGTCTCATACCCCATCTCCTTTGATGCATTATCTATCACATTACGTAATAGACCTGTACTAAAAGGATCTGCCAGATTTTTAGACGTTTGGATATAATCCAATGCAATAACTCCGGAGTTTTTCATTTTTTTGACAGACTTCAACCTTCTCTAAACGTGTCTTGATGACTTCATGCTATCCTTTGAGCTGCCTACTTTCGTGACTATAGTTTGATTGCCACAGTTCATAAGGATACCCAGTACAGGTTTCTCAACTACCGGCAAGCCATTCAAGAGCCGACAAAGCCAATTTGCTTCGACCGTAGCTGTATCTAGTGTTGTGAGTTCTGCTTCCATTGTTGACCTCGTTAAGACGGTCTGCTTGCAAGACTTCCAAGAAACAGTGCCACCTCCATGAGTGAATACATATCTGCTCGCGGACTTTATCTCATCAGCATCTGAGATCCAGTTTGAGTCACTATACCCTTCCAGTACCTTTGGGTACCCAGTGTAGTGAATTCCATAACTCCCAGTGCCTTTCAAGTAACCCATAACTCTCTCTGGAGCTTTCCAATCAGGTTTTGAGACAAACCGGCTCATTTTGCTAATAGCAAAATAGATGTCGGGTCTTGTACCACTTGCTAAATACATAAGCGAGCCAATTATCTGAGAATACTTATATTGATCTCTTGCAATTCTTCGATTCTTTCGAAGCAGCACACTAGCATCGTATGGTGTTGGAGAGGGCAGGCAGTCACTGTAGACAAAGCCACTCAAGATCTTTTCCACATAGTGAGATTCAATCAATATAATCCCACCATCATTGTGACGCCCCCGATTCAATCGTACACTAATCATACACGCAAATGTGTACGATCAAGATCAAAGGACTCATGGGAAGATATCACAACACAACTCTAGACACAAATTAAAATAATACAAGCTTTATATTACAAGCCAGGGGCCTCGAGGGCTCGAATACATAAGCTCGAATACACAAGAGTCAGCTGAAGCAACAATATCTGAGAACATACATGAGTTAGACAAGTTTGCCTTAAAAAGGCTAGCACAAAAGCAACAACGATAAAAACGGCAAGGCCTCCTGCCTGGGAGCCTCCTAACTACTCCTGGTCATTGGCGGCCTCCACGTAGTAGTAGGCATCGACGGTGGCATCTGGCTCCTGGGCTCCGACATCTGGTTGCATCAACCGGAAAGAAGAAGAAAGGGGGGAAAAGGGGAGCAAAGCAACCTTGAGTACTCATCCAAAGTACTCGCAAGCAAGGATCTACACTTATATGCAACATTATCAAAGGAAGGCTGTATATGTGGACTGGGCTGCAGAAATGCCAGAATAAGAAGGGAGAAGATAGCCCTATCAAAGACTAGCATCTTCTGGAAACCACCATCTTGCAGCAACAGGAGGGAGTAGAGTAGCATAAAGTAAAGTAGTAGAAGTGTTATCAACCTCGGCCAGAGATCCTTTCTCGACTCCCTGCGAGAAAGCAATCCCAGAGCCATACTATCCATTTCTCATATCCATGTCTCATCTCAAGTATCCAGTTCTAGTTGTATCGATCGAGATACAACTCCAAGTGTCCGTTACCATAGGACATGCTATCGATAGATGTTTTATTCCCTGCAGGGGTGCACCAACTTACCCACCACGCTCGATTAACTCTGGCCGGACACACTTTCCTGGGTCATGCCCGGCCTCGGCCAAACAATACGCCGCAACCCGACCTAGGCTTAATAGAGAGGTCAGCACGCCAGACTAAACCTATGCCCCAGGGGTCATGGGCCATCGCCCCAGGAACTCCTGCATGTTGCGTGGGCGGCTGGTGAGCAGACCTAGCTACCTCCTTAAAAAAGGCAGGTGCTTACCAGTCCAACCCGGCGCGCCCGCTCAATCGCTGACGTCTATTAAGTTTCGGCTGATGCATACGACACAGAACACCCATACTATGCCCACGTGATGGTTAGTGCTATCAGGCCAGAGGACCCTCAGATCAAATATCCAAATCGTAGTGGATTAGGAACGCGCGGTAACAAGCAGACTCACGAAAGATGTGACCCCGTTGCCCCGTCTCGAAGACTTGCGGCAAGGGCTAGGAATGCCCGGCCACGCGTCGTAATTATCTCGCGGGCACCCTCCAGGTCAACCTGTCTCCACATCACTCGCGGGTACCCCTCAGGGTCAACCCGCCTTTCGAAGTAACAGTGGTAAAGTCCAAGTATCCGTGTGTCCAAACATCAAGGGGAAAACCCAAGGAATCACCCCCGGTGAATTCCACTCGATGTAATCATCAAGGTGAACGTAAGAGGAATCACCCCCGAGGTTCACACTTGAGGGGTTGCACGACAGAGTCGTATCGGAAGTGGTTAAGGCGGAATCACCCTCGATGACAACGACCGAATAGCTACCCTACAAGGTTAACATCAGAAGTGTTGTAGAGGTCTCACCCTCGGCACTCGATATTAACCCAGTAGTGTCGAGCAACTAAGGGGAAAGTGATGTGTGGTGGCGGGGCCTGGTCTTTGATCATGTTGACCGGGTCTTCGATGATGAAGCAGGGGAAACAAGGACAAGGTGGGGGTCACTGATGGATCACTAACCAACCTATACAAAGCAGTTTAGGATAAGCAGGTAGGTAACAATGAGCAGATTACAAAAGCAGGCTATGCATCAGAATAGGAGCAAACAATTACAGTAGCAAAATCTAATGCAAGCATGAGAGAATGGAATGGGCGATATCGGGATGATCAAAGGGGGGCTTGACTGGAAGCTCCGCCAAAAGGGAAGGAGGTTCGTCGTCGACGTAGTCGATCACAGGGGCATCAGCATCAGTCTCGGGGTCTACCGAAGAGAAGAGGGGGGAGAAACAGTAAATACAAGCAAACAGATGCATGACAAGACAATAGGCGGTGCTAGGGGTGTTCTAACGCAGTGCTATACGATACCGACGAAGGGGGAAAACATCCGGGAAAGTTTTCCCGAAGTTTAGCATTTTCGGACAAATGAAGCAGAGGGGGACAGTTGCTGATCCGCTGTGCTAGGGACATGTGACAGATTAACGGAGGGCGTATCCTGATTCGTCTCGTTGTTTTGAGCAACTTTCATGTATAGAACTTTTTCATCCGAGCTACGGAATATTTTATATGATTTTTTAAAGATTTAAACAATTTCTGGGATTATCTTTAACTCAAAAATGGACTTAATGCGCCAACATGATGTCATGCTGATGTCAGCAGAGTCAACAGTCAACTCTGACTAGGTTGACTGGTCAATAGGGCAGTGGGGCCCGTCTGCCATTGACTGAGCTTAAATAATTAACTTAATTAGTTTATAAGTTAATTAGGTTAATTAACATGATTAATTAAGTTAGTTGTTTTTTAACTAATTAATTTATTATTATTATTATTAAATATATTTTTAAATTCTTTTGTTTGTTTTTTAAAGGGCGTTGGGCCCTCAAGTCATTGGCCCAGCGGGCTACCGGGCGGTGGATGCAGGCGCCTAGGCGTGGGCGTCCGCCAGAACACACACAGGCGTGATGGAGGGCGCCGGCGGAGGCCATGGCCTCGAGGAGGAGCTGGCGAGGGCGGTCCCGGCGAAGGCTCTCGCGGTGGCGGGGCTAGCAGGGGAACGGCCGGCGGAGGCGGCGGAGGTAGGCACCCGCGGTGGAGGCGGGCGGCAGCGTGAGGCAGGGTCTGTGGCAGCGCGCCAGAGGCGTGAGCAAGGGGCCCGGGACGTGGCCGGCGCGCAGGGCGGCTGTGGGCTGCAGCAGCAGGAGCACGGGAGCCACGGCAAAGAGCGGGCGGTGCAGGAGGAGAAGCGGCAAGCAGGCAGAGCAGCACGGCCAGCAGCAAGCAGCAGCAGGGGCACGACCACGCATAGGCGGATGCGTGCCTGGGCGCGGCCAGGAAGCGGCGCCCGTGGCCGAACGCGACCAGGGCCGTGCGGGCACGACAGCGACCTCGGCGATGGCCCGAGCTCGGTAGGGTGCGGCTACGGCGCAGGAGCTCGAGATCGGCGGCCGGGCGAGCTAGGAGGGAGCTACAAGCGTCTGGGAGGCCGATGGGTGTATGCACGCGCGACTAGAGGTTCATCGGAACCTCGCCGGCGGCAATCCGAGAGGTGGGTTCGGCAACAGTGGTGGCCGCAACTAGAGGTCGAAATCGACGCCGGAAAAATAGAGGGGATGGATGCAGAGCTTACGTAGGGGGCGCACGGGGTCCCGTTGATGGTTTAGTAGCAGTAGGGGATGAGCTCGACGACGGCGAAGCTACGGCGACAGAGGAAGAAGGAGTAGTCGATCCGCGGTTGTGCTGCTCTTCAGGTTGATCCGGTGAGGTAGAGGGGATCCGAGGACCGTGGCATGCTCGCAGTCGTCGTGGTGGAGGACGAGGGGGGGCCCTGGGCGCAGGTGGATGGAGGGTGGCCACGCGCACGACGAGGCCACAGCGACGGCTACGTCTGGGCCGGCGCGGCGTGACAGATCTGGGGGAGAGGGAGAGGCAGAGTGGCTGAGGGGAAATATCAGGGGGCTGCGGTGTCGGTCTTATCCCCTCGCTACGCTGGTGAGGCGCGGGATGACGAGCTGGTCCGGCGGCAACGCGCGGGCGCGTGCCCTTGGTCGATTGAACAGGGGGAGGGGAACAGGGAAAAGGCTGGGCTGGGCTGTCTTGGGCCGCAGGCCAGGTAAGTTTCATCCCATTTTTTCATTTTTTTAATTGAGCTGCTAACTTGGACTAGTTAGCGCATCAACTGGTTTTTGTAAAATGTGCCACTAGCCACATTAAATTCTTTGCAATATACTGAGTTGGTACAAGAAGTTTGAGGCAGTTTGGAAATCCACCTGAATTTTACTGACATTTTAAAAAAGGCTGGAAAAGTGTTCCAGGGCCATTGTTTTAAAACCAGGGGCATTTTGGGAAACCAAATGAGGTTGGTTTCACCATGAAAATTAGGCAATGAATATTGGCAACCTAACGAACATTCTTTTTCGGCGGTTGAAGAAATAAGAATTTGACTTGTTATTTGGATTTTAAATTGACTTTGTTTTTATCAAGAGGCAATTTGGCTTGGAAAAACATGATGACATAGCATCATTAGCAGGAGTTTACTGTAGCATGATTCTCGGGGTGTTAGAATCTTTGTCTCTCAACAACTTGATGTTCAGAATGACATCAGGCACTCCTAAATCCTTCGTCTCAAAACAACTAGATAGGAAATCCTTGACCTCCTTAATAACATTCATATTTGTTCCAAAAATCAGTATGTCATCAACATACAAGCAAAGGATAACTCCCGCGCCCCCACCATGGCGATAGTACACACATTTAGCAGCTTCGTTTATAACAAAGCCTGCAGCTGTTAAAGTTCTTTCAAACTTCCCATGCCACTGTTTGGGTGCTTGCTTGAGTCCATACAAAGACTTCAACAACTTGCACAATTTTCCTTCCTGACCATCTATTACAAACCCATCTGGTTGTTCCATATAAATTTCCTCTTCCAACTCTCCATTTAGGAAAGCAGTCTTAACATCCACTTGATGAACGAGAAGACCATGTGAGGCAGCTAATGAAAGTAGTACGCTAATAGTGGTCAGTCGAGCCACATGTGAGTAAGTATCAAAGAAGTCTTCACCTTCCTTTTGGGTATAACCCTTGGCCACGAGTTGTGCCTTGTACTTCTCGATAATACCATCAGGCCTAAGCTTCTTCTTGAATACCCATTTGCACCCTATAGGTTTGCACCCATAAGGACGATCAGTTATCTCCCAAGTTTCATTTGCCAAGATGGAATCCATCTCACTACGGACCGCTTCCTTCCAGTAGTCAGCATCTTTAGATGCATAGGCCTCTGAAATAGAACTGGGAGTGCCATCTATTAGATAGGCAAGAAAATCATCACCAAAGGACTTTGCATTCCTCTGTCTCTTGCTCCTAGTAGGAACTTCATTGTTCTCCTCCACAGGATTTTCAAAGTGTTCCATCAAAATGGCAGGTTCAATAATTGTAACTGGTTCCTGATTCGATGAACTAGGCATCTCCTGATTAGATGAGGTATCCATATCCTTCATGGGAAAGATATCTTCAAAGAAAGTCACATCATTCGACTTCATGATCGTACCGACATGCATGTCAGGTACCTCAGATTTTACAACCAAGAATCTATAGCCAATGCTATGAAAGGCATGTCCTAGGAAAACACAATCCACAGTTTTTGGTCCAAGTTTACGCTTCTTTGGAATTGGCACATTGACTTTTGCCAAACAACCCCAAGTTCGTAGGTAAGAGAGTTTTAACCTTTTCTTCTCCCGTTCCTCGAATGGAGTTATCTCTTTGTTCTTTGTGGGAACTCGGTTTAGGACATGACATGCAGTCAATATCGCCTCCCCCCACCATGCCTTGGAGAGACCCGGTGTGTCTAACATGGCGTTAACCAAATCAGTTAGAGTGCGGTTCTTTCTTTTGCCCACCCCATTTGACTAAGGTGAATAGGGAGGCGTCCTCTCATGGATTATACCATGTTCCGCACAAAAGGAATCAAAATCATTTGAGAAATACTCTCCACCACGATCAGACCTAAGCCTCTTGATCCTTCGATCAAGTTGGTTTTCTGCTTCATCTTTATAGATCTTAAAATAGTTCAAAGCCTCATCCTTAGATTTCAGAAGATACACATGGCAGTATCTAGTGGAGTCATCAATTAACGTCATAAATACTTCTTTCCACCTTTTGTCAACACACCATTCATATCACAAAGATCTCAATGTATGAGCTCTAGTGGTGCAAGATTTCTTGTTTCCGCAGTCATATGAGACTTACGAGGTTGCTTAGCTTGCACACACACTTGACACTTAGATCCCTTGATAGTGATGAAACTAGGGATTAAGTTCAACTTCGCTAGTCACGACATGCAACCAAAGTTAACATGACAGAGACGTTAATGCCACACATTTGATTCACTATTGTTGCAAACATGATTAACAACTTTATTGCAAATGTCTGACAAGGATAAACGAAACAGGCCTCCTGACTCATAGCCTTTACCAACAAAGGTTCCATACTTGGATATTACGAATTTATTAGACTCAAAAACAAGCTTGTACCATCCCTACACAGAAGAGATCCACTAACAAGATTTTTATTGACGGAGGGGACATAATGCATGTTCTTCAGCCGCACAATCTTCCCCGAAGTAAGCTTCAGATCGACCATGCCAACACCACGAATAGAAGCACTTGAACCATTGCCCATCAGCACGGTGGAAGTCCATGTGGTCTGATAAGACGAAAACATGGAAATATCACCGCATACATGCACATTAGCACCCATGTCAATCAACCAATCGGAGAATGACATCTTGAAAGAATAGTGGAAATATACCATACCCAAGATCCTTCATGTCACTGTCTCCAATGACAACATTAGCGATCTTGCCGCCTTTTCCAAGATGACGCTTGTCATAGCGATTAGGGCAACTAGGAGCCCAGTGATCAGGATCTCCGCACACATGACAAACAACTTTCTTCTCGTCATTCTTCTTCTTGAAGTTGGTGTGTTGTACAGCCTTGTTCTTCCCATCAAACTTGACCTTGTTCTTGAACTTATGGGGCTGGAAGTTTTTCTTATGTATCAGATCGTCCCAAAATACCTCGAGCACATGTGTCCTTTGCTATCGCCTTTTCTTCCACATCAAGATTACCAATGAGATCCGGAACGGAAAACTCCTGCCTCTTATGCTTCAGTAAGGTAGAAAAGTTCCTCCATGAAGGAGGAAGCTTAGTGATGATGCCTCTGGCAACAAACTTGTCCAGTAGCATACAATTGAAGTGCTCAAGTTCTCTAGAAAATGACTGTATCTCGTGAGCTTGCTCAACCACGGAGCACTCTTCAGTCATCCTGTAGTCATAGAATTATCCCATGATGTACAACCCAGCGCCGGCATCTGATACCCCAAACTTGGCCTTGAGTGCGTCCCACATATCTTTTCCATTATCAATTGACGCATAAGCATCAACTATGTTCTCACCGGAACACTCAAGAGAGCAGCCTTAAACGGAGTATCCATTTTCTGAAAAGCTTGTTCCTGTTGGGCATCATACTCCCCTTCAGGTTTGCCAAGAGTGGCGTCATAGCAAGTCATGGTTTGAAACCATAAGACTGCTCTCATGTGCCACCTCTTATAGGGGATACCCTCAAACATAGGAGGTCTCATGGAAGCAGCAAAACCACTTGTGTAAATTGCCTATAATAAGGTTTTCGGATTGTTGGAAATATGAGCAATTTACCATATGATTTTATTAACGGAACTACTAGATAAAGCATGACTAAAATAGCAGAGATAAAGCAAGTCATGAAATATGACAGAGAGAATGTAAATAACATCTGCAAATATGAACTAGAACCGAGCATATCTAGAGCAGACAGTAGAGCAAGTTGCATATATGAAGTAGAACTTAACATATCTAGGGAAAACACTAGAACAAGGAACTGTGGCAGGACCTCTAACAGAAAGAGCAAGAACACGTACGGGACAGCAGCAACAGAAGTAGCACTGGACTTGTGGTCGATGTCCTCGCCAGCCATGTCGTCGAGAAGGTTGTCGACGTCGGGGAAGAAGTCGTCATAGGGGAAGTAGTCGTCGGAGTCCAGGGCGTCCGTGATGAAGAAGTCAGTAGTCACGCGAAGCGCTCCCCAAAAACCTTACCACCCTCCTCCCGTAGAGGACTCAAAGAGGTGCGGTTTCGAAGGCCTACTGTCCCGACTCGCAGTGCATGCCGCAAGCCGGGATGAGGAAGACGACAGTAGCTCAGAGCTTGGAACCGGTGGCGAGAGGAGGAAGAAGTTATGGTGTGCATCTCTGGAGAGGAGCGACCTCCCTTTTCTAGGCACAAGAGAGAGAGCCAAGAGGGCAGCGTCGGAATGTGAAACGAAAAGACGAAGACGAAGCGAACAGCCAGTAGCCGAAAAGTTGCACCGTTCGCATTCAGTCTCCACTATCGAAAAATCTTTTCAGCTTCCGTGTGACCTCTCATATACCAGTCGTGTGTGGCAAAAATTTAGACATTAGCTCGGCTCATTCCCACACTCGCGGCATCGTGTCGTGATGAGGTGAGGCGTGGCGTGGCGAGGCGGGCGGTGGAGGATGAGCGCGCGTGAATGTCCCTCTTGTTCTCATGCTCATACATGTGGGAAAACATCCTCCCTTATAAGGAGGTCCAACTCCCACCGAACTAGCAATATGGGACTAAACTTTGGTTCCACCTCTTGTCTTGCACGAATGGGCTGCATGGGCCTCTAGGATTTATTAGGAATTTTTGAAACTGCTATTGGGCTGGCCCAAAATAGACAAAATTCCAGCAGGGACACAAGAGACTTTTTGTTATTTGGTTTCAGGGTTGTTTGAGAGATACCATCTTCATCATACGCCTCCCACGGATTGATAAACCTTAGGTCATCCACCTGAGGGAAATTTGCTACTGTCCTACAAAACTCTGCGCTTGGAGGCCCAACACAAGTCTACAAGAAGAAGATTGTGTAGTAGACATCAAGCTCTTTTCTGGCACCGTTGCCGGGGAGGTTAGTGTTTGAAGGTATATCCTTAGATCTTGCAATCGAATCTTTTAGTTTCTTGTTTTATCACTAGTTTAGTCTATAAAACAAAACTACAAAAAAATGGAATTGAGGTTGCCTGCTTCATATTTTTAATGTCTTCCGTGAAAATGATGGAAAGGAAAACTGTGCTCAAGTGTTAGAAGAAGAAGTCTATAAATGTTTGGCACTAAATGTTTGAATGATGGGCATGATTGCAATGTTGTTAGTATGAATTCTTTGAATATCCTTGATGCTAATGATATGCAAAGCCACAAGCTTGGGGATGCTATGTTTGATGAAGATGATATTTTTTCCCCAAGTTTTGATGAGAACATTTATTATTATGATAGCATGCCTCCTATTTATGATGATTATATTGATGAAAGTGGATTTGGAGAGGTCATGACTTTATTTAGTGATGAATCCACTATTTCGTAAGAGGTTCCAACTGATTATGAGAACAAAGTTCCTATCTATGATGATTACTGTGATGACATGTATGCTATAAGGAATAATGATAACAATGAAACTTGTCATCATGATTTTAATTTTCAATTGGATTATGCGTCACATGATAGTTATTTTGTTGAGTTTGCTCCCACTACTACTAATGAGAAGAATTTTGCTTATGTGGAGAGTAGTAAAATTTCTATGCTTATGGATCATGAAAGTAATGCTTTATGTGATGGTTATATTGTTGAATTAATTCATGATGCCACTGAAAATTATTATGAGAGAGGAACATATGCTTTTACATATATCAATAATACCAAGTTTCCTCTCTATGTGTTGAAAGTTTTGAAGTCATGCTTGTTTTGCCTTCCTATGCTAGTTGATTGTTTCTCTCATAAGTTGTTTGCTCACAAAATCCCTATGCATAGGAAGTGTGTTAGACTTAAATGTGCTTGTCACATATGTTTCATGATGCTCTCTTTGCATTTCAATTATTTACTTTTATTCAAGCATCATTGAAATCATCATGCCTAGCTAGAAAGGCATTAAAGAAAAAAGCGCTTGTTGGGAGACAACCCAATATTTACCCCTACTGTTTTTGCATGTTCACATGATTAAGATATTGTGGTAATCATGTTTTATAGCTTTTGTTTCAATAAAGTGCCAAGTAAAGCCTTTGGGATAGTGTGGATGATAGTTCATTCAATTCTGTCCAAAAACAGAAACTTTTGCGCTCAGTCACAGAATTGTTAAATATCACTAGAGCGTCGAAAAATTCTGATTTTTTAATAGTATGTTGATATACAAATTTCCTACGTTTTCCTAATTTTACAGATTTTTTGGAGTTACAGAAGTATGGATAGTTTCCAGATTACTACAAATTGTTATGCTTTGATAGATTTTGTTTTCATTGTGTTATTTGCTTATTTTGATGAATCTATGAGTAGTATCGAAGGGTATGGACCATGGAGAAGTTGGAATACATTATATATAACAATAATATAAATTTAGATTGAGTTCACAACAGTACCTAAGTGGTGATTTGCTTTACTATACTAACTGAGCTTATGAGTTTTCTGTTGAGTTTTGTGTTGTGAAGTTTTCATGTTCTGGGTGAAGTTTCGATGGAGTACGAAATAAGGAGTGGCAAGAGCCTAAGCTTGGGGATGCCCAAGGCACCCCAAGGTAATATTAAAGGACAACAGAGCATCTAAGCTTGGGATGCCCCGGATGGCATCCCCTCTTTCGTCTTCGTTCATCGGTAACCTTACTTGGAGCTATGTTTTTATTCACCACATGATATGTGTTTTTCTTGGAGCATCATTTTATTTTATTAGGATTTTCTTGCTGTTTGAATAATATCCCAAGATCTGAATTTTTTTTTAAGTGTTAGAGAGTCTGCACATAGTTACATAATTATTCGACTACTCATTGATCTTCACTTATATCTTTTGGAGTAGTTTATGCTTTGCTCTAGTGCTTCACTTATATCTTTTTAGAGCACGGCGGTAGTTTTATTTTGAATAAATTGTTGAACTCTCATGCTTCACTTATATCATTTTGAGATTCTCTAAACAGCATGGTAATTTTCTTAGGTTATGAATTTAGTCCTAATATGATAGGCATCCAAGAGGGATATAATAAAAACTTTCATATTAAGTGCATTGAATACTATGAGAAGTTTGATTCCTTATGATTGTTTTGAGATATAAAGATGGTGATATTAGAGTCATGCTAGTGAGTAATTGTAGATTGTAGAAATACTTGTGTTAAAGTTTGTGATTCCCGTAGCATGCACGTATGGTGAACCGTTATGTAACGAAGTCGGAGCATGATTTATTTATTGAACGTCTTCCTTATGAGTAGCGGTCGTAGATGAGCGATGGTCTTTTCCTACCAATTTATCCCCCTAGGAGCATGCGTGTAGTACTTTGTTTCGATAGCTAATAGACTTTTGCAATAAGTATGTGAGTTCTTTATGACTAATGTTGAGTCCATGGATTATACGCACTCTCACCCTTCCACAATTGCTAGCCTCTCTAGTACCGCGCAACTTTCGCCGGTACCATACACCCACTATATACCTTCCACAAAACAGCCACCATACCTACCTATTATGGCATTTCCATAGCCATTCCGAGATATATTGCCATGCAACTTTCCACCGTTTTGTTTATTATGACACGCATCATCATTGTCATATTGCTTTGCATGATCATGTAGTTGACATCGTATTTGTGGCAAAGCCACCATTCATAATTCTTTCATACATGTCACTCTTGATTCATTGCACATCCCGGTACACCGCCGGAGGCATTCATATCGAGTCATATTTTGTTCTAAGTATCGAGTTGAAATTCTTGAGTTGTAAGTAAATAAAAGTGTGATGATCTTCATTATTAGAGCATTGTCCCATGTGAGGTATTAAAAAAAGAGAAAAGGCAAAAAAAAGAAGGCCCGAAAAAGATAAAACAAATGAGAGAAAAGGAGAGACGGGGCAATGTTACTCTCCTTTTACCACACTTGTGCTTCAAAGTAGCACCTTGATCTTCATGATAGAGAGTCTCCTATGTTAGTCACTGTCATATACTAGTGGGATTTTTTTTCATTATAGAACTTGGCTTGTATATTCCAACGATGGGCTTCCTGAAATTGCCCTAGGTCTTCGTGAGCAAGCAAGTTGGATGCACACCCACTTAGTTTCTTTTTTCCCTTTCATACACTTATAGCTCTAGTGCATCCGTTGCGTGGCAATCCCTACTAACTCACATTGATATCTATTGATGGGAATCTCCATAGTCCGTTGATACGCCTAGTTGATGTGAGATTATCTCCTTCTTTTTGTCTTCTACACAACCACCATATTCTATTCCACCTATAGTGCTATGTCCATGGCTCACGCTCATGTATTGCATGAAAGTTGAAAAGGTTTGAGAACATCAAAAGTATGAAACAATTGCTTGGATTGTCATCGGGGTTGTGCATGATTTAAATATTTTGTGTGATGAAGATGGAGCATAGCCAGACTATATGATTTTGTAGGGATAACTTTCTTTGGCCATGTTATTTTGAGAAGACACGATTGCTTTATTAGTATGCTTGAAGTATTATTGTTTTTATGCTAATATTAAAATTATGTTTTGAATCTTAGATCTGAATATTCTTTCCACAATAGAGAAGGTTACATGGATGAATATGTTAGGTAGCAGTCCACATCAAAAATGTTGTTTTCATCATTTACCTACTCGAGGACGAGATGGAAATTAAGCTTGGGGATGCTTGATATGTCTCCAATGTATCTATAATTTTTTATTGTTCCATGCTATTATATTATCCATCTTGGATGTTTTGTATGCATTTTATATGCTATTTTATATGATTTTTGGGACTAACCTATTAACCTAGAGCCCAGTGCCAATTTCTGTTTTTCCTTGCTTTTGAGTTTCGCAGAAAGGGAATATCAAACGGAGTCCAAATGAGCTGAAAATTTACGGTGATTTTTTATGGACCAGAAGAAGCCCTCGAAGCAAAAGAGTTGGTCCAGAAGAGTCACAAGGCCTCCACAAGGGTGGAGGGCGCGCATCGTGTCTTGTCTTCGCCTTGTGGACCCCTCTGACTTGTTCCCGGCGCCAAAAATTCCTATAAATATAGAAACCCACAGAAATAAACCTAGATCGGGAGTTCCGCTGCCGCAAGCCTCTGTAGCGATGAAAAACCAATCAGGAGCCCGTTCCGGCACCCTGCCGGAAGGGAAAACCATCACCGGTGGCAATCTTCATCATGCTGGTGGTCTCCATGACAAGGAGGGAGTAGTTCAGCCTCGAGGCTGAGGGTATGTACGAGTAGCTACGTGTTTGATCTCTCTCTCTCTCATGTTCTTGATGTGGCACGATCTTAATGTACCGCAAGCTTTGCTACTATAGTTAAATCATATGGTGTTTTCTCCCCTCTATCTTCTTGTAGTTAATTGAGTCTTGCTCTTTCAGGCTTCGTTATGTTGAATTGAGTATTGGATTTGAGAACACTTGATGTATGTCTTGTGATGGAATATCTGTGGTGACAATGGAATGTTCTATTAATTCACTTGATGTATTGTTTTGGCACTCAACTTGCGGATTCCCGAGGTGACATTGGGGTAATCCATGCATAGGGGTTGATGCACATTATCGTCCTACGTTCTCTGATAGAAACTTTGGAATTATTCTTTGTTGCATGTTGAGGGATTGCCATATGATTTAATTATGTTATCATTGTTGAGAGAACTTGCATGATACGTCTCCAACGTATCTATAATTTATGAAGTATTCATGCTGTTGTTTTATCATTCTTGGATGTTTTACAATCATTTTATAGCAACTTTATATCATTTTTTGGGACTAACCTATTGACCCAGTGCCCAGTGCCAGTTGCTGTTTTTTGCTTATTTTTTTACTTCGCAGGAAATCAGTACCAAACGGAGTCCAAATGCAACGGAACTTCGCGGAGATTTTTTATGGACCAGAAGACCAATAGTGGACAAAGAAGCACCTAGGGGGTGCCCCGAGGGGGGCACAACCCACCAGGGCTCGCCTGGGAGCCCAGGCGCACCCAGGTGGGTTGTGCCCACCTCGGTGGCCTCCCGCACTCTTCCTTGCACTATAAATTCCCAAATATTCCGAAATTCTTCAGGGTTACCCTAGATCAGAAGTTCCGCCGCCGCCGCAAGGCTCTGTATCCATGAAAACCAATCTAGACCCCGTTCTAGCACCCTGCCGGAGGGGGGAATCATCCCGGTGGCCATCTTCATCATCCCGGCGAACACCACGATGAGGAGGGAGTAGTCCACCCTCGGGGCTGAGGGTTTGTACCAGTAGCTATGTGTTTAATCTCTCTCTCTCTCTCTCGTGATCTATATCATGGGCTTTGTTAATAAAGATGGATCATATGTTGTTTCTCCCCTCTATACTCTTGTTGTGATGAATTGAATCTTTACCCTTAGAAGTTTTGTCTTGTCGGATTGAATATTCAAATATGAGAACCCATGATGTATGTCTCACGGTATGAATACTTGAGGTGGCAATGGGGTATCGTATTGATTCACTTGATATATTTTTTGGCACTCAACTCGCGGGTTCCCGAGGTGACATTGGGGTAATCTATGCATAGGGGTTGATGCACGTTTTTGTTATCTTTTCTCTGATAGAAAC
This sequence comes from Aegilops bicornis, assembly GCA_021605145.1. Classification (NCBI taxonomy): domain Eukaryota; kingdom Viridiplantae; phylum Streptophyta; class Magnoliopsida; order Poales; family Poaceae; genus Aegilops; species Aegilops bicornis. The sequence goes on from CM038674.1 coordinate 495,185,963, forward strand.
TTTGGGGTCTCTCTGTAGTTCTTTGTGTGGATTGAGTATTATGAATATGAATTTGCTTTGGTGTTATTTTAGTACGAACTCTTGGTTAGATCGATCGGAAAGAATAGCTTGCGTTATTTTAGTACGAACTCTAGGATAGATCGATTGGAAATAATAGCTTTGATTGGTTTCGTACCCTAAAAACAATTTATATCTTTTGTTCTCCGCTAATAGGAACTCGGGAGTGATTCTTTGTTGCACTTTGAGGAATAATCATATGATCCAACTATGTTAGCATGGGTGAGAGGTTGCACTAGTGAAAGTACGGACCCTAGGCCTTGTTTTCAAGCATTGCAATACCGTTTTTGTGCCCGTTTACTAATTTATACCCTTCTGTTTTTATTTATTCAGATTATATAAATATATTTCCACTATCAATATTACACGTTTATCACCATCTCTTCGCTGAACTAGTGCACCTATACAATCGCCATTGTATTGGGTGTGTTGAGGACACAAGAGATTTCTCGTATTTGGTTGCAGGGTCGTTTGAGAGAGACCATCTTCATCCTACACCTCTCACGGATTGATAAACCTTAGGTCCTCCACTTGAGGGAAAGTTGCTATTGTCCTACAAAACTCTGCACTTGGAGGCCCAACCCGTGTCTACAAGAATAAAGTTGCGTAGTAGAGATTAAGCTCTTTTCTAGCACCGCTGCCACGGGGAGGTGAGTGCTTGAAGGTTTATCTTTAGTTCTTGCAATTGAATCGTTTATTTTCTTTTTTTATCACTAGTTTGATTTATTAAAGAAAACAACATAAAAATGGAATTAAGGTTGCATCATATTATTGATCATCTTTATAATATCTTTCTTGAAAATGATGGATCGGAAAATTGTGCTCAATTGTTAGAAGAAGAAGTCAATAAAATGTTTGGCACAAAATATTTGAATGATGAGCATGATTGCAATGTTTTTAGCATAAATTATTTGAATATCCATGATGTTAATTTTATGCCAAGCCACAAGCTTGTGGATGCTGTGCTTGATGAGAATGACATGCTTGAGAATTTATTTGCTGCAATTAATGTTTGTCCCAAGCTTGGGGATGCTATGTTTAATGAAGATGATCTATTTAGTTCCCCTACTTTGAATGATCAAACTTTCTATGATGCTTGCATGCCTCCTATCTATGATGAGAACAAAGTTGCTACTTATGATGATTATTGTGATGATACCTATGTTATAAAAAGTAGTGATAATTATTGTCATAATTTTGAATATCCTTTTACTGAACATTACTCTTTTAATGTGGGAACAAATTATAGTATTCGAGTTTCCTATGATACTCCCACAATTATGAATGAGAATGAAATTGCTTATGTAGAGAGTAATACATTTTCTATGCTTGTCGATCACGAAAAATGCTTTATTTAATGGTTATATTGATGAATCTATTCATGATGATAATGAAAATTATTATGAGAGAGGAACTTATGACTCATGATGCTCTCTTTATGTTTCAATTCTTATCTTTTATGCGAGCATCATTGAAATCATCATGCCTAGCTAAAAGGCATTAAAGAAAAGCGCTTGTTGAGAGACAACCCAACACTTTTACTTACTGTTTTTGTGTGCTCAAATGATTATTATACTGTATTAATCATGTTTTATTGATTTTGTTTCAATTAAGTGCCAAGTAAAGCCTTTGGGATCATGTTGGGTGATAGTTGATTTGACCCTGCTGAAAAACAGAAACTTTTGCGCTCACAAAAATAAGTCTCATTTTTAACAAAAGAGTGCTTTTGAGTTGATTCTTTTTGAATAATTTTAATATACAAATTGCTCACGTGGTCCTAATTTTTTCATAATTTTTGGAGTAGCAGAAGTATGGTAGTTATCCAGATCATTACAGACTGTTCTGTTTTTGACAGATTCTGTTTTCAATGCATAGTTTGCTTGCTTTCTAGTTTCTATGGCTTATATTGCTCAATATAAATTATGGAAATGATATTCTACAGTAGGCATTGTGTGGAAAAAATTATGAATCTTGTCTTTGACAGTACCAAAGTGAAATGGTTTGCTCTTTATCATACTAACCTATCTCACGAAGTTCCATTAAGTTTTGTGTGATTGAAGTTTTCAAGTTTTGGGTGAGATATCAATATGAGGAGAATAAGGAGTGACAAGACCCTAAGATTGGGGATACCCAAGGCACCCCAAGATAATATTGAAGGAATATCCAAGAAACTAAGCTTGGGGATGCCTCGGAAGGCACCCCCTCTTTTGTCTGCAACATTATCGTTAACCTCACTTGGAGCTATGTTTTCATTCGTCACATGATATGTGTTTTGCGTGGAGCTTCAATTTATTTTGTTAGGATTTGCTTGCTGTTATTTATAATAATGTTTTTCATCTTTTATTTTAGCGACCCGACCTCAGATGGTCAAGTCTCTGTGTTTCAGTGTCATCCCTGGATCAGTAATGCTGACACACACAGTACTCGAAGGATTTATAACAGAGTAGCAATCACACACTTATTACATCAAATGTCTCAAAAGAGAACTTATTACAATAATATGGCTTAAGGCCATCTAATGCGATAACAGCGGAAGGCTTGGAAGATAAAGTGAGTCCATCAACTCCAACGGCATAGCTGAGCTGCACGGCACGACCTAACGAACCTTACTCCTCGTCTGAAAAGTCTGCAACATAATATGTTGCAGCCCGAAAACGGGTCAGCACATGGAATATGCTGGCAATATAACACAGTAGAGCAAGAACATGATAATGCTATCACTACATGCATATTTACCTGATGGAAAGCTCTATGGTTATAGTTTTGCGAAAAGCCAATTTTTCCCTACAACAAAGGAATAAATTTTAATTTAACTATCATGGTGGTTGAAACATTGAGAAGGTATAACCCCAACTCAATCCCAATTAAAGTATTTAACAACCCAACATTATTAATTAAGAGTGATGAGATACATGTGATAACTCAAGTACTAGACACTCAAGATTGTCCATAACCGGGGACACGGCTAACCATGATTAGATTGTACACTCTGCCGAGGTTTGCGCACTTTTCCCCACAAGACACGATCGCCTCCATTGGTTTCTCGCACTGCATGGTGTTTGAGAAACGGATGACCAAGACACAGTCTTTCCGAAACGTTAACTCCCTACTCTGGGTAGACCATACCGAACCTACAAAACCCACTACCTGCTGATCTACCTCTTCAAGAGCTTCACGTAACTTACTCAACTATGCTAGAGCCCATAATAGCTTGTGGATGCACACGGAAGTTTCTAGCATGAATCATCTCAGTTCCCTTTAAGCCTGGGTGGCGGTCCATAGGAAGATCACACGGGTACCCCGGGATTTTCCAAAAAAAGAATACAAACAACACTGGGTTCCCCAGGTGCCTCAATCCACCCAGATGTTAATTTAAGTGGCCACCTTAAGTTAAACCATTAATTAACAATCTCACATCTGTCATGGATTCACTCAAACCCAAACCATGTCTACGAGCATAACATAGCAATATAAGCAACGCGTAGAAGTAACTCCCAAGGGTTTGATAGTAACAGGGCAATAGGTTCTACCTCAATAACTACTTCCCAACCCACAAGTTAATGACATCCTAATCATGCAATGTTTGAGGATTGAACTAATGCATAAAAACTGGGTATGAAAAGAGTATTATCAATGTGTTACTTGCCTTGCTGACGATCCGCGAATCCTAGAGACTCGTAGTAACATGCTTCGCACTCGGGAATTCTATCGAAAGCAAACAATAACATACATAAGCAACAAGCAAAGATGCACAAACAAAACTCATATAAAAGAGGTTGACCAGAAAGTTCAACTTAAGAACTCCGGTTCGCAAAAAGAATCAAATCAAACGGAGCAACGAAACTCGAACGGCGAAAGAAACAAGATCCGTTTACTAAAATGAACTAAGGTCAAATTTTATAGTACCAAAATCTTGTTTAAGTTGATTAAACAGAAAGAGGGTCTCAAAACGAAGATCTAGGCGCTTGAATTGCCTGATTCCGACAAACGAGCGAAAAGATAAACAGAAACTAAGATCGGATCAGAAATCACGATCGAAAATAATCGCAGTTAATCCGATAAAAAGAAAACTGACGAACAGACTAACGAATGAGCGTTCATTAGATGTAACTAACGGGCGAACAAACGTTCGTTTAAATGAACGTACGGACGAACGTCCGCTAATTAGAAGAACCGAGAAAAACTGGCGAACCGATCTAAAAAAACCGAACTAGGGTTTCTAAAAAAACGAACAGTTTTGTTTAGAAAACCGGGGCGGCGGGGCTCCGGCGGGGTTCGGCGGGCGGCGGCGGCGTGGGGTGGCGGGGCTGCTGCGGCGGCGGAGGCGGGCGTCTCTGGCGGCGGCTCTGGCGCAAAGGCTCTGACAAGCGGCATGTGCGGGCGGCCAAGCGAGGGCTCTAGGTATTTAAAGGTAGGGGGCTGCTTGGGAAGGGGCCATGGCGGCGGCGACGGAGTCCAGCTCGGACTCCTCGTCTGAAGCGGTGAGGAGGCGCTACAAGACGGGCGGGCGGCTTGGGCTTTGCTCGGCTGGGCCTTTAGCCCGGTCAGTATGAGGAAGATTTTTTTTAAATAATTTCGCCAACAGAAAATAAATCATATAAAATAAAATAAAAATCTAAAAATGCCAAAACAAAATTTCCCTGTCTAAATGAAATATTTAGAACGAGATGAACATTTTCTTGGCCCTAAAATGCAATTTTGAAAACGTGCAATTTTCCTAATGCAAATAAAATCAAAATAAAATCAAATAAAAATCAAATAAATGATTTTAACATTTTTCCTCCAATATTTCAATTGTTTTGGAGAAGTCATATTATCTCCTCTCATAAATTTTTAATATGAAATATTTTCGGAGAGAAAAATAATTAAAACCAAAATCCTCGTTTCAATATTCGATAAAAATCAAATAAGAAACCCGGAAAATCCCCAACTCTCTTCGAGGGTCCTTGATTTGCTTAGGATTTCGAGGATTGCGGAACGAAAATGCAATAAAATATGATATGCATGAATGACCTATGTATAACATTCCGAATTGAAAATTTGGGATGTTACAAACCTACCCCCCATAAGATGAATCTCGTCCTCGAGATTCGGGTTGGCTAGAAAATAGGTGCGGGTGGTCTGTTGTACTGAACTCCAATCTCGTACCCAAGGTCTGGTGTAACTGATACCAAAACTTTGAAGTAAATTGCGTTCCCCTATCTGATACGATGGTCCTTGGAAATCCATCCAGACATACGATCCTGGACATATATATCTTGGCCAACTTCGCACTTGTATAAGTGGTTTTCACTGGGATAAAGTGAGCCACTTTGGTCAAGCGATCAACTACTACCCATATTGAATCATATCCTGCTTTGGTCCTAGGTAGTCCGGTGATAAAGTCCATGCCAAGTTTATCCCACTTCCATTCGGGTATCGGCATAGGTCAGAATGATCCTGCTGGCTTTTGATGCTCTGCCTTAACTCTCTGACATACATCACATATGGCTACATACTCGGCGATATCCTTTTTCATACCAGTCCACCAGAAACGTTCCTTCAAATTCAAATACATCTTGGTGTTTCCGGGGTGTATCGAGTATGGTGAGTCATGAGCCTCCTGAAGTATTAACTTCCTGATCTCTGGGTTATTGGGCACATAAACTCGGTCCTCAAACCATACGGTATCGTGCTCATCCTCGCGAAAACCTTTGGCCTTTCCTGTGCTCATATTCTCCTTTATCTCGGCAATCTCTTTGTCATCCTTCTGAGCTTCTTGAATATTTCCCAACAATGTAGACTGAACTTTCATTGTTGCAACAAAACCTCTAGGAACAATCTCTAACCGAAGTTCCATGATATCCTCAGCTAACTCCTTCGGCAGTCCTCTATTTTCAAGGATATTGGCATAACTCTTCCGGCTCAAAGCGTGCCTTTCGACATTGGCCTTACCGGGACGATAGTGTAGCTTCATATCGTAATCCTTTATAAGCTCCAACCATCTTCTCTTCCTAAGGTTCAGCTCCTTTTGGGTGAAAATGTACTTCAAACTCTTATGATCCGTGTACATATCACAACGGTTTCCAATAAGGTAATGTCTCCAAGTCTTCAATTCATGCACTACGGCTGCTAACTCCAAATCATGCGTGGCATAGTTGAACTCATGGGGTTTTAGTTGTCGTGAGGCATACGAAACAACTCTTCCGTCCTGCATAAGCACAGATCCAAGTCCTAAGCGAGAGGCGTCGCAATACACTTGAAACTCCTTATGTATATCTGGCAGTATTAGCACTGGGGCTGTAGTCAAACGTTTCTTCAACTCCTGAAAACTTCCCTCGCAATCCTATGTCCATTAAAACTTAGTATCCTTCTTCAATAGTTCAGTCATTGGCTTTGCAATCTTGGAAAAATTCTCAATGAATCTCCGATAGTATCCTGCGAGTCCAAGGAAACTGCGGATCTCGCTAACTGAAGTGGGTGGCAACCATTCAAAGACTAATCGAACCTTTGGGGTCTCTTGCTATACCTTCTCCCGATATAACATGCCCAAGGAATCGACTTCCTTCAACCTAAACTCGCACTTCTTTGAACTTGGCGTATAATCGGTGTTCCCTGAGTTTCTCGAGAACTAAACGCAAATGCTCCTTGTGCTCCACTTCATTCTTCGAGTATACCATAATATCATCAATAAACACCACAACAAACTTGTCCAAATACTCCATGAACACCTTGTTCATCATGCTCATGAAATAGGCAGGGGCGTTAGTCAGTCCAAACGACATGACCGTATACTCGTATAATCCATATCACGTGGTGAACGCTGTCTTTGGTATATCCTTCTCTCGAATCTTTAACTGATGGTATCCTGATCGTAGATCGATCTTCGGAAACACCTTAGCTCCTTGCAGCTGATCAAACAGATCATTGATCATCGGCAGTGGGTACTTTTTCTTAATCGTTACTTCATTCAAAGCTCGATAATCAACAACCATCCTTAAGGATTTATCCTTTTTCTCAACCAAAAGCACTGGAGCTCCCCAAGGTGATGAACTCCTTCGGATGTAACCTTTCTCCAATAACTCCTTGATCTGTTTCTTAATTTCCTCCAGATCATTTGCGGTCATCCGATAGGGTCTCTTGGATATTGGCCCGGTACCTGGCAATAGCTCTATCAAAAACTTGATGTGTCGATCTGGTGGCATGCCTGGTAACTCCTCTGGGAAAACATCCGGGTAATCCTTCACTACTGGCACTTCCTCCTGCACAACTCCTGTGAGGGTATTCACTTGGCTCACATGCCTAGATATATACTTAATCCTTTTTCCCTACGGGTTGGTGAGATAAATTGACTTACTCACACAGTCAATACTTCCTCCATACTTTGACATCCAGTCCATACCTAATATCACATCCAATCCTTGTGACTCCAAGATAATTAAGTTGGACGGAAAAACATGTGTGCCAATGGTTAGGGGTATCTGGTTGCACCATCGGCTGGCCATGTACTCTGCTCCAGGTGAACTCACTAGGAGAGGGGTTCTAAGGGTTTGGGTTGGTAATTTAAACGTATCCATGAATCCCCTTGATATGTATGAATGCGATGCACTAGTATCGAAAAGAATAAGAGCGGTAAATGACTTAACCAAAAACTTACCTATTACCGGATCCGGCTGCTCTTCAACCTCCTCCACGTTAACGTGGTCCACTTGTCCTTTGTTGAATGGATTGGGCTTCTTCCCAGCGCTTCCATTTCCGGTTCCATTCCTGCCTTCAGGGCAATCATTGGCATAGTGCCCCGTCTTCCCGCACTTAAAGCAAGTAACTTGACTTAGGTCTCTTTTGGCGGGTGTAGCTGGATTGGAGCGATTCTGATTGTTGTTTGCTCCGTTCCCATTTCCATTCTTAGCACCATTGTGGTTATACTGATCCTCCTCCAAAGGTGGGTGTGACCTCCATGGTTATGAACAAGTCCTCCCGAATTCGGGGTTAAGCAAGGCTTCTGCTGAGCTCCTGAGTTATACTTCCCTTGTCCATACTTCCTCTTATGGCTTTCAATCTGCTGTTGCTTCCCTTCAATCATAAGAGCTTTATCTACCAACTCCTGGTAGTTGTTGAAGGTTGCTACCATCAACTGCATGCTCATCTTATCATTCAGCCCTTCCATAAACTTCTCCTGCTTCGCGGCATCTATGGCCACATCATCAGGGTCATAGCATGATAGCTTGCTAAAATCATCCACGTACTGAGCCACAGTACGGTTCCTCTGGCGTAAGTTGTGGAACTCCCACTTCTTCATCTGCATAGCTCCAGTGGAGACATGGGCTGTGCGGAAAGCTTGCTGAAACTGGTCCGAAATAACATTGGCTATAGGAAAAGTAGCCGTGTAATTCTCCCACCATGAGGCTGCTGGTCCATCCAATTGGTGTGCGGCAAAGCGCACCTTCTCAAAGATCTGTGCAACCTGCGGTGGTCAACTCCCTTCCAATACAGCGTAGCCAATCGTCAGCAACTATTGGCTCGGTGCTACTGGAAAACACCGGCAGCTGTAACCTTAGAAAATGGGCTAGGTTGTCCATTGGCGGCGGGTTATTGTTGTTGTTGTTGCCCTGGTTCTGAACTAGCAATTGCATCAAAGCATTCAGCTGCTGGATCAACTGGGTGAGTTCCGGTGGGAAAGCAAAACCGGTGTCACGTCTCGGAGGCATCTGATGGGTTTAGATGGAAGAGATTAGAATAGAAAAAAGGTCTAACAAGAAAGCACTACCCATATGCACATGAGACAAACACAATCATTTCACTCACTCAATCAAGCAAGGGCATACAAACTGTCTAGAACTATCGCAAAAGTGCTCGACTACTACTAAATACATGGGGGAATACTACTAATATATGGTGGTCATCTAGAAATTTTGATCGGTGGAAGACTCCATGATGTCTGCTCCAGCTTCGTCTTCATAGTCATCATCACTAGGATCGGAATCGGTGTAAATGCGATGATGATGTAGTTGTCCGGCAAGTGGGGTCGTCAGATTCTTCTACCGGTGCTGATCCTCCCATGAATACTCTGATCTTCTTAACCAGGTCGTCATTCTTCTCCAGTAATATCTTGATTTCTTCCTCATATCCATAGCGTGTAAACTTGAGTTCTTCCTCCAGCTCGATGATCCTGGTCTTCGCCTTCTTCAATTCCATCATGTCTGCTAAGACATCTGATTCTCCTGACGTCGAATGTGCTGGTTTAGCTCCTGGATGAAAGCTGCAATGGATCTATCCTTCCTGGTGCTGATTACTTCCCATTGCTCGTCTCGGTGAAACTTGGTATTTCAATGTTCAAGTACCTAGTGACTTCCTTCAACTGGCTTCCAAAAGGTGTGTCTTCATCCGGTTGTGCAAACTTGTTCTTCATCGCCGTCATCCTAAAGAGTAGAAAATGGAGAGGAGTCAGAAATGAATAGAGAAGGGTGACCTATGGTTTATATTAGTGGTCGTGTCCTACACTCAGCGTGTGCTCTAATACCATCTTGTAGCGACCCGACCTCAGATGGTCAAGTCTCTGTGTTTCAGTGTCATCCCTGGATCAAGAATGCCTTTGACACACAAGACTCAAGGATTTATAATAGAGTAGCAATCACACACTTATTACATCGAATGTCTCAAAAGAGAACTTATTACAATAATATGGCTTAAGTCCATCTAATGCGATAACAACGGAAGGCTTGGAAGATAAAGTGAGTCCATCAACTCCAACGGCATAACTGAGCTGCACGGCACGACCTAACGAACCTTACTCCTCGTCTGAAAAGTCTGCAACATAATATGTTGCAGCCTGAAAACGGGTCAGCACATGGAATATTCTCGCAATATAACACAGTAGAGCAAGAACAGGATAATGCTATCACTACATGCATGTTTGGCTGATGGAAAGCTCTATGGTTATAGTTTTGCGAAAAGCCAATTTTTTTCCTACAACAAAGGAATTAATTTTAATTTAACTATCATGGTGGTTGAAACATTGGGATGGTATAACCCCAACTCAATCCCAATTAAAGTATTTAACAACCCAGCATTATTAATTAAGAGTGATGAGATACATGTGATAACTCAAGTACTAGACACTCAAGATTGTCCATAACCGGGGACACGGCTAACCATGATTAGATTGTACACTCTGCAGAGGTTTGCACACTATTCCCCACAAGACTCGATCGCCTCCGTTGGTTTCTCGCACTGCATGGTGTTTGAGAAACGGATGACCGAGACACAGTCTTTCCGAAATGTTAACTCCCTACTCCGGGTAGACCATACCAAACCTACAAAACAAACTACCTGCTGATCTACCTCTTCAGGAGCTTCACGTAACTTACTCAACTATGCTAGAGCCCATAATAGCTTGTGGATGCAAACGGAAGTTTCTAGCATGAATCATCTCAGTTCCCTTTAAGCCTGGGTGGCGGTCCATAGGAAGATCACACGGGTATCCCGGGATTTTCCAAAGAAAAGAATACAGACAACACTGGGTTCCCCAGGTGCCTCAATCCACCCAGATGTTAATTTAAGTGGCCACCTTAAGTTAAACCATTAATTAACAATCTCACATCTGTCATGGATTCACTCAAACCCAAACCACGTCTACGAGCATAGCAAAGCAATATAAGCAACGCATCGAAGTAACTCCCAAGGGTTAGATAGTAACAGGGCAATAGGTTCTACCTCAACAACTACTTCCCAGCCCACAAGTTAATGACATCCTTATCATGCAATGTTTGAGGATTGAACTAATGCATAAAACTGGGTATGAAAAGAGTATGATCAATGTGTTACTTGCCTTGCTGACGATCCGCTAATCCTAGAGACTCGTATTAACACGCTTCGCACTCCGGGAATTCTATCGCAAGCAAACAATAACATACATAAGAAACAAGAAAAGATGCACAAGGAAAACTCAAATAAAAGAGGTTGAACAGAAAGTTCAACTTAAGAACTCCGGTTCGCAAAAAGAATCAAATCAAACGGAGCAACGAAACTCGAACGGTGAAAGAAACAAGATCCGTTTACTAATCTGAACTAAGGTCAAATTTTACAGTACCAAAATCTTGTTTAAGTTGATTAAAAATAAAGAGGGTATCGAAACAAAGATCTAGGCGCTTGAATCGCCTGATTCCGACAAACAAGCGAAAAGATAAACAAAAACTAAGATCGGATCAGAAATCGCGATCGAAAATAATCGCAGATAAATCCGATAAAAAGAAAACTGACGAACAGACTAACGAAAGAGCGTTCGTTAGCTGTAACTAACGGGCGGACAAACGTTCGTTTAAACGAACGTACGGACGAACGTCCGCTAATTAGAAGAACCGAGAAAAACTGGCGAACCGATCTAAAAAAACCGAACTAGGTTTTCTAAAAAAATGAATGGTGGTGGGGCAGCTACCTCGGCTTGGTTCTGGCCGGCTCCCTGGGTTCAGGCGGCGGGCGGCGTGGGGTGGCGGGCTGTGGCGGGCGGCGGCGGCGGCGGCGGCGGCAAGCTACTGCACGCGGCTTCAGCGGCGGGCGAGGGCTCTAGGGGCGGTATTTAAAGGGAGGGCGGCTGCTTGGGGAAGGGGCCAAGACGGCGGCGGCGACGGATTCCGGCTCGGACTCCTCGTCCGGCAGCGTGAGGCGCAAGCGAAGGGCGGCCGGCTTGGGCCGGATTAGCTCGGTGGGCCTTGACCCGGCCAAAGGAAGATTTTTTTTAAAAATAATTTCGCCGACAGAAAATAAATCCTATAAAATAAAATAAAAATCTATAAATGCCAAAACAAATTTTCACCGTCCAAATGAAATATTTAGAACGAGATGAACATTTTCTTGGCCCTAAAATGCAATTTTGAAAACATGCAATTTTCTAATGCAAATAAAATCCAAATAAAATCAAATAAATGATTTTAAAATTTTTCCTCCAATATTTCAATTGTTTTGGAGAAGTCATATTATCTCCTCTCATAAATTTTTAATATGAAATATTTTCGGAGAGAACAATAATTAAAACCAAAAACCTCGTTTCAATATTCGTTCCAATATTTTCGGAAAATCCCCAACTCTCTCTGAGTGTCCTTGAGTTGCTTAGGATTTCGAGGATTGCGGAACGAAAATGCAATAAAATATGATATGCATGAATGACCTATGTATAACATTCCAAATTGAAAATTTGGGATGTTACACTTATCTTGCAAGTATGCATGTTGCTGTTTGAAAACAGAAAGTTTATCGATGTTGCAAAAATTCCCGAGGAAAGTCAGAATGTGATAAAATGTTGAAACTTTTTGCATACTAAGCTCTGATAAAAAATTTACAGTGTTGTAGAATTTCATAATGTTTGGAGTTGAATAAGTATTGATACTCTTGCATTCTTTAGAGACTGTACTGTTTTGGCAGATTGCTGTTATGATTGCATTGTTTGCATATGCTTGCTTGTTTAATGAATCTATTTGAGGATAGGAGTATGAAAAATGCAGAGGAATTTAGTATGCAATGTTGAATAATAATTTTAGTGATTTGCTACAGTAGAGAATGATAAGGTTTTTGCATTGGCTTATACTAACTTATTTCACGAGTTCTTGTTGAGTTTTGTGTGGATGAAGCTTTTGAGATTTAGGAACCCGTGATATCATAAAAATTAAGGATACACAAAATATCAAGCTTGGGGATGCCCAAGGCGCCCCAAGATAATATTTCAAGAAGTCTCAAGCATCTAAGCTTGGGGATGCCCCGGTAGGCATCCCACCTTTCTTCATCAACAATTATAGGTTAGTATCGTTTGAGTCTAAGTTTTTGCTTCTTCACATGAGTTGTGCTATTCTTGAAATTTCATTTTATTTTGTTTTGCTTGCTATTTGAATAAAATATTTGGATCTAAAAGTTTTTAAATAAAATAGAGTCCTCAAATAGTTCCCAGGGACGCTAGGTAAGCGGCACACACATCCCGTCAACGAAGCTCTTTTCTTTGGAATTACTCTTGTGCTTCACTTATATCCTATGAGTAAATTGTTGAATAAACTGAATTCCATGAAGTTGAAATCATATCGTGCCTAGTGGTAGCTTCACATTGGGTTTAGAAAGTGAAATCTTTTGAGGCTTGACAATCACAATTTTAGTCACAAGCAATTCACGAATAATTAGTATGAGGAAGAGAACTTTCACATGCAAATACACTATCTTGGAAATCTTTTGTGATTGTGAGCCCCCATCAAAATATTATATGCCAAAATTGTTGACGTTGGACACGGAAGACAACGTAATGATTTATGTTTGTTCATACTCACATAGAAGTCATATTGTCATAGATCCTTCAACATGTGGTGCTTGCCCCCATCTTTGCTAGCTAAAATTCCGCACCAAGTAGAGATACTACTTGTGCATCCAAAAACCCTTAAACCCAAATCTTATTTTCAAGAGTCCACCATACCTACCTAAGGATTGAGCAAGATCCTTCAAGTAAGTTGCCATCGGTGCAATAAGGCAATAGAAATTGTGTAGCGACCTGACCCAACATCGGTCAAGTCTCTGTGTCTGTACCATCCCAAGATCATGCTGGTACTCACAGTACATCGATAAAGTAATCAAAGTTCAATCACACCTGAATTTTATTACACGATTCTCATATAGAGTCTTTATTACAAGGGAATAAATTCGCTCAAGGCCAACTCATGAGAAATAAACTACTAATGCTGCGGAAGCGTCGAAGGTAAGCGAGTCCATCCGACTCAAAGGGCAATCGCCGAGCGGAAGCGTAGCCTCACTCTGATCGGAATATATCTACGCAACATAATACGTTGCAGCCATGTAGGTCAGCTTTTGGAATAAGCTGGCAAGTCATGAAGAATAACAATAATAAAGTTACTACACTATATGCATTTTGGCTGTGGAGCTCTAAGTTTCATCATTTTGCGTAAAGCCAATTTTATCCTACTACGGTGGACTTATTTGCAAATTACTACAAATTGTTGGTAGTTATTGAGATGGTTCCGCCAACCAAAATCTCGCTTCCCAATTATTAAGTCATAAACCCTCAAATTAATTCATTAGTTTTAGTGTTGAGATATCCGAATACTTCCAAGTTCCAGAGGCTCAAATGTCCGTGAATCGGGGACACGGCTAATCGATTAGGTTATAACTCTCTGCAGAGGTTTGCGCACTTTCCCGCAAGAATCATTCCTCCTTTAGAGTCTTCGCACTTCATGGTGTTTGAAGACGGGACGAATGAAACAGGGTCTTCCAAAGAGTTCTTCCGGCCACCGCCGTACTCCATCCAATCCTACCGTTCGTCTACTTCTCGTAGTACCGGCCCAGCGTCACTACTAGGGTCAACCCAGCCAGAGCCCATAATGGCTTGCGGCTGCATTGTAAGCTTCCGGTCATGGGGCATCCATCCTTCTCTTCGTGGCTGGGTGAAGCTTTCCGCAAGATGTCATGGCGCTTCTCCATGCATCCCGCCACCACTGGTGCTCCAGGGTGCCCGTCAACCGTCCTCCACCCAGTAGTGATTTTCCGAAGTCCATCTTGATCATTGTAGTTCATGGGGTTATCAACATCATTGACTCTCACATCTTGCTTATGAATTTCACTCATCCCAAATCCCGTCTACGAGCATAGCAAAGTAACTACTACGTCCGGGGTCATGGTAACAAGGGGATTGGTTCATCCTACCACATGATACTACTCAAGTTTAATGACTTCAAGACTTCACTACTGCATGCATGGTGGGGTGGTGACAACTACTAATGCACAAAAACATAGGTATAGAAATAACATGATCAAAACTTGCCTTGTCGATGATCCTCGTAAGCTAAAGAGTCGTAGTAGCAAGCTTAGCACTCAAAACTCTACCGAGACAAACAATAGCACAATAAGCACAAAGCAATAGGATCACATAACACAACATAACAAAAGTAACATAACACAACAAAACAATCAAAACCAAATCCAAAAGAAAAACTCAAAGAAAACAACTCAAAGTTTTTCCTACTCCAAACAATAGCTAAAATAGTTTTTATATAACAAAAATTCCTTAATATAACCTAATCATGGTTTTAGGTTAACTTAACAGAAAAGGATTCACTAAGCAACTAGGAGCAAAAGATTTAATTAAAAAACTATTATAAAACTCATTTTAGGCCTAATCCAATTTCTATTAAGAAAATTAATTTAAAACTTTTAATAATTATAAATAAAAGTACATCTACTAGAATGACAGAAACTAACCTAGAATAACTAATCACAAGTTAAAAATAAATTAATTTACTAATTAATTTAATAGGAAAACAATAACTAGTTAATTAATTAGGATTAATATGATTCTGTCTAGAAATAATTATTTATTAATCCTAAAATACAAAAGTTAATTTCTAGGGTTTGGCAAAGTCAAAATAAAGTGGTGACAAAAGAATCATGCAAAAATAATTTTTTCTAACTAAAGTTATAGCAGATTTACTATTCTGGCTAAAACAATATTAAAGCATTTTTTAATTATTTTTAACATAGCTAAATATATATTTTTCAGAAACTACATAAAATTTGCAATCCAACAAAAAAAGAATCATCAAAAAATATTAAACAGAATAAAAGATATACATTTTTGAAAATTGAAACTATTCGGCTAAAACAGAAAATCAAAATAAAAGGAAAAAAAAAACCTAATGGGCCTATACTGTGCACTAGGCGTAGTTTAGTCTAAACGGGCTCTAGGGTTTAAACTAAAAGAACCGGCCTAAACAAATAAACCTAAACTAAAAATAAACCGCGTGGAACCGACCGGTTTTATAAAATAAAACCTAACCCTTGAGGTGTCTAATCCTAGCCCTAGATCTAGGATCGAAGCGGTGGAGGGGATTGCGGTGACTTACCGGACTCACGGCGGCGGGCGGCGAGAGTGCTCAGGCGTCCGGACGTCAGCGAGCTCCGGCGACTCGTCGGGAGATGCGGGAAGCACGGGAAGGGTTCGGTGGCGTTAGGTGGGGTCGGGTGCACCAGGCGTCGGGCGGCGACAATGGCGGCGAGAGCTTCGGGTCTCCATGAGCATAAGCAGGAGGAGAGAGTCTGGCGGGCTCTCGGGGAATGGGGTGCGGGGGGCTCGGCCTTTATAGACCTCGGGTCGGGCTCGCTCCGGAAGGGCATCGGAGGCGATCGGGGGATCCCGGATCCTTCGGGATCCGGTCGATCTCCCATGAGGTCGCCATGGCGTGGGGGGAAGAAGAGGGGTCCCACGGGCCTGAGGTCGGGCTCGCTCGGAAGGGCATCGGAGGCGATCGGGGATCCTGATCCTTCGATCCTGGCCGATCTCCCAGGTCGCAAGGCGAGGGAAGAAGAGGGGGGGGGTCCCACGGGTCAGCGGGAGAGAGAGAGAGGCGAGGGGGTCGGGTCGAGCGGGTGGCCGAGACGGAGGGTTTTCGGGCGAGGGGCGAGGCCGGTCGGGGGCTGGGCTGGCCTGTTGGCCTAGTGGGCCGGCTGGCTTGGGCCAAAGGTAATGCTGCGGAGGGTGAGGCGGCTGGCCGGGCACTGGGTGGTTTGGCGCCACAGGAGTTTTCTTTATTTTTTTAAATAAAACAAAAACAAAAATAAAACCAAATCTAGAAATAATTTATATAGGGTATATATATACCAAAATGATCAGGGGAATATTCCCTTTCATTTGAACATTTTTCCAAAGGCAAAATCCAAACTTCATAAAAATCTATTTTTTTCAAATTCAAATAAAATTCAGATTTGAATCCAAATCTTTTGGCAATGTTTTCCTCTGATATTTTTGGAGTGTCATGTTTGCTCCTCTCATACTTTTGATCAAGTATTCATCAGGCTTAGTTTTTGAAATGTTTCCCACATGCCAAAGTTTGAATTCAAATTCAAAACTCAAATGGCTCTGAAACTTCAAATGGCATTCAAATTCAAACAGGATGCATAGGATGCTTAGCTATAATTGTAAAACATTCCAAATAGGAAATTTGGGATGTTACAAACCTACCCACCTTAAGATGAATCTCGCCCTCGAGATTCGGGTTGGCTAGCAAATAGGTGCGGGTGGTCTCGAAGAAGATCTTCTTCGCGCTCCCAGGTGGCTTCTTCCTCGGTGTGGTGACTCCACAAGACCTTGCAAAACTTGATGACCTTGCAGCGGGTGACTCTGCTTGCGGTCTCGAGAATTTTGACGGGTTTCTCCTTGTAAGTCAAATCACCGCTGTCAAGTATGGCCTCTAGGGGCACCTTTGTGTCTCTCAACGGAACATCGGCCATGTCGGCATGGCACTTCTTCACCGAGAAACATGGAAGACATCATGAACTCCGGACAATCCTTCCGCAATTCCAACTTGTATGCAACTTCTCCACGACGTTCGAGGATTTTGTAGGGGCCAATGAATCGGGTGCTAACTTTCCCTTGACTCAACCTCTTGATTCCACGAAGTGAGACACACGAAGGTATGCTCGGTCTCCCACTTCAGAAGTCACCTCCTTGCGCCATCGTCGGCATAACTCTTCTGTCTCGATTGTGCTATCTTGAGCCTGTCTCGAATCAGCTTGACTTTCTCTTCGAATCCTTGATAAGATCGGAACCGAAAAGTGATCGATCTCCAACACTATCCCACAACAATGGTGTTCTGCACCTCCTTCCGTATAGAGCTTCGAAAGGGGCCATCTTCAAACTGGATTGATAACTGTTGTTGTATGAGAACTCTTTGTACGGCAAATTATCATCCCAGCTAGACCCATAGTCTAGCACACAAGCTCTCAACATGTCCTCCAGAATCTGATTGACTCTCTCAGTCTGTCCATCTGTCTGTGGATGAAAAGCTGTACTGAATTCCAGCCTCGTACCCAAAGTTTCATGCAATTGCTTCCAAAACTTTGAGGTAAACTGCGTTCCTCTATCTGACACGATTTTCCTCGGAACTCCATGCAGACATACGATCCTGGTCATGTATATCTTGGCCAACTTGGCACAATGGTATAGGTAGTCTTCACGGGAATGAAGTGAGCTACCTTAGTCAAACGATCAACCACTACCCGGATAGAATCATAACCTGAACGGGTCCTGGGTAATCCTGTGATGAAATCCATACCAAGTTTCTCCCATTTCCAATCGGGAATCGGCAAAGGTTGAAGTAACCCTATGGCTTCGATGTTCTGCCTTTACATCGTTGGCAAACATCGCATATCGCTACGCATTTCGGCAATGTCCTTCTTCATACCTGTCCACCGAAACTTTGCTTCAAATCCAGTACATCTTGGTGTTGCCGGGATGAATCGAGTACGGTGAATCATGAGCCTCCTGAAGAATTAGCTTCTGAGTTCGGGATCATTGGGCACATAAATACGATCCTCAAACCATATAGTTCCATGTTCATCCTTTCGAATCCTTTAGCTTTTCCTTCCTCCATCTTTTGCTTTATCTCATCGATTTCCTTGTCCGACTTCTGGGCTTCACGAATCCTTTCGGTCAAGGTGGACTGTACTTCCAGAGTTGCCACAAATCCTCTCGGAACTATCTCCAGTCGGAGATCTCTGAGGTCATCGACTAACTCCTGGGGTAATCCTCCTGCGGTAAGAGTGTTCACATAACTCTTACGGCTCAAAGCATCTGCTACAACATTAGCCTTACCGGGTGGTAATGCAATCTCATGTCATAGTCCTTTATCAATTCTAGCCATCTCCTCCGCTCGAGGTTCAATTCCTTCAGCGTGAAAATATACTTCAAGCTCTTGTGATCTGTGTAGACATCACAACGATTTCCAATGAGGAAATGTCTCCAGGTCTTGAGTGCATGCACTACGGTCGCTAACTCCAAATCATGCGTGGCATAATTCATCTCATGAGGCCGTAGCTGTCTGGAGGCATAAGCTACAACCTTACCTTCCTGCATCAATACTCCTCCGAGTCCTTGACGAGAAGCGTCACAATAAACCTGGTATTCCTTATGTATGTCTGGCAATATCAACACTGGGGCTGTGACCAACCGTTTCTTCAATTCCTGAAAACTGGCTTCACATTCCTCGGTCCAAACATACTTGGCTTCCTTCTTCAACAGCTCGGTCATGGGCTTGGCAATCTTCGAGAAGTTCTCAATGAACCTCCGATAATATCCTGCGAGTCCGAGAAAACTGCGGATCTCCTTGGTGAGGTGGGTGACCGCCAATCGGTGGATCGATTCAACCTTGGCGGGATCAACTGCTATTCCTTCTCCTGAAATAACATGTCCGAGGAATCCAACTTCCTTCAACCAAAATTCACATTTGCTGAATTTGGCATACGGTGATGTTCTCGAAGTTTCTCGTAACTAGACGCAAATGTTCCTTATGCTCTTCCTCGCTCTTGGAGAAAATCAATATGTCATCGATGAACACCACGACAAACTTGTCCAAATATTCTATGAACACCTTGTTCATCAAGTTCATGAAGTATCACGGGGGCATTAGTCAATCCAAACGACATGACGGTATACTCATATAAACCATACAGTAGTGAATGCTGTTTTGGGTATATCCTTTTCACGGATTTTCAATCGATGATACCTCGATCGAAGATCGATCTTAGAGAATACCTTGGCTCCAACAAGCTGATCAAACAAGTCATTGATCATCGGCAAGGGTACTTGTTCTTGATGGTTACCTCGTTCAATGCACGATAATCCACAACCATCCTCAAGCTTCCATCCTTCTTCTCTACCAAAAGAACTGGGGCTCCCCAAGGTGACGAGCTTGGACGAATATATCCTTTCTCCAATAACTCATTTATTTGATCCTTGATCTCTTTCAACTCATTCGGTGGCATCCGATAAGGTCTCTTGGATATTGGGGCTGTGCTGGGCAATAACTCAATCAGAAATTCAATGTCCCTGTCCGTGGCATTCTGGTAATTCCTCCTAAACACATCGGGAAATTCTTGCACCATCGCACTTCCTCCTGAACAACTCCCGTGAGGGAATGCACTGATTCTTCATCCGGCTGTGCTGGCTACATACTTGATCCTCTTCTCGCCCGGGTGGTGAGCAGAATAGACTTCTGCGGGCACAGTCAATGTTCCCTTCATACTTTGACAACCAATCCATGCCTAGGATTACATCCAAGGTCTGAGTTTCCAACACTATGAGTTCCACGGGAAATTTGTGGTTCCCTATGTTGAGGGTTGCGTGACGCCTTAAACTCGCCATCATTTCTCCTCCTCTGAATCGACGCCAAGGGGGCTTCTAAGGGTTCTAGTGCGCAATCCGTACTTATCCACAACTACCCTTGATATGAAATGAATGCGTTGCACCGTAATCAAAGAGAACCAAAACTGAACGTGAATTCAATAAAAACTTACCAACCACGATTATTCTGGCTGATCATAGACGTCCTCCACGCCGATGTGGTTCACCCGAGCACGAGGGAACGGATTGGGCTTCTTGGCTGCGCCTCCAGTGCCAGTCCCCGTCCTCGGCTTGGCCTCCGGGCAGTCGGTGGCGTAGTGCCCTGTCTTCTGGCACTTGAAGCAGGTGATGTGGCTCAGATCCTTCGGAGCCGGGGCAGAACGGTGCTGATTGCCATTACCATTTCCATTGCCATTGCCATGGCCTGACTTGTTGTCCTGGCTGCGGTTGTTCCCATTTCCTCCATGGTTATGACCTCCATGGTTATGATGGGTGTGCCCTCCTGAGTACGGGTGCATAGCGGGCTTCGCCGAGCTCCCGAGTTGTGCTTCCCCTGGCTGTACTTCCGCTATGCTTTCTATCTGCCGCTGCTTGCCTTCGTAATGGTGGCCTTGTCTACCAGCTCCTGGTAGTTGTTGAAAGTAGCCACAATAAGCTGCATGCTCAGTTCATCATTGAGTCCTTCAAGGAACTTCTCCTGCTTGGCAGCGTCTGTGGCCACACATCAGGGGCATAGCGAGCAAGCTTGCTGAATTCATCCACGTACTGTGCCACAGTACGATTCCCCTGGCGTAAGTTGCGGAACTCACGCTTCTTCAGACTCATGGCTCCACTGGGACATGAGCGCGAAAAGGCCTGCTGGAATTGGTCCCATGTGATGCCACCCATGGGAAAAGTGGCAGTAGTTCTCCCACCAAGAAGCTGCAGGTCCATCCAGTTGATGCGCTGCAAAGCGCACCTTCTCAAAGATCGGTGCATCCAACGGTGACTAGCTCCTTCCGATTTTATGCGAGCCAATCATCAGCCACAATTGGCTCAGTGCTACTAGAGAACATCAAGATTCAACCTCGTAAATCGAGTCAAGTTGTCCACAAAGGTGGGTGGTGGCGGTGGATTGTTGGCGGTGTTGTTCGATTCTGAATAAGGAGTTGCATCAAGGCATTCTGCTGCCGAGTAGCCGGGTGAGCTCCGCGGAAACCAAAGGTCACGCCCTGAGGCATCTGGTGTTTTTGGAGTGGGTGAGAAAATTAGAATAGAACAATGGTCTATAAGGAATAACACTACCCACATGAATGCACAATCATAACACACCAATCATTTATTCATTCCACTCAAACATGGTTCAAACTCGATTACAAAAACTCATGACTAATCGAAGGAAAAACATCGGCCTAACTGATCGATTTAAAAGTAAAAGATAACATGGTGGTCGACTAAAAGTCTTCATCGCTGGCACCTCCTCTTGGGGTTTCCTTGATGGTACTCCCTTCAAATCCTGATCATTGCTCACGAGGGTGCTTCGTCTCCACTCGGGTAAAGGTCCTCTCCCAAGTCCATCTTTTTCCTCTATCGCGGCAAGCTTCATCTTCGTGTCGTCGACTATCTCCATGAAGTCCGTGATTTCTTCCTCATGGCCAAGGAAGTCTGCGCGTGCCTTCTCCTCCAGCCCAGTTCATGAACAAAAGTTTCCGTGTGTCTTCGAAGTTACGGCGAGTCTAAATCTCCCGCTTCCGAGAAGACACTCCAAGTCCTGGATGTACGAGAGAGTGGAATCGTCCTCAATGGTAATGGATGATATCTCCATTCCTTGCCCTGCGAGAAACCATGGCGAGGTCTCGAGTGATCGAGCTCGGCCCTGTACTCCTCTCGGAGATGTCCAAGTGCTCGGTAGATCGCCACGCCCCTTCCGATGATCCAGCTTGAACTCGGTGAACTCAAAGTTGATAGGCTCCGTGTGTCCTCCAAAGGTCCTTCCCGGGATATGCACCTCAATCTCAGAAGCGGTGTCCGTCGGAAGTGCATTAGTGGGTTTCCCAAAGTGATCGAGGGAAGAGCAATCTTCAGCAGCTTCACCATCTGGACCAGCTTCCTTCCAAGGGCATCGTCTCATCGGGCCGCGTAACTCCGTAGCAAAACCGGGGTGAACTCGACGCCATCTAGAATGTTGCAAAGGGAGAAGAGTCGAGAATAGAACAGGGAAGAATTATAGAATGAAAAGGGGTTCAAAGTAAATGGTCTCTGCTATGGCTTTCCGATCCTAGGGGTTACGATCCTACGGTCAGCGTGTGCTCTGATACCATCTCTGTAGCGACCTGACCCAACATCGGTCAAGTCTCTGTGTATGTACCATCCCAAGATCATGCTGGTACTCATAGTACATCGATAAAGTAATCAAAGTTCAATCACACCTGAATTTTATTACACGATTCTCATATAGAGTCTTTATTACAAGGGAATAAATTCGCTCAAGGCCAACTCATGAGAAATAAACTACTAATGCTGCGGAAGCGTCGAAGGTAAGCGAGTCCATCCGACTCCAAAGGGCAATCGCCGAGCGCGGAGCGTAGCCTCACTCCTGATCGGAATATATCTCTGCAATAAGCTGGCAAGTCATGAAGAATAACAATAATAAAGTTACTACACTATATGCATTTTGGCTGTGGAGCTCTAAGTTTCATCATTTTGGGTAAAGCCAATTTTATCCTACTACAGTGGACTTATTTGCAAATTACTACAAATTGTTGGTAGTTATTGAGATGGTTCCGCCAACCAAAATCTCGTTCCCAATTATTAAGTCATAAACCCTCAAATTAATTCATTAGTTTTAGTGTTGAGATATCCGAATACTTCCAAGTTCCAGAGGCTCAAATGTCCGTGAATCGGGACACGGCTAATCGATTGGGTTATAACTCTCTGCAGAGGTTTGCGCACTTTCCCCGCAAGAATCATTCCCTCCTTTAGAGTCTTCGCACTTCATGGTGTTTGAAGACGGGACGCATGAAACAGGTCTTCCAAAGAGTTCTTCCGCCACCGCCGTACCCATCCAATCCTACCGTTCGTCTACTTCTCGTAGTACCGCCCAGCCGGCGTCACTACTAGGGTCAACCCAGCCAGAGCCCATAATGGCTTGCGGCTGCATGTAAGCTTCGGTCATGGGGCATCCATCCTTCTCTTCGTGGCTGGGTGAAGCTTTCCGCAAGATGTCATGGCGCTTCTCCATGCATCCCGGCCACCACTGGTGCTCCAGGTGCCCACAACCGTCCTCCACCCAGTAGTGATTTTCCGAAGTCCATCTTGATCATTGTAGTTCATGGGGTTGTCATCATCATTGACTCTCACATCTTGCTTATGAATTTCACTCATCCCAAATCCCGTCTACGAGCATAGCAAAGTAACTACTACGTCCCGGGGTCATGGTAACAAGGGGATTGGTTCATCCTACCACATGATACTACTCAAGTTTAATGACTTCAAGACTTCACTACTGCATGCATGGTGGGGTGGTGACAACTACTAATGCACAAAAACATAGGTATAGAAATAACATGATCAAAACTTGCCTTGTCGATGATCCTCGTAAGCTAAAAGAGTCGTAGTAGCAAGCTTCAGATCTCAAAACTCTACCGAGACAAACAATAGCACAATAAGCACAAAGCAATAGGATCACATAACACAACATAACAAAAGTAACATAACACAACAAAAAATCAAAACCAAATCCAAAAGAAAAACTCAAAGAAAACAACTCAAAGTTTTTCCTACTCCAAACAATAGCTAAAATAGTTTTTATATAACAAAAATTCCTTAATATAACCTAATCATGGTTTTAGGTTAACTTAACAAAAAAGGATTCACTAAGCAACTAGGAGCAAAAAGATTTAATTAAAAAACTATTATAAAACTCATTTTAGGCCTAATCCAATTTCTATTAAGAAAATTAATTTAAAAACTTTTATTAATTATAAATAAAAGTTCATCTACTAGAATGACAGAAACTAACCTAGAATAACTAATCACAAGTTAAAAATAAATTAATTTACTAATTAATTTAATAGGAAAACAGGAACTAGTCAATTAATTAGGATTAATAGGATTCTGTCTAGAACTAATTATTTATTAATCCTAAAATACCAAAGTTAATTTCTAGGGTTTGGCAAAGTCAAAATAAAGTGGTGACAAAAAGAATCATGCAAAATAATTTTTCTAACTAAAGTTATAGCAGATTTACTATTCTGGCTAAAACAATATTAAAGCATTTTTAATTATTTTTAACATATCTAAATATATATTTTACAGAAACTACATAAAATTTGCAATCCAACAAAAAAAGAATCATCAAAAAATATTAAACAGAATAAAAGATATACATTTTTGAAAATTGAAACTATTCGCTAAAATGTAAAATCAAAATAAAAGGAAAAAAAAAAACCTAATGGGCCTATATCATGCACTAGGCGTAGTTTAGTCTAAACGGGCTCTAGGGTTTAAACTAAAAGAACCGCCTAAACAAATAAACCTAAACTAAAAATAAACCACAGGAACCGACCGGTTTTATAAAATAAAACCTAACCCTTCTGGTGTCTAATCCTAGCCCTAGATCTAGGATCGAACGGTGGAGGGGATTGCGGTGACTTCTGGGACTCGGCTGACAAGGGCGGCGGCGAGAGTGCTCGGGCGTCCGGACGTCAGCGAGCTCGGCGACTTCGTCGGGAGATGCGGGAAGCACGGGAAGGGTTCGTGGCGTTAGGTGGGGTCAGTGCACCAGGCGTCGTGGCGGCGACAATGGCGCGGCGAGAGCTCGGGTCTCCAGCGAGCATAAGCAGGAGGGAGAGGGGTGCGGCGGGCTCTCGGGGAATGGGGTGCGGGGGCTCGGCCTTTATAGCCCAGGGTCGGGCTCGCTCCGGAAGGGCATCGAAGCGATCGGGATCCTGGATCCTTGGATCCGGCCGATCTCCCATGAGGTCGCCAAGGCGAGGGGAAGAAGAGGGGGGTCCCACGGGTCAGCGGAGAGAGAGAGAGGCGAGGGGCCTGGTCGAGCGGGTGGCCGAGACGGAGGGTTTTCGGCGAGGGCGAGGCCGGCCGGGGTCGGGCTGGCCTGTTGCCTAGTGGGCCTACTGGCTTGGGCCAAAGTGGTCATGGAGGGTGAGGCGGCGCTGGCCGGGCTCTGGGTGGCTGGTCTGGCTCGGGAGTTTTTTCTTTATTTTTTAAATAAAACAAAAACAAAATAAAACCAAATCTAGAAATAATTTATATAGGGTATATATATACCAAAATGATCAGGGGAATATTCCCTTTCATTTGAACATTTTTCCAAAGGCAAAATCCAAACTTCATAAAAATCTATTTTTTTTCAAATTCAAATAAAATTCAGATTTGAATCCAAATCTTTTGGCAATGTTTTCCTCTGATATTTTTGGAGTGTCATGTTTGCTCCTCTCATACTTTTGATCAAGTATTCATCGTGCTTAGTTTTTGAAATGTTTCCCACATGCCAAAGTTTGAATTCAAATTCAAAACTCAAATGGCTCTGAAACTTCAAATGGCATTCAAATTCAAACAGGATGCATAGGATGCTTAGCTATAATTGTAAAACATTCCAAATAGGAAATTTGGGATGTTACAAATTGCTTCTAAAAGTGTTAGATCATTTAGTGTAAGAGAAAATTGAGCGTTGTACGAACTTGTGATGGCAAAGAATAAAAGCGTCAGACTGCATAATAAAGGTTGCTATCATAAGGGGCAATATAATGTGACGTTCTTTTGCACTAGGGGTTGAGCATACAAACAAATAAGCGCATGGCAACCTCTGCTTCCCTCTGCGAAGGGCCTATCTTTTAATTTTATGTATATACTTTTATGCAAAGAGTCAAAGTTTTTCTCTCTATTCCTTTGTATTTTTATCTTTTGGCAAGCATCATGTGGCGAGGAAAGATTTAGGCACACACGTCCAGTTGAATATGGGTAGCATGAGTTATTATTGTTGACATCACCCTTGAGGTGAATACGTTGGGAGGCAAAACAATAAGCCCCTATCTTTATGTGTGTCCGGTTGAAACGTTTTGCTCACATGTATGTGGTGAGTGTTAGCAATCATAGAAGACTATATGATGGTTGAGTATGTGGAGCTCTTACTTAGACTCCGTCGAATAAGTTAAATTGCAATTTCTTGGTGACGAAGGAAATAGGTTGTTGGGTTTCAAGAGAATTCATTGTTTGAACCTTAACATGTGAATTGGTTGCCATTATGAGATGAGAAGTTTTATAAGAAAGAATTGCTGCTATGATGCTAGGAAAAGTGATCGAAATTGTCATTAATCAAACTTATGCACTTTGCTAGCATTCACACTTCATAAATTATTTCTTTTATCATTTACCTACTCGAGGACGAGTAGGAATTAAGCTTGGGGATGTTGATATGTCTCCAACGTATCTATAATTTATGAAGTTTTCATGCTGTTATTTTATCATTCTTGGATGTTTTACAATTATTTTATAGCAACTTTATATCATTTTTGGGACTAACCAATTGACCCAATGCCTAGTGTCAGTTGTTGTTTTTTACATCGTAGGAAATCAATACCAAACGGAGTCCAAACGCAATGAAACTTCGCGGAGATTTTTTATGGACCATAAGACCAACAGTGGGCCAAAGAAGCACCTGGGGGTGCCCCGAGGGGGGCACAACCCAACAGGGCGCGCCTGGGGGCCCAGGCGCACCCAGGTGGGTTGTGCCCACCTCGGTGGCCTCCCACACCCCTTCTTTGCACTATAAATTCCCAAATACTCCGAAAACCTTTAGGGTTACCCTAGATCAAAAGTTCTGCCACCGCAAGACTCTGTATCCACGAAAACCAATCTAGACCCCGTTCCGGCACCCTGTCGGAGGGAGGAATAATCTCCGATGGCCATCTTCATCATCCCGGCGGCCACCACGATGAGGAGGGAGTAGTCCGCCCTCGGGGCTGAGGGTTTGTACTAGTAGCTATGTGTTTAATCTCTCTCTCTCTCTCTCTCTCTCTCTCTCTCTCTCGTGATCTATATCACGAGCTTTGTTAATATAGATGGATCATATGATGTTTCTCCCCTCTATACTCTTGTTGTGATGAATTGAATTTTTACCCTTAGAACTTTTGTCTTGTCGGGTTGAATATTCAGATATGAGAACACATGATGTATGTCTCACGGTTGAATACTTGAGGTGACAATGGGGTATCGTATTGATTCACTTGATATATGTTTTGGCACTCAACTCGCAGATTCCCGAGGTGACATTGGAGTAATCTATGCATAGGGGTTGATGCACATTTTTATTATCTTTTCTCCGATAGAAACTTTCGGGTCTCTCTGTAGTTCTTTGTATGGATTGAGTATTATGAATATGAATTTGCTTTGGTGTTATTTTAGTACGAACTCTTGATTAGATCGATCATAGAGAATAGCTTGCGTTATTTTAATACGAACTCTAGGATAGATCGATCGGAAAGAATAGCTTTGAGGTGGTTTCGTACCCAACAAAAAATTTCTATCTTTTGTTTTCCGCTAATAGGAACTCGGGAGTGATTCTTTATTGCACTTTGAGGGATAATCATATGATCCATCTATGTTAGCATTGTTGAGAGGTTGCACTAGTGAAAGTACGGACCCTAGGCCTTGTTTTCAAGCATTGCAATACCGTATTTGTGCCCGTTTACTAATTGCTACCTTTCTGTTTTTATTTATTCAGATTATAAAAATATATTTCTACCATCAATATTACACTTTTATCACCATCTCTTCACTGAACTAGTGCACCTATACAATTCGCCATTGTATTGGGTGTGTAGGGGACACAAGAGACTTCTTGTATTTGGTTGCGTGGTCGCTTGAGAGAGACCATCTTCATCCTACACCTCTCATGGATTGATAAACCTTAGGTCTTCCACTTGAGGGAAAATTGCTACTGTCCTACAAAACTCTGCGCTTGGAGGCCCAACACGTGTCTACAGGAATAAAGTTGCGTAGTAGACATCATTGCACTAGTGAAAGTATGAACCCTAGGCCTTGTTTCTAAGCATTGCAATACCATTTTTCTCACTTTTGTCACTTGCTACCTTGCTGTTTTTATATTTTTAGAGTACGAAAACCTATATGTACCATCCATATTACACTTGTATCACCATATCTTCACCGAACTAGTGCACCTATAAAATATACCATTGTATTGGGTGTGTTGGGGACACAAGAGACTTTTTGTTATTTGGTTGCAGGGTTGTTTAAGAGAGACCATCTTCATCCTACGCCTCCCATGAAGTGATAAACCTTAGGTCATCCACTTGAGGGAAATTTGTTACTGTCCTACAAAACTCTGCGCTTGGAGGCCCAACACGAGTCTCCAGGAAAAAGGTTGTGTAGTAGACATCAGCGAGCATCTCGTCGACTTCCGCGGCATGCTCCGCCTCCACCTCCTGCCGATCATGGCGTCTGGCCTCCGGCTCCAATTTTGACCGGAGGGAATCGAGGATTGCCTGCTGCTGCGCCTGCAGATCTGCGTCCCCAGCTGTAAGTGCATCTAGTGCCACCCCTAGTTGGTTTTGGAGTATTGACGACAAACATGGTTGAGGGACTGATGTGTTTGTGAGAATTGCAGGATAACACAGGTAGTTGTCCCTCATTGATTTGGTTTACCTACCAGAGATGACCCCTAAAAATGTATGAAGACATTGAAGACAATGGTGGTTCGTGAAGACATTCACGTTGAAGATAGTGACCTGTGAAGACATTCACTTGAAGACTATGGAGGTTTACCTACCAGAGATGACCCCTAAAAATGTATGAAGACATTGAAGACAATGGTTGTTCGCGAAGACATTCACGTTGAAGATAGTGACCTGTGAAGACATTCACTTGAAGACTATGGAGTGGGAAGACATAGTTTCTTTTGTAGTTTCCTTCTCTTCTTAATTGAGTCATAGGAACCACCGAACTGTTAAGTGAGGTCCAAGTGACAAAGTCAGATGATTGAAGTGATGCTCAACCAAAATCCTATGTCTTCGAGCGAAGACAATAACACCAAAACTTATCCAGGGTTGGATGAGTCAGCTTTGCTTGTAGCCCAAGCCAACCTGTCGCGTGTGTTTGAAATCCGACCGTTGGACACGTGTTGGTTCCTTAGTGACCCAGGGTCATTTCAGACATATCATGTCGGGTTGCCTCCTGGCTATAAATAGCCCACCCCCTACACCATAAATTGGTGGCTGCTCAGAGTTAGTGCACGACTTTTGTCGCTTGAGAGCAACCCACCTCCGAAGCCTTTGAGAGAGAGAGAGAGATCCTTGCGAGGACAAATCCCAAAACACCTAGAGAAAAAGAGTGTTAGGAATCACTGAAGTCTTTCTATCTGCATGACCTGAAGACTTGTTACACTTGAGGACTGTGCATCCTCCAGCCGGTTAGGCGTCACGTTCTGAGGATCCAAGAGTCATTGTGGATCGCCGGTGAACGGAGTCTGTGAAGGTTTGGAAGTCTACCTTGAAGACTTACCAGAGTGATTGGGCAAAGACTTGGTGTCCTTAGCTCAAGGGGAATAAGGTGAAGACATAGTCTTCTGAGTTCAATCTCAGCCTCCCTAACTGCACGTCATAGCTTGTCACAAAGAATCGAACTGGTCTACCAAATCCTTGTCTTCACCAAGCTACTAGTTTTATCCCTTCCCTTCTTTACATTTCAGTTTGTCTTCGTGAAGTCTTTGCTTGCTTGCCTGATCTGTTTGACTTCACTGTGCAAAGACTATTATCTGTTTGACTTCATACTGTCTTCCATTCCGATTTGTACTACCTAGCTGCTATTAGTCTTCGTGCTTTCACTATATTGCTTACTTGACTATGGCCTATCTAATGTAGTTCATCTTCCGCTGCATATCATATAGGTTCAATTGCTTGTTTGTCTTCAAAGACCTTATGTTTTGAAGACTATCATAAAAATCGCTTATTCACCCACCTCTAGTCGATAACTAGCACTTTCAATTGGTATCAGAGCAAGGTGCTCCCTTGTTTTGTGTGATTCAGTTTAACCACCTGGAGTTTTAGCTATGTCAACTGCAGGGATAATCAAGGTCTCCGCTACGTGCCCAGTCTTCGATGGCACTGATTACCCCTACTGGAAGAATAAGATGCGTATGTGATCCGTCTCCAACGTATCTACTTTTCCTAATGCTTTTCCTCTTGTTTTGGACACTAATTTGCATGATTTGAATGAAACTAACCCCGGACTGACGCTGTTTTGAGCAGAACTACCATGGTGTTGTTTTTGTGCAGAAATAAAAGTTCTCGCAATGGAACGAAACTTTGCGAGGAATTTTTATATAATAAATAAGAATTTCTGGAGTCAAGACCTGCCGGACAGGGGCACCTGGGTCGGCACAACACACCAGGGTGGCCCCCTCTCCTGGGGCGCCCAGGTTGGTTGTCCCCACTTGGTGGCCCCGCTGACCCTGAAACAGATGCTATAAAATCACATTATTCCAGAAAAAATCAGGGAGAAAGAATTATCACGATCCACGAGACGGAACCGTCGTCACCTCCTATTCTTCATCGAGAGGCCAGATCTGGAGTCCGTTTGGGGCTCTGGAGAGGGGGGGGGGTCTTGGTTCTTCTTCATCATCAACCCTTCTCCATTGCCAATTCCATGATGCTCCCCACCGGGAGTGAGTAATTCCTTCGTAGGCTCGCTGGTCAATGAGGAGTTGGATGAGATTCATCATGTAATCGAGTTAGTTTTGTTAGGGCTTGATCCCTAGTATCCGCTATGTTCTAAGTTTGATGTTGCTACGACTTTGACATGCTTAATGCTTGTCGCTTCGGGCCCGGGTGCCATGAATTCAGATCTGAACTATCAAAAAGAAATATGAAATGCTTATTGTTGGGGATATTCATATCTCCATTGAGGTAACTAAGTGATTTACGAGAGTTCTTCGGTTTCATGCTAATCGAAAGTGGTTGTTAATAAGACCTGATCAACCTTATTAATGAATCATTTTTGAGAGGTATGAAGTTGATAAATTTAGTAAGCACTACCTTTTGTCCCTACTTTTTATTCTCTGTTTTCATTAGTTAAATAAAATAAAATGCCATGTTTTGTCTGTTTTCTGAATTTCCCGTGCAATAAAAAATGACCCAAAAATAAAAGTTCTCAGAATGCTTCGAAAATTTAATACGATTTTTTCTGAATATTTCTGAATTTGTGTGCTAATAATATCAGAGGGAGGTGCACCAGGTGGGCACAACCCACCTGGGCGCGGCAGGACCCCTAGGCGCACCCTGGTGGGTTGTGGCACACTCGTGGGCCCCCTCACTTATCCCTTCACACCACATCATCACTTACCTCCAGAAAAAATTCTCCATTGCTCTCTCTCCCATGTTCTTGCTCTCAAACCCGCGGATTTCGATCTCTTTGCTCGAAGCTCTATTTCTGAAACTGTTTTGGGGGATTGTTGCTTGGTATGTGACTCCACTGTTTGTCCAATTAGTTTTTTGTTTTAGTGGTTTATATTTTGAATAATTATCTACTCTTGGTGCTGTTGTAGATGATCTTGCATGTTAAATTCTTAGAGTTCTAAGTAGTTTGAATGCTTGCTATGGCCTCTATGTATCCCTATGAGTAGTTGCTATCAATTTTGTGAAGTTTTGTTGAGAAAAATTTGTGGACTAAATTTTTTAGAATTTTTGTTCATAGGAAAGAGATGAATATCTTTAGGAAGTTTGCTTCTAAGAAGAACTCCAAGGGTGTTATTGGGGAGTCATCTGATAGTGATCTCCATCCTCAGAGGTTGGCGGAGGTACGGCCGTGTGAATGGCTGCATACCAAGTTGATGGAAGAGGCTGGAATCCTTCAGGAGTTCACAAAATATGCTGCTAATGCCGGCCTCACCGACTTCATCACAGACGAGTGTGAACAACATAAAATCCTCACAAACATCTTTGTTCAAGGTTTTACTTTCTTTCCTAGGAATAATCCTCCTGAAGTGAGTTTTGATTTATATGCTGAAAACCATCAGATACCACTTACTGAATTTTGTAACATATGCATGATCCCTTCTGATGGGAGCTTAGCCGAGCCTAGGCCGGCTGAGTTTGAGTCCTTTTGTCGCACCTTGACAGTGGGAGATGAGAGAGGGGTGTCAGCTATCACTACTGCTGGCTTGCATTTTCCTGCTGTTCATTACTTTGCTCTTTTCATTGCAAAATGCTTGCTTGCTAGAGAGAAGGTGGGTGCACTCAGTTCACCAGACCTTGCTGTTATACGTCATGCACTGGAGGGCGAAAACACTTATAGCTTGGGAGATATTGTGGCTCGTCGCCTCCACATTAACAAATCCAAGGGTAAAATACATGGTGGGATTTTTGCTCCTCGTTTGGCGGCTCACTTTAATGTTGAGATACGCCATCATGCTTACCCTCTGACCAAAGTTTACCTAGACCGCACAGCCATGGATCACCACCATTTCACTTATAAAGATTCTCCTAACATTCCTATTCCTTATAACCTGGTTTTAGCATTGAAACTTGTGATATTATCCCGTTGCCTGCTCCTACTTTGTTTGATTCTTTTGTCAGGGGCGGATATAGGATTATGCCTGCGGACATCATCGTCTACCGGAATGCTCTGGCTGCTGCGGAGGCAGCGGAGGAACCTCGGTAGTGGGATGAGTGGATGCTCGCTCCTCAGTACCCCTACTACCATCCAGGCTACTGATCGACTACCAAGTTAGGCCAAAAGCCTAAGCTTGGGGGAGTACGTGTTCGCACCGACATTACATTCATGTCCACTTATTCCGTTTGTTGGTGTTCGCACTTTTTCATTCTATCATCCATGCTTTCTTGCTTTCTTCTTGTGTGTTTGAAAAACCTTAGAAAAACCAAAAAAAATAGTTGTAGCTAGTTTACTTTCCATGCATGCTTAGTAGTAATATTAAAAAGAAAACCCAAAAAGATTTCCTTGTTCTTCTTTTGCTTGTTGGGAGCTATCCCGTGTAAATAGTTTTTCTCATTTTTGCTTTTCCCTTTTATCTGCTTGTTCAAGAAAACAAAAACTCCAAAAATATTTCAGTGTGTTTCTATGAATTTATTTTCTTTTTATTCAAGTCGTTCCAAGGAGAAGACCATGACGAAAATGTTGAGTGGCTCTCATATGAATAAATGTTAATCTAATAAAGAGCCCATTTTACCTTATCTTCTCCTGTTGAATAAAATGTTTGCAGATTCCAGCTTAGTCCACGGAACTCTTCCACTATTATTATTTTCATATCCTTCGGTCATGCAAGTGAAAGGCAATAATGATGGTATTCAATGAACTGGCTGTGGCAGAGAGAAACGGGTATGAACTAGACTTGTTCTGTTTGTGGAAATATGTTTAACCTAGTATCCACGATTCAGCCCATTATGATTGAACATGTTTGCAATGACAATTAGAGATTATAGTTCTCATGTCATGCATAAGTATCTAGGAGTGGATAATGATTTATCTTGGATATCAACATTGCGTTAAAATGATTGTGATGTAGTATGATGATATGGTATCCTCCTCTGAATGTTCAAGTGGCTTGACTTGGCACATGTTTATGCATGTAGTTGAATCAAAACCAACATAGCCTCTATGATATTTATGTTCATGGTGTTCATATCCTACTCATGCTAGTGTCCAATGTTACTTATGCATAATGCGTGTTTATGACCGTTGTTGCTCTCTAGCTGGCCGCTTCTCAATCAAATTGCTATCATTCGCCTGTACTAAGTGGGAACTCTGCTTGTACATCAAAAACCTTGAACCCAAAGTTATTCCAGATGAGTCCACCATACCTACCTATATGCGGTTTACCCTGCCGTCCTAAGTAAATTTGCATGTGCCACCTCTAAAAACTTCTAAATAAATATCATTTTGTGTGCTCGGATCGCTCATGGAACGGCTGTGAGGTGGTCGGTATCTTCCATGCTAAGCGGGTTATTGTCAGGTCGAGTGTTTATTCACTCGCCATCGCACGAGAAAAGGGCGGTAATAGGGATGCCCAGTCCCAAACTGTAGACAAAGAAAGAGTTAATCTCTCAAATAATCTAACAAAAACTTCCAATGGAGTTAAAACATTTACTTTTGTCGCTTGGGAACCGCCACTAGCATGCTTAGCATGGAAGATATTAATAACTGATGGTCGTGAAGTAAATGAGAAGGGTGCATGTCTCGAAATATCACTCACCTCTGTTTTAAAAACTTGAGCTTCGGCACCTCTGCAAATCACTGCTTCCCTCTACGAAGGAACTATCTATTTACTTTTATGTTGTGTCATCACCTTCTAAAACAAGCGCTAGAACCTGAGAGCACAACTGTCATGACTTATGCATTGTGTGTAGCTAATGTTGGGTGCATCATGACTGGATCTTTTCTACCATGAATTAGAATGTTTAGTCGCTGCTTGAACTTTGGAGGTGCTCTGCATTTAAGTTTTGCGGTCTCAGAAAGGTCTAGCGAGATACCACTACTGTCATATTATATCATGGTTGTTTTGACAAAATGTTGTCATTTGAGATATCTTATTATTGCTCGCTAGCTGATTATGTCATTGATATGAGTTAATATAATTTTTTAAGAGTTATTGTTAACATGGTTAGTTATAATGTTGGCTGAAAACCTGGGTGCTGTTTAAGCTTATTTATGCAAACAAGAGCAAAAGAGTTCGTAAAAGTTTTTCTTTCTTACTTTCAGTTTATCAACTGAATTGCTTGAGGACAAGCAAAGGTTGAAGCTTGGGGGAGTTGATACTCCAACGTATCTACATTTCCTAACGCTTTTCCTCTTGTTTTGGACTCTAATTTGCATGATTTGAATGAAACTAACCCCGGACTGACGCTGTTTTCAGCAGAACTACCTTGGTGTCGTTTTGTGCAAAAATAAAAGTTCTCGGAATGGAACGAAACTTTGCAAGGAATTTTTATATAATAAATAAGAATTTCTGGAGCCAAGACCTGCTGGAGAGGGGCACCTGGGTGGGCACAACCCACCAAGGCACGCCGCCCTATCCTAGCGCGCCCAGGTGGGTTGTCCCCACCTGGTGGCCCCGCTGACCATGAACCAATGCTATAAAATCACATTATTCCAGAAAAAAATCAGGGAGAGAGAATTATTGCGATCCACGAGACGAAGCTGCCGTCACCTCATGTTCTTCATCAGGAGGCCATATATGGAGTCCGTTTGGGGCTCCGAAGAGGGGGGGGGGTCTTCATTCTTCATCACCAACCCTTCTCCATCGACAATTCCATGATGCTCCCCACCGGGAGTGAGTAATTCCTTCGTAGGCTCAGTGGTCGGTGAGGAGTTGGATGAGATTCATCATGGAATCGGTTAGTTTTGTTAGGGCTTGATCCCTAGTATCCACTATGTTCTAAGATTGATGTTGCTATGACTTTGCCATGCTTAATGCTTGTCACTTTGGGCCCGGGTGCCATGAATTCTGATCTGAACCATTTATGTCACTACTGCAGGAGACTGCTAACGCGACACTATGATCAGAGACCCTTTGCCGAAGCTGTTCATTTGCAATGGCGGAGCCATCAAACACGGTCCAGATTTTAGTTGCGTGTGTGATGAAGGACACATGGTTAATCCATTCAAACTGTCTGCGATGAGGCGGAACAAAAGAAATGGGCAGCCATAACAATATGTGTGCGATGCAGGACACACAGTTAATCCATTCGAACTGTTTGCGATGAGGTAGAACAACAGAAACGGGCAGCCATATCAATGTGTGTGCGATATACGACATACGGTTAACTCGGATGAATTGTTTTTTATTAGGGAACACAACAAAAACGGTTCAACTTAACAAGATGTGTGTGATATGCAGCATACAATTCACATGGATGAACTGTTTGCGATGAGCCAAAAGAACTCAAACGAGTCGTGTAAACAAGATGTGCGTGATACGTGGCAAATAGCCGACTTGGATGAACTGTTTGCGATTAGAAATAACAACACAGACGGTTAATACAGTTACTTCGTGTGGGATTCTGTCTGTACAAAAAAATTGAAAAATGCAAACTAGTTGCTTGCGGTGGCGGAGTATCGCACACGATGCTTCTGCGAGTACTCGTGTGCGATGATTAGTATGTTACACGTATGTTTCCTTATGTTAACATGTGTGTGAATTTGCAATATGGACAGTTAATATCCAAATGCCTTCTGGACATCGGGCATATGCTTAAACTCAATGAACTGTGTAAGATACTAATACTTCCCATGAAAATTTATGAACTTGGGTAACATCATTTGAGTAACATATATACAGTGGTTACACTATTTGACAAAAGGAAGATCTTTGTAACACGGTTTTGACAACCATATGGTCCATATCTACATACTTAACATAGTAAAAACTATCACATTTTAAGAGGCTAAGGGCCAACAACCATATGGTCCATATCTACATACTTAACATATATAGTATCAACTAGCACATTTTAAGAGCCTGAGGGCCAACAACCACAACTATCCACTGGAGCCTGAGGGCCAACAATGAAAAGGAAGAGCCCTCCTGTGCCTTGGTAGAGCATGAGTAGAACAGTGTCTCCAATTTTCCAATATGGATGCATTGCCACGAGAAGCGAGAACTTGTTAATTTGTATGGTTCCATTTTTGTGGGAAATGCAGTACCTTGCAATCACTTTGGCGTTATTAGCAGGCACAAGTGTAATTTGACCACGCCGGGAAATCGATCCATGAACTGCTATAGGGGGGCAATTTCTGTTAACATGTAGAATAAAAAACAATGGTAATATATCATTGAAGATATATATAATTTATGAGCATCAACATTAAAATAAGACTTTTTACCAGCGCTTTGTGCACACAATTGGTCTGGTTCAGTGTGTGCACCATAGGTCTAATTAATCCCATCCAAAATCCGGCGTTCATACGCTGTGCTATCTCTGTCAGATTATCAACAAAGTTTATGACATGCTTCAAGTCCTTCCAGTGAAATTAGGTATGCTTAGTAACATACAGATCATTCACTATGCATCCAACATATCATGCTTAAAAGGTGGAAAGTATTATTTATTCAGAACATGGCAGAAGAATATATAGTGCACATAAATTGGTAAATAGAATTTGTTACTGCCTAGGAATGGAGTCAGAATATGATATCATAATTGGTTGCTTAAATAGTGATCAATTGGTTGCTTAAATAGTAATATGACAACATGGATAAAGTTGAAAGGCCACTAATCTTGATCAGACTTTGATCGGCTGATGACTTTGGGGAAGTAAACATCCATGTTAATTAGACCAGGCTATGGTGCACGCACTAGAATTTTATTGCTAGCTTTCAGTTCATAACACTTAGACATTTTTCTCCAAAGGTCCGCATTAAAGTAGGAGTGACCATCTTTATCAAGTTTTACGCTAACCATCATTGTAAATCCATGCTACGTTGTCAATATGACATCCTGGGAGTCATCAGCAAAGTAAAGCCCAAGATTTCCTTCTACTCCTTTTCTTGCAAAGCAAGGGATGTACTGCTTGAAATGAAAATTAAGATCCTAAATTAGATATATTGAAATAACAGAGCAAGATGCAAATATGGGAGTAAATGATAGAACAGATCCATATATAGATGAAAGCAAAGTACAAAAATATAGAATTAAAAATAGATAATGTAACAAAGATTTGATGCAAATATATAGATAATGTAGCAACAGACGGTATATGTTCACAAATTTAGGCCATGCTGACCGTGGTAGGTTGAGATTGAACATACGGAGTGCTCCCTGAAGTCATTCGAAATGGTGAGATAGAACTTCGTTTCCGACTGGCCATGACCATAGTTGCCCGATTTGTGCTCGCACTATGGACACATGAATGAACACCCACGAATCAGCTAGAATAAAAATGATTCCACGGCGATTCCCGCCGGTTGATTAACAGCGACGGATGGACAGCGATAAGAGATGAGTGAATATTTCGCTAATTAAGTTGATTACCTTCTCCATGAGAAAAATCCCCGGCCCAATCCCGCAGAAAACCCCAGTCGACCAGAGTCTAGAATGTCGGTTCAGATAGGCGGCGGAAAGCGGTGGAGGCGAAATCCAGTGCCGTTTGGAGTGCGACCTATGTCTGCCGCCAACAGTCGTCGAGCTTAGGGTACAGAGTTGCGGAGGAGTCCGCGGCAAGTGAGTGGGGACGAAGTGGGCGAGGGTTTTCTTTTCCTTTTGCATGTGTGAGTGAACACACACAGTTCGCAGAGGCGATGGAGATGAATCATGTGCGATAGTAAATCACCGAGATTGAATGGGAATCCAAATTTCCTTTGTCCTTCATCCATGAGTTTTTCTCTACGATGAACATAAACCCTGCTAATCACTGTGTTCAAACTTGACACTTTTCCGGGTTCATTTACAATATTTAGGGGATTATGTGCATTTTGTAGGCATTAATGCACGTAATTCAAATTTAAACAATCAGTGCATGAAAGGGTGCACAATAACGGTCTGGAAAAACCATACTCGTCGTATTTATTATTTCTCAAGCCTTTTACAAGGAATGGGCAGAGATTTCAATGGAATGTGTGGCAATAGTCAACCACAAACGCGTCATTTACTAGGTTATCAACTATAGAACAATAAAATATGTGCTTGAAAAACATGACGGCTGGCATGGTTCCATGGTATGGCCAAACCATGCCCTGGTTAAAAGCTGAGAAGGTTTGATTTATGTCGTCATGCACGCCCTTGATAAACCGAACCATCACCGAGGATGTTCAATGCTTTCGAGTGGGAAATCACCAAGATTGAAGGGGAATCCAAATTTCTGTCCTAGTTTGTCATTAGGTTTTTTTTTCAACGATAAACATACCGCCTCAAATGCAACGTATTCAAATTTGACATTTTTCCGAACTCATTTACCATATCTAGGGGATTATGTGCATTTTCTAGGCATTAATTATGCACATAATTCAAATTCGAACAATCGGTGCATGAAAAGGTGAACAAGAATGGTCTGGAAAACCATGCTCGTGCTATTTAGTACATTCTCATGCCTTTTACAAGGAATGGGCAGATATTTCAAGGAAATGTGTGGCAATAGTCAACCATAAACACATCGTTTACTGGGTTAACAACTATACAAAAATGAAATACATGCTTGAAAAAACATGACGCCCGGTGTGGTGCCATGGTATGACCTCACCGTGCCATGGTAAAAATGTCGCCATGCACGCCTTTCATAAAACGAACCATCATCGAGGAAGTTTCATGGTTTCGAGGGGGAAATCACCAAGATTGAAGGGGGATCCAAATTTCCTTTGTCCTTTGTCCATGAGTTTTTTTTCTATGATGAACATACAACCTGCAAATCACCGTGTTCAAATTTGGCACTTTTCCGAACTCATTTGTCATATTTAGGGGATTATGTGCATTTCCTAGGCATTAATGCACATAATTCAAGTTCAAACAATCGGTGCATGAAAGGGTCCACAAGAACGGCTTGGAAAACCATGCTCGTGCCATTTACTAAATTCTCATGCCTTTTACAAGGAATAATGGATAGATATTTCGATGAAATGTGTGCCAATAGTCAACCACACATGTTTGTTTGTTGGGTTATCAACTATAGAAAAATGAAATAAATGCTTGAAAAACATGACGGCTGGCATGGTGCCATGGTATGACCTCACCATGCCCTGGTAAAAATTTGAGAAGGTTTGGCTTATGTTGTCATGCACGCCCTAAATCGAACCATCACCGAGGAAGTTCCATGCTTTCGAGAGGGAAATCCCCAAGATTGAAGGGGAATCCAAATTTCCGTCCTAGTTTGTCATTAAGTTTTTTTTCCAATGATCAACATACCGCCTCAAATGCAACGTGTTCAAATTTGACATTTTCCCGGGCTCATTTACTATATTTGGGGGATTATGTGCATTTTCTAGGCATTAATCACTAGTAGAAAAACACCTATTAGTCCCGGTTCGTAAGGGCCTTTAGTCCCGGTTCATGAACCGGGACTAATGGGTCGTTACTAATACCTCCCCCCTTTAGTCCCGGTTCTAACACGAACCAGGATAGATGGTCCTCCACGTGGCCGGTGCGCCAAGCCCAGGCAGGGGGGCCTTTGGTCCCGGTTGGTGGCACCAACCGGGACCAAAAGGCATCCACGCGTCAACATTCCAGTGGCTGGGTTTTTTGTTTTTTTTGAAAGGGTGGGGGCGGGGGGTTGGGGGTTTTAGGGGTTAATTTAGGTGTTTCATATATTGTGTTAGCTAGCTAATTAATAGAGAGAAGTTTCCTCTCTTATGTCCGTGCTTGGTCGACGCTACGTACTATATACCTATAGCCCTCGACACGCTAGCTAGTAAGAAAATGAAGGGAACCATCGAGTACAGAAGTTCGTCATGCATACCGAGAGAAATGATCGATCGACCTCTCATTCACCGAGAGATTGGTCGAACATCAAGTTTTCAGATCATGTACGTCCGACGCCATCGCTACATACATGTACAATATATAAGATCTCTCAATTATAGTCCCCTAGCATTTGAAATCAACTTCCACATCGTATTCTCCGGCTTTATTGATGACGTGGTCAAGAAAGAATCCCGCCAATTCCTCTTGAATTGCTTTAATGCGATCTGGTTCTAGGAGTTCATTCCGCATCCGCCACGCCTAATTTGAAGAAGGGGTTAATTAATACATATATATGAATGAAACTCAACAGAAATGATGGTGTAATAAAATGAAATTGTGAATATTATTAATTGCTTACGCACTTCATATTGTCTTTGAGAGTGGCCCCGCTTATTTTTCAAAGTCGCATTGTAGATGAACTCGCACACGTAGTATCCATAGAAATAATTCCCTTGTTCCCGCCACAAGCACTTTACGAGAAATAGAGGTCAATCAAACTGATAATGAAGCATTATAAATGGCATTGATGAAAGTATAGCTATAGAATCAACGGGAGATGCGCACAACTAGCTAGCCAAGAGTACTTACTTTCGGGTATGTATATCGCAGTCCTTCGGCAGTCCGGAGCTTTTGCGGTGAACTGTTTCCAAACCCCGCAAGATAAAGAAAATAATTATTATTACTTGAGATATCAGAAATGAACAAAAAGTTGCCGCTATGGTGCGATAATGATCGATTGAACTTACTTGCTGAGCATTTCGGTCATGTCTCGCATAGGTGTC
The DNA here is from genome assembly GCA_021605145.1 of Aegilops bicornis. Lineage (NCBI taxonomy): Eukaryota > Viridiplantae > Streptophyta > Magnoliopsida > Poales > Poaceae > Aegilops > Aegilops bicornis. The sequence goes on from CM038674.1 coordinate 495,227,359, forward strand.
GGGATCTTTCCGTCTCGAGTCTAAGACGGTTGCTAGTCCACGCTCTAGCTTAATCTCCGTAAGAATATAGTGGTACTGCAAGACGCATGCATAACTCATCAATTACATTACTATAACCTCGATCGAGTAATAAGGGAAACCGAATATGCAAACGATCAGTAATACTCACTTGCCGTTGTAATGAAAGAGTATGGTATCTTTGTTTTGATTTTTGATCAACGATTGTAGCAAGTTGTCCTCGACCTCTTTGACGTGCTTTTCAACCAGAAATACATCTATGATATTTGTGTTAATGAACCCAATATCATAGATTTCATTTTTGCACTCGACGATCTTCAATCTGCATAATATATTGAGGATAATTAATTATAAATACATGCAACGAAAAGAGCCGAGCTATATATAGAGACTTAATGACGAAATAGTACTTACAGACAGTAGCAAAAGACCGTTAATTTATCGAGGGCCTTTTGATTGAAGAACGCGAAGAACTCCTCAAATGGAACACACAACAGATCAGTTCCAACGAGGTCGTGCTCCTCTTTAATGTGCAGATACAAACTATTCGTCCCCCCAGACTCTCTGTAGGTTTTCATGTACCAAGTATAGAATCTTCGCATCATCGTTGTTAGAGATTTTTCATCTTTGACGAGAGGCTTCCCGTACTCGTATCTGTGTTCTTCCACCTTCATGTATTCAGGAAGTGCATTGTCAGGCAGGTAATCTTGTAGATTGCCATAACCGGCCACCATCCCCGGAACATTAGCGACGATGTTGCCGCTAGACACTGTCGGTGTACTAGAGTAGGGGTACCCTAGTATCCCGAACTTGTGCACGGGCAGTTGCAGCACCCCGCGGCAAGGCTTGCCTGGTCGCCGCCAAGATCCTCCGTGGTTCCTTTGGAGCCATTCAAGAACAAAGTATTTAACCAAGAATACAAGGCCCCGGCAAGAGGAGCTTGCCGGGAAGGCCACTCAAGGCACACAGAAGACAAGACCCCGGCAAGAGGAGCTTGCCGGGAAGGCTCGGAGAGCGACAAGCTTCCGGCGCGACAGGATTCAGCCGCGGCAAGGCACTTGCCGCGCATAACCTCTCTTCATCTCCGCTCCAGCTCACCCACCAACGTGTCGCCATGGGACCATTCCATGCGCGCGTGTCAAGAGGCTGTGCAGCCAGCGGGGAGCAGCGATAAGCGGCGCTGACAAGCCTACCGTCGTGGCAAACGGTGGCCCTCCTGACGGTCCCTCACAGATCGTTTAGGCGGCGTGGACGGGCATTTAATGCTTTTGTCCCTTGCCGTCGGGGTTAGGTATATTACCGCATACCTTTGTTCAAGTAGGTGTACCAACTACTGTTTTTCCATTTGTACCCGCAACCTACGTTGCCACCTGTCGGAGCCCCTTTGAGCATATAAAAGGAGGCCCATGCGCAACGTAGAGGGGGTTGGTCAGTTAGTTCCCTCCAGGTTCGAACACTCTCACGCTAGGTCTTGTAGCTCTTTGTGCTCCCTAGCAAGAACACAATACAATCAGACAAGCAGCAGTAGGAGTATTATCTCTCCGGAGAGCTCCGAAGCTGGGTAAACTGCTCGTGTGCCTCGCCTCGATCCGCTCTTCGTGCGACCTCCGCCCCCTCCGAACCGAAGGGGCTCGGTCCGCCCGCCCCATAGGTGTTCGTGGGTCCGATCGGCGTCCCGACATCTTTGGCGCGCCCGGTAGGCGTCGAGGCTGTGAACCTGATCCGGCGTTCACACGAGCAACATCTTCATCGTCTTCAACATCTTCATCAACATGCCACCGAAGAAGAAGGCTTCGGAGGCAGCAGAGCCGTCCGCGTCGAACCCACCATCACCGGAGCAAACGGGTGGTGGAGCAGACGCCGGGCGAGAACGGGCACCGGCGAAGGAGTTCGTGACGCTGCCAAGTCCAAGGACAAGGCCGCGCAAACCTCGACGTCCGTACATGTCCCGCGCCCATCTCAGGAGACGCGGGACCAACAACGTCATGGTATTCACAATACCATACGCTCGTTGGATCAAGACCGAGCTGCAGGATCTCGAGACCCTCAAGACCAGCGTGCACACCAACATGCTGGCACGAGCGAGATACGGTTGCCTGGACGGGATGCTGCTCCTTCTAACATAGTTAGAAGTCCGAGCATATCCCGCTCCTCGCACCGTTCACCATTGCCACCTATCGGAGCCCCTTTGAGCATATAAAAGGAGGCCCATGCGCAACGTAGATGGGGTTGGTCAGTCAGTTCCCTCCAGGTTCGAACACTCTCACGCTAGGTCTTGTAGCTCTCTATGCTCCCTAGCAAGAACACAATACAATCAGACAAGCAGCAGTACGAGTATTATCTCTCCGGGGAGCTCCGAAGCTGGGTAAACTGCTCGTGTGCCTCGCCTCGATCCGCTCTTCGTGCGGCCTCCGCCCCCCTCCGAACCAGAAGGGGCTCGGTCCGCCGGCCCCATAGGTGTTCATGGGTCCGATCAGCCTCCCCGACAGACACATTGAGCGGGGGGCACGATTGGTTTGCTTGTTCGCCGAGCTAGTCAATTTTTTTCACAGCTGCTCGTTCTTTTGCTCTTTGATGTCTGACAGTACTTCCCGACTGCTCCGCTTGGAGATATGTCTGCTCGATGTCGCTCATAGTTGGTTCTCGGTGGAGACTTTGCGGTTTCCTCGGGGCAGCCAAAGTGCGCTTCGCTTTCACCGGATCTAGCTTCTCCTCCGGAGGTGGATGTCTCTTTGCTTTCAACCCTGCAAACCAGTCATCCACTTCGGTCTGCGCGATCTTCGCGTTTTCCTCCTCGGTCCTCTCATATGGTAACTTCTCTTGAGTCTTCAGACAAGGACCGAATCTGTATTTCCTCCCGCCTTTGGCTGTACTGCTAGACGCCGGCAGAGCAGACGGAGCGGATGTCTTCTTTGCTTGCTTACGAGGCGGAGGAGAAGGACTACGCGCCGGAGCAGCCGGAACGGCGGCGGGTCTCTTCCGCCCTTGCTGACGAGGCGGAGAAGGAGGAGGCTGGCTGCTCGGGCGCGCCGGCGCACGCGGAGAACGTGGCGGAGTGCCGCCACGCGCCAGAGAAGGAGGCGGAGTGCTGCCATGCGTGCCCTGATCGTCACTCGCTGGAGGAGGAGGCGGTGGAGGAGGCGGAGTGCCCTGACTCGCCGGAGGAGGAGGAGGAGGCGGAGGCGTCTAGTTCGGAAGGTTGATGAGCTCCTTCCGCCATAGGCATGGAGTCTTTTGAGCGTAACCCAGCCAAGTCTCCCCTTCACCGGTAGGGTGGTCAAGCAGGAGGTCCTCAAATCCCTCCGTTATTTCATCCACCATCACCTTAGCATATCCTTCGAATCGGCTGGCAGTGATAAGTTGTGCCGGGTCCACTAGGATAAACTTGGCCAACAACCGCCTTGACCTTCAAATTCATACATCGCGCCATAATGTGGCAATTTTGAGGCTCCGTGATACCATCCACGGGATAGCTGGTAGGAGCCGTCAAGACATGCTCCGGCTGAAGCAGCTCGGTGGAAGCCACACCGCTTCTCCGCCGAGATGGCGGGTAGCCGGAAGCTTGGCAGGTCGTTCTTTGAGATCTGCTGCTTCTCATTCCTCTAGCCCCATTCCCCTTTCGTATGGCGCTGCAGCTTGGTCCGCTCCGGTTCTTCCTCCTCTCATGGGTTTTGTAACCCCCTGCGTCCGGAAAACCAACCTTCCACGGAATGGAGCCTGGCGTGCCTCATGTCCGTCCAGGGTGCTCAGGATTCCCAAGGGCCATTGTGAGCTCATCCTTCTCCGTGTTTGGAAGGAACGTCCCTTGCTGTGCTGCATCGATATAGTGTCGAAGGTTCTTGGTGGTATTTGCGCTGCTCGTCCGATCCTTGGCACTTCCTCGTTATAGGGTCCAAGGTTCCGCCAGCCCGAAGAACCAAGTCCGCAACGGTGCAGCGATACATTGTCTCTGGTTCGATCCCTTTTTCAAGCGGATCATGGTCAGCCTTGGACCACTTAGGCGGGCTTTGAGGTAGCCACCGACCCCATGCGATGGTGAAGCTTCTTCTTCGCAGCATTTTGCTTGTTTGTCGCCGACATCTTCTTACTCTTTTTCGATGTCTTGTGGGCCACAAATGCGGGCGATGATCTTTGATCTTCTCATATTTGCCGATGAATTCTGGTGTCTTTTCTTTCTCGACAAACTGGTTCAGCTCTTTCCTCCACCTCCTCATTAGGGTTGCCATCTTCTTAAGAGCACAAGACTTGATTAATTGCTCTTTAACTGGCTTCTCCGGATCCTCCTCTGGCAAGAGGGTGAAATTTGCCTTCACCGAGTCCAAAGATCTTCTTTCTGCATATCATTGACATAAGACACCTCAGGGTCTTCCTCCTTAGGCTTATACCATTGATGGATGCTGATCGGGATCTTGTCCCAAACAAGAACCCCGCACTGAGCAGGAAATGCCTTCCTTGTCCGGATGGGTTCAATCGGTTCGCCATCGGGCGCGATTTCTATGATCTCAAACTTTTCATCCGAGCTCAACTTTTCTTGGGCCTCGTCTCCTTACCGAAGTTGTGCTCGATCCGAGGGCTAGAAATTATAAGGAAGAAAGGCGAGTAATTAATATGTGTACATATACCAAAACAATGGATGCATCAATTAACTAGTCAAGACGGGCTTAACTAATATATATATACCTGGCCGGACTCGGTTCGGTCACGGAGCAACAAGACGGTCTCCTTCTTGTACCTCCATTGTGTCACTGGAGCATCATGAACATAGTCCTCTTCTTGTACCGACATTAATGGGTCGAAGCCATCATGAACATAGCCCTCTTCTTCACCTAGTCTTTCGGGACCATCGGTGTCGTTGAGAAATGATGCAACTTCAGCACTTCCTTGTGCGATTATGTGCCCCAACATCGCTTCTGTTTCTTCGTCTCGGGAGTGCTCCATAGTTTCTGCAAATATTTACAACATGTCAATTATTATTCAAACATGGTACAGATGGATATATATATATATATATATATATATTAGTGGCAAACATAGAACTAGCTATCTAATCACAATAAGGACTCATGTGAGTGGCCTCGATTTTGCTTCTCTAGGGTTTGGGGTCGCCTCGACACAACGCTTCAAGGGTTAATTTGGGTGGCCTCGAGAAAGTTAATTTGTCGGGTAGGGGCGCGGCGGGAGGGGGTAGGAGACCAACATCATTTTCTCTCTAGGGTTTGGGTGTCCTCGAGAGTTTTGGTCGAGCGAGAGGGCCGAGGGGGGTGCTGTCGTTGTATAAGTTATCACGGTCGAGAGGGGGTATATATATCGACCGCCCCTCATGTCGGGTTATCTCGAGGGGTTATATCGACAACGACGTGACATACATATACATGGGAAAATAATGTTATCGGGGAGGGTATCGGTACCCCTCGTGTTGAAGTTTCTTCTTTCTCCTCTATTCCTTTCTTCTTCTTCCACTCTTCTTTTCTTCTTCTCCTCGAGAAAGGAAAATAAGGAAAAGGAAGAAAAGAGGAAGAAGGAAGAAGAAAAAAAGAAGAAAAAAAGCCGAGAAGAAGAAAGGACGAGAGGAGAAGAAGAAAACTAAAATTTTTCTATTTTTCTTCTTCTCCTCTAGTCCTGTCTTCTTCTCCTCTTCATTTTCTTCTTATTTCCTCTTCTTATTTATTTCTCCTCGTCTTCCTCTCCTCTTCTTCTCCTTTCTTCCTCTTCTTATTTTCCTTTTTCCTCTCATTCTTTTAGTATTGCTTGTTTAAAAAAAAATTCAAATAGAAAATTTCGAAAAAAACAAAGGTTTTGCCTAATGCATTGTTCATATGAATATACAATCATTTGCATATTCTACAATAATTAATATCACCAAAAAATCTATGAACAGAAAAAAAACCTAACTTTTCTAAAATCTATCTTTTGCATATATGAAAACATTAATACACATATGAACAAAAAACACATATATGAAGAAAAACATGCTCTGAACAAATTTTTTATACATTTTGAACATCTACACACACATAGCCACATACATACACATATACATTATATATATATATATGAACAAAAAATTAAACTAATAAAAATGAAAAAAAAACAGAGCCGGTGCGGCGCGGCGGCTCACAGCGGGGGCGGCTAGATGACGATGGCGACGGTGGGGGCGGCGAGGGCGCGGGCTCGCGGGGGCGGGACGACGGGCAGGAGCTCGGAGCGCTGGGCGGGACGGGCGCGGGCTCGGGAGGCCGGGCGACGAGGACGGTGCGGGCTCGGGGAGGCCGGCGACGAGGACGGCCCGGGTTGAGGCGGCAGCCTTGGCGGGCGGCGGCAACAGCGAGGTGGAGCAACTGGCCAGCGTCGAGGAGGGTCGGCGTCGTCGGGGCAATCAAGCGATGAGATTCTGAATTTTTGCAAAGTGTTTGCTTATATAGCAAAGCCATTGGTCCCGGTTCATGAAACCAACGGGACTAATACTGCTAGTCCCGGTTGGTGCCACCAACGGGACCAAAGGCCTCTTTTCGGCAGCCCAAAGGGCGGGAAGCGGCGGCCTTTGGTACCGGTTGGTGCCACAAACCGTACCAATGCCCCTTTAGTCCCGGTTGGTGCCACCAACGGGACCAAAGGCCTGTCTTTGCACGCGTCGGGGCCAAAGTTTAGTCCCACCTCGCTAGTTGAGAGGGCGCCTGATGGTTTATAAGCCCCACTCGAGCTCCTCTCTCCACCGCAGGCTTCAGGCCTACTTGCTATTGTTGTGCACGATGGGCCTTGGGCCCTCTGCGGGGCCTGAATCTGGCCCATAGTAGGGTTTCATGTCGTATTCAGGCCGTGGGGGCCCGATGAGGAGGCATTTTTTGTTTTTTGTTTTCTTTACTTATTGTTGCTATTTTTATTTTTTTCTAGTTTTTTGTTTTGTTTTGTTTTCTGCGTTATTTATTTTCTTTTGTTTTTTGCTTTATTTTTTAATTCTTTTTTGCTTTTAGTTTTAGGAAAATTATAAACTTTCTGTTAGTGCCATTACTTTTCAAATTTGCAAACACTTTTTTTCTTTTTTTGTTTTCTTTCTTGCTTTATTTATTTTATTTTGTTTCTGCTTACAACAAAATACTTATTGTTATTTTTTTTCTGCATTATTTATTTTCTTTTGTTTTTTGCTTTAGTTTTCAATTCTTTTTGCTTTTAGTTTTAGGAAAATTATAAACTTTCTGTTAGTGCCATTAGTTTTCAAATTTGAAAACACTTTTTCTACTTTTTTTGTTTTCTTTCTTGCTTTATTTATTTTATTTTGTTTCTACTTACAACAAAAAACTTATTGTTGCTATTTTTAATTATTACGAGGGTCGAACCATAAGACATTAAAGCATTTGAAATGAACTCTAAAAAAGTTGAAAGTTGGCATGGTATCATACTGCTGGCCATTACAAAGTTGGCATGGTATCATCATAATAGTTGCGGGAGAAAGTCTTCACTTTTTCTTCGCTTGTGTCATTTGCTTATTGCACCGTAACCATGGATAATCTTCATCGTTTATCGGGATCTTTGGGGTCAGCCTTGACTTTGAAGGAGGAATTTCATGGAACTTTTCATAATCTTCGGACATGTCCATCTTGTCCTCCACTCCCACGATGTCCCTTTTTCCTGAAAAGAACTATGTGGCGCTTTGGCTCATCGTATGATGTATTCGCTTCCTTATCTTTTCTCTTTCTCGGTCTAGTAGACATGTCCTTCACATAGATAACCTGTGCCACATCATTGGCTAGGACGAGCAGTTCGTCGCTGTACCCAAGATTTTTCAGATCCACTATTGTCATTCCGCATCGTGGGTCTACACACCCCACCTCCTGACAGTTGACCCATTTGCACTTAAACAAAGGGACCTTAAAATCATGTCCGTAGTCAAGTTCCCATATGTCCACTATGTAACCATAATATGTGTCCTTTCCCTCTCGGTTGTTGCATCAAAGCGGACACCGCTGTTTTGGTTGGTGCTCTTTTGATCTTGGTCAATCATGTAAGATGTATTCCCATTTATCTCAGATCCTTTCCAAATCAATACAGTCAAAGATGGTCCCTCGGACAACAAGTACAGCTCATCACAAACAGTGTTGTCACCTCCGATATGTGCTTCCAACGAACTCATTGAAAGTCCCGATGTGTTCACATGTAATCCGATCGTCGCCTTTGCTCCGGTGTTTGGAGCGCAGACTGTTCTTGTGTTCATCGACATACGGGTCACCAAGGTAGAGTTACAGAAGCTGTAGTGTGCTTGAGACCAAGAATATCCCACATCGCATATTATTGAGTCCCTTCCAAGCGTGCCTTTTCGGTCAGTCTCCCCTCATACCTGATTTAGGGAGACCTATCTTCTTAAGGCCAGGAACGAAGTCAACACAAAACCCGATGACATCCTCTGTTTGATGGCCCATGGAGATGCTTCCTTCGCCTAGCGATTACGGACATATTTCCTTAGGACTCCCATGAACCTCTCAAGGGGTACATATTGTGTAGAAATCTGGGGCCTAGAATGACAATCTCGTCAACTAGATGAACTAGGACGTGCGTCATGATATTGAAGAAGGATGGTGGGAACACCAGCTCGAAACTAACAAGACATTGCACCATATCACTCCTTAGCCTTGGTATGATTTCTGGATCGATCACCTTCTGAGAGATTGCATTGAGGATTGCACATAGCTTCACAATGGCTAATCAGACGTTTTCCGGTAGAAGACCCCTCAATGCAACCGGAAGTAGTTGCGTCATAATCACGTGGCAGTCATGAGACTTTAGGTTCTGGAACTTTTTGTCTCGCGTATTTATTATTCCCTTTATATTTGACGAGAAGCCAGTCGGGACCTTCATCTTGAAAGGCATTCAAAGAAGATTTCTTTCTCTTCTTTCGTAAGAGCGTGGTAGCTGGCAGGACCTTCATCTTGCCGGAGGCATGCCCTCTTTTTCGTGCAAGCGTTGCAGGTCCTCCCGTGACTCAGGTGTATCTTTTGTATTCCCATACATGCCCAAGAAGCCTAGCAGGTTCACGCAAAGGTTCTTCGTCACGTGCATCACGTCGATCGAAGAGCGGACCTCTAGGTCTTTCCAAAGAGGGTAGGTCCCAAAATATAGATTTCTTCTTCCACATGGGTGCGTGATTCTCGGCGTCATTCGAACAGCTAGTCCGCCGGGGCCCTTTCCAAAGATTACGTGTAAATCATTGACCATAGCAAGTACGTGATCACCGATGCGCATGGCGGGCTTCTTCCGGTGATCTGCCTCGCTTTGAAATGCTTGCCTTTCTTTCGGCAGTGATGGTTGGTCGGAAGAAATCGACGATGGCACTGGTACACATTCTTCCTGCAGCTTGCGGTATATACTATCGGTGTCAAGTAAGCGGTGCGTGCATGCGTGGTATCCCTTGTTTGTCCGTCACGAAGGTTCTTGAGCGGGCCAATCGTTGATGGTCACGAACAGCAACGCCTTTAAGTTAAATTCCTCCTGTTTGTGCTCATCCCACGTACGTACACCGTTTCCATTCCACATCTGTAAAACTTCTTCAACTAATGGCCTTAGGTACACATCAATGTCATTGCCGGGTTGCTTAGGGCCTTGGATGAGAACTGTCATCATAATGAACTTCCGCTTCATGCACATCCAAGGAGTAATCTTATACATACATAGAGTCACAGGCCAGGTGCTGTGATTGCTGCTCTGCTCCCCGAAAGGATTAATGCCATCCGCGCTTAAAGCAAACCATACGTTCCTTGGCTCACTTGCAAACTCATCCCAGTACTTCCTCTCGATTTTTCTCCACTTCGACCCGTCAGTGGGTGCTCTCAACTTCCCGTCTTTCTTACGGTCTTCAATGTGCCATCGCATCAACTTGGCATGCTCTCCGTTTCTGAACAGACGTTTCAACCGTGGTATTATAGGAGCATACCACATCACCTTCGCAGAACCCTCTTCTGGGGGCTCACCGTCAACATCACCGGGGTCATCTCGTCGATCTTATACCGTAATGCCGCCATACCGAGCATGCGTTCAGATCCTTATGCGCACCATGTAGAGGATGCACGTCATTAGGGCATGCATGTATCTTCTGCACCTCCAATCCTAGAGGGCATACGACCTTCTTTGCTGCGTATGTATTGTCGGGCAATTCGTTATCCTTTGGAAGCTTCTTTTCAATATTTTCAAGAGCTTCTCAAATCCTTTGTCGAGCACAAGATTCTCTGCCTTCCACCGCAGCAATTCCGATCGCTACCGAGCTTTGTGTTGCCATCTTTGCAATTGGGGTACAACCCTTTTTGTGGTCCTCTAACATGCGATCGAACTTCAGCTTCTCCTTTTGACTTTCGCATTGCGTCCTTGCATCGACAATGACCCGGCGGAGATCATCATCATCGGGCACATCGTCTCGTTCCTCTTGATCTTCATCGGCTTAGCTTGCAGCATCATCATGCACATCGTCTGGTCCCTCTTGATGTTCAAGAGCATCACCGTATTCAGGGGCACATAGTTGTCATCGTACTCTTCTTCTTCGCCGTCTTCCATCATAACCCCTATTTCTCCGTGCCTCGTCCAAACATTATAGTGTGGCATGAAACCCTTGTAAAGCGGTGGGTGTGGAGGATTTTCCGGTCGAGCAAGGCTTCAGATTCCCACATATAGGGCATGGACAACACATAAAACCATTCTGCTTGTTTGCCTCGGTCACTTGAGAAAATCATGCACGCCCTTAATGTACTCGGAGGTGTGTCTTGAACCGTACATCCATTGCCGGTTCATCTGCGTGCATTATATATAATTGAGTGTGTCAAAAATCATTACAGAACATCATGAATAGATAATTAAGTGACCAAATTAATAGAAGTTCATCATCACATTAAAACAAAAGTACATACATAGTTCTCATCTAACAACATAAAGCTCTGCAGAGCATCTAAATTAATTAAACCATACACTGAAACTATGTAAAACATTTCAATGCGAAAACAAATGCGATCATAATTGCAACCAATGTAACAACTGATCCAACGGCATAATGATACCAAGCTTCGGTATGAATGGCATATTTTCTAATCTTTCTAATCTTCAAGCGCATTGCATCCATCTTGATCTTGTGATCATCGACGACATCCGCAACATGTAACTCCAATATCATCTTCTCCTCCTCAATTTTTCTAATTTTTGCCTTCAACAATTTGTTTTCTTCTTCAACTAAATTTAACGTCTCGACAGAAGGGTCGGTTGGAATTTACGGTTCAACAACCTCCTAGATAAATAAAATCTATGTCACGTTGGTCGGCATAATTGTCATAAACAATAAACGAACCAATAGTTATGAAAAGATAATATATACCACATCCGAATCATAGGCAGGACGAGGACCGACGGGCGGATACCAAAACCATCGCACTATATAAGATGCAATAATAAAAGTAAGAAAATTATACAAGTATCTATATAAACATACAAGTAAGAATTTTTTCCTTTCGTAAAGAAGATAAGAACAAGAGGCTCACCACGGTGGTGCCGGCGCAGATCGGTGCAGGCGATCGACGGTGGTGAAGACGGGACGGACGTGACGGACTGCTAAACCTAGACAAATATTAAGGAAAATGGAGCTTGGAGGTCGAGCTTGGAGGAGAAAGCTTAAGTAGTGTGGCTCGGGCATTCCATCGAACACCTCGTGTGCATAGGAGGTGAGCTAGAGCACCACAAAGCTCTCCCTCGCCCGGCCACGAAAAACAGAGCACTGGGAGTGCTCTGCTCGCGGGCGAGTGGTATATATAGGCAAATAATTGGTCCCGCTTGGTGACTTGAACCGGGACTAAAGGGCAGCCTTTGGTCCCGGTTCGTTCCACCAACCGGGACCAAAAGGTCCAGACGAACCGGGACCAATGGCCCATGTGGCCCGGCCGGCCCCCGGGGCTCACGAACCGGGTCCAATGCCCCCATTGGTCCCGGTTCTGGATTGAACCGGGACTAATGGGCTGGCTGGGCCTGGACCATTGCCCCCTTTTCTACTAGTGAATGGACATAATTCAAATTCGAACAATCGGTGCATGAAAAGGTGCACAAGAACGGTCTGGAAAACCATGCTCGTGTTATTTAGTACATTATCATGCCTTTTACAAGGAATGGGCAGATATTTCTAGGAAATGTGTGGCAATAGTCTACCATAAATGCGTCATTTACTCGGTTAACAACTATACAAAAAATGAAACACATGGTTGGAAAACATGACACCTAGTGTGGTGCCATGGTATGGCCTCACCATGCCCTGGTAAAAATTGGAGAATGTTTTCCTTATGTCGTGATGCGTGCCTTTCATAAATCGAACCATCACCGAGGAAGTTTCATGGTTTTGAGGGGGAAATCACCAAGATTGAAGGGGGGTCCAAATTTCCTTTGTCCTTTGTCCATGAGTTTTTTTTCTACGATGAACACACAACCTGAAAATCATCGTGTTCAAATTTGGCACTTTTCCGGGTTCATTATCCATATTTAGGGGATTATGTGCATTTCCTAGGCATCAATGCGCACAATTCAAGTTCAAACAATCGATGCATGAAAGGGTCCACAAGAATGGCCTAGAAAACCATGCTCGTGCCATTTAGTAAATTCTCATGCCTTTTACAAGGAATGGACAGATATTTCGATGAAATGTGTGGCAATAGTCAACCACAATTATTTGTTTGTTGGGTTTTCAACTATAGAAAAAATGAAATGAATGCTGAAAAAACATGACGCATGGCATGGTTCCATGGTATGACCTCACCATGCCCTAGTAAATATTGAGAAGGTTTGGTTTATGTCGTCATGCACGCCCTTCATAAATCGAACCATCACCGAGGAGTTCCATGCTTTCGAGAGGGAAATCCCCAAGATTGAAGGGGAATCCAAATTCTCTTCGTTCTTTACCAGAGTTTTTTTCTATGACGAACATACACCCTGCAAATCACCGTGTGCATTTTTCCGGGCTCATTTACCATATTTAGGGGATTATGTGCATTTTCTAGGCATTTAGCGCATATAAATCCAATCCAGCTACAGGTGCACGGGTGTGATGTGAGGGATGTGGATTGCCGTTCGATCGCCGTGCATCCAACGGTGCACATGCGTGATCCCCGTGGCTGGGGTTCCGGCCAATCATAACATAACACACAATATGCTTAGCGCACACGGTTTCCGGAAGCAACGGAGATGAACCGTGTGCGATAATGAATGTGCAAAATTGTAAGGGAAGCCAAATTTCTGTTGTCATTTCTCGTTGAGCCCTTGAATACCACCGCACTGTACGGCTTCCCGGCCCCTCTGTTCCAGAGATCTCTCCATGCGTCGTCCATGGCACCGTGGCGCTCAGTAACTGGTAAGGAAGCGATGGCATCCCGCCGCGCCGCGTTCCTCGCCGCCCGCGACTGCACACATGGTAAGGAAGTGATGGCATCTCGCCGCACCGAGTTCATCACCGGCGGCGGCCAGGCAGTTACATGGGCGGACTTTGAGGCTGCCATGGTCGAATGGGTGGTGGATCTAGAGGCGGCCAAAGCCGCACAGAAGGAGCGGAGAAGGCAGAAAGCAGTCAAGAAAAGAGAGTCCCGCCGCCGCAATAAAAAAGAGGTCGGACGCCGTGGTGAGGAGAGCTTGGCGGAGATCGAAGCATGGTGGGCTGCTGCCTACAAGGCCGGGAAGGAGAACGTCAGCGTCTGGCCAGCATGCCCTGATGGCAGCATGTGAGAAGTAGTTTAAGTTTGTAGTATTAGAGCAAATTACCAGTAGTACTCTAAGTTTGTAGTATAAACATACAATGTCGGTAAGAGCATTCTTTGAGGGCTTTGAGCGTTGATTAGCATGTGTGCCCGTGTGGGTTTTTTGCGTTAATCATTATAACATCACAAAACACACGGTTTCTATGTCGTACCCTGGTACGTCTCCAACGTATCTATAATTTTTGGTTGCTCCATGCTACTTTATCTATTGTTTTGGACTATAATGGGCTTTATTTTCCACTTTTATATTAGTTTTGGGACTAACCTATTAACCGGAGGCCCAGCCCAGAATTGTTTTTTTTGTGCCTATTTTAGTGTTTTGAAGAAACGGAATATCAAACGGAGTCCAAACGGAATGAAACCTTCGGGAACGTGATCTTCTCACCGAATGTGATCCAGGAGACTTGGACCCTACTCCAAGAAGTGCCAGAGGCGGTCATGAGGGTGGAGGGCACCCCCCCTGGGCGCGCCCCCTGCCTCGTGGGCCCCCTGACGCTCCACCGACGTACTCCTTCCTCCTATATATACCTACGTATCCCCGAACGATCAGAAGAGGAGCCAAAAACCTAATTCCACCGTCGTACCTTCCTGTATCCATGAGGTCCCATCTTGGGGCCTGTTCCGGAGCTCCGCCAGAGGGGGCATCCACCACGGAGGGCTTCTACATCATCACCATAGCCCCTCCGATGAAGTGTGAGTAGTTTACTTCAGACCTTCGGGTCCATAGCTAGTAGCTAGATGGCTTCTTCTCTCTTTTTGGATCTCAATACAATGTTCTCCCTCTCTCGTGGAGGTCTATTCGATGTAATCTTATTTTTTTGCGGTGTGTTTGTTGAGACCGATGAATTGTGGGTTTATGATCCAGCTTATCTATGGAAAATATTTGATTCTTCTCTGAATTCTTTTATGTATGATTGAGTTATCTTTGCAAGTCTCTTCGAATTATCCGTTTGGTTTGGCCAACTAGTTTGGTAGTTCTTGCAATGGGAGAAGTGTTTAGCTTTGGGTTCAATCTTGCGGTGTCATTACCTAGTGACAGAAAGGGTTGCAAGGCACGTATTGTATTGTTTCCATCGAGGATAACAAGATGGGTTTTTTTATGATATTGCATGAATTTATTCCTCTACATCATGTCATCTTGCTTAAGGCATTACTCTATTTTTAACTTAATACTCTAGATGCATGCTGGATAGAGGTCGATGAATGGAGTAATAGTAGTAGATGCAGAATCGTTTCGATCTACTTGTCACGGACGTGATGCCTATATACATGATCATACCTAGACAACCTCATAACTATGCTCAATTCTGTCAATTTCTCAACAATAATTTGTTCACCCACCGTAGAATATCTATGCTCTTGAGAGAAGCCACTAGTGAAACCTATGGCCCCCCGGGTCTATTCTCATCATATCAATCTCCATCACTTTATTTACTTTCTTTGCTTTTACTTTTTACTTTGCATCTTTATACCAAAAATATTATCTCTATCAGATCTCACTCTCGTAAGTGACCGTGGAGGGATTGACAACCCCTAATCGCGTTGGTTGTGAGTAGCTATCATTTTGTGCGTGTCTGAGGGACTTGTGCGTGGCCTCCTCTTGGATTGATACCTTGGTTCTCAAAAACCGAGGGAAATACTTACGCCATCTTGTGCTGCATCATCCTCTCCTCTTTGGGGAAAACCAACGCAAGCTCAAGGCGTAGCAAGAAGGATTTCGCGCCGTTGCCGGGAGGTCTACTGAAAAGTCTACATACTAAGTACCCATCACAATCTCTATCTCCTGCATTACATTATTTGCCATTTGCCTCTCGTTTTCCTCTCCCCCACTTCACCCTTGCCGTTTTATTCGCCCTCTCTTTTCGTTTGCCTTGATGTCTTACTTGGCTCGTCTGCTCGTTTGGTTGAAATAGTTGAGTATTATTCCTATACAAAGAAGCCAATATCTATGGATCCTCATCCGCTTGCCAATCTTTTTAAGAAATCCAATTATGATGAACCTATTCCAAGTGATTTGGATGCACTAGTTTATCTTTATAAGGTTTTGCCTGAAATCCATGAAGTGACTCACGATAGATCTTTGAATAAAAAGCATGATTGCAATGATTTTATTATAAATTCTTTTGATGTCAATTGTGCTAATAAGATACAAAACCCTAAGCTTGGGGATGCTAGTTTTGCTATGTCTACTACTTGTTGCAATGATCATGATTGGGGTGATTCTTCTTATGATGTTGAAAATTTATTTAAGCCCCATGATGAATATGAGATTGATAATATTGTTTGCAATAATATTGAAAGTGGGCTTGGAGAAATCATGACTTTAGTTAATGATAATCCCACTATTTTGGAAGAGTGTCAAATTTGCATACATGTGGATCATGTTAAGAATATGTTATGTGATAGCTATTTTGTTGAATTTGCTTATGATCCTACATGTAATTATTATGAGAGAGGAAAATATGGTTGTAGAAGTTTTCATGTTACTAAATTACCTCTCTTCATGTTGAGATTGCTATCGTCACTTTCTTCTTCCTTGCATATGCTAGTTTTTGCTTGCCTTGCCAATTTGTTTGCCTATAAGATGCCTATGCATAGGAAGTATGTTAGACTTAGATGTGTTTGTCACGTGTTTTATGATGCTCTCTTTGTGCTTCAATTCTTGTCTTTCATGTGAGCATCGTTAAAATTATCAAT
The DNA here is from genome assembly GCA_021605145.1 of Aegilops bicornis. Classification (NCBI taxonomy): domain Eukaryota; kingdom Viridiplantae; phylum Streptophyta; class Magnoliopsida; order Poales; family Poaceae; genus Aegilops; species Aegilops bicornis. The sequence goes on from CM038674.1 coordinate 495,243,831, forward strand.
GCCTAGCTAAAAGGCTTTAAAGAAAAGCGCTTGTTGGGAGACAACCCAATATTTTTACTTGCTGCTTAGTAATAAATAATCCATCTAGCCTCTGTTTAGATGTGGTTTTATCTTTTAATTAGTGTTTGTGCCAAGTTGAACCTATTGGATCTTCTTGGATGATAGTTATTTGATCTTGCTGTAATTTCCAGAATCTTTGTGCTCAGTGCCCGAATTGTTAAAAATCACCAGAGCGTGATAAAATACTGATTCCAATTGCTGCTGATCAATACACATATTGTCCAGGTCGTATAATTTTGGTAGAATTTGTTGGGTCCCAGAAGTTTGCGTTAGTTACAGATTACTACAGACTGTTCTGTTTTTGACAGATTCTGTTTTGCGTGTGTTGTTTGCTTATTTTGATGAATCTATGGTTAGTAAAATAGTTTATAATCCATAGAGAAGTTGGAATACAGTAGGTTTAACACCAATATAAATAAAGAACTAGTAAGATGCCCGTGCTATGCTACGGGGTCATAAAATATCAAGGGGGACATTGTTTCATAGACAAAAGCCCGCGTGTTGAGGAACACCAAAATATGTACGAGAAGTTGATCAAAGTAATGTTATATTGTTGATCGGTACACAATGAGCACAATCCAAACCGTTTTATTCTCCCTCTTCAGCTTGCAAGAAGAATTGTTGTGCTCCCAAACTGACTTTCTCATTGCTCGATCTATCTTATGCTGAGGGGACATACAACACTTGCAATACATTTAGTAAAGGTAACAAAAAATGGACAATACTTGCAATACACTTTATATGGAATGCACAGTAAGAGATCGAGATGTACATTTCAAATGAGACTTGCCATACATTTTATAGAACCATACAATGACGTGGCACACCCGCAACTTCCGGTTTTATACTTTATGTGTAACAAAAATCTTTTATTAGTTACATGCTATCTTAGTATTCCAATTTCTGCAACTGCAAATAGGTGGAGATATTCTTAGGAGGATATTCAGGCTAAAATATTTAGGGTGGGTTTTGATGGCTTAGGCGTGTGCACAAGCCATCTGCCTACTTAAGCTCTAGATAAGCCACGATTGTCTAAAATACTCCTGGACTTTCAAATAACAAATTTAACATAACATCACTGAATACTTGCTAATTTTTGAAACTTAACAATAAATAGCTTGAATAAACACTTTGATAAAAATATCACAAATTGTCACACTCCATGATCCATGAACCGAGTAATAACCACAATGCACAGCCCATGACCATCAAAAAAAGCTTTATGTAGCTAGAGTTCTGGACGCAAGTAGTCCAATAAATTGTATGTATTTCTTACGAGTTAGTAAAGAATTGGCAGATCCAAATTTTGAACCATATAATAATTAAACATTTGAACTAACTGGCACTTGCACAAACAAATGGACTTACGTCATGTCTGCTATGGAAGAGGACAAACAAATACTCCCTCCGTTCCAAAATAGATAACTCGGTATAAAGTTAGTACAAAGCTGAGTCATCTATTTTGGAACGGACGGAGTATCATATTTGGAACAAAAATATATTGTTTTTTAGGGCATAATAAACTGCTAATTGCACATTATCCACTGTTTTCGTGGTTGCTGCTCTGTACACACAAAATTCAGAGAACAATACTGATCTATGTACACATATTCAGAGCGAAAAATGAACTGCTACATTTGAGCGAAAAATGGACTGCTATATCTCTGAGCTCAGCAAGAACACGCAAATTTACTTGCATTAAGACAATACCAGGAGGGCAGTTGACGATTGGGTTGTTGATCCGACCACATGGGTGGCTCCTAATCAGAACAGTAGTAGCGGCATGTAGGCTAGCTCGGGGCAGCAAATGGACGCTCGGATTTGGGGCCACCCCCACTCGATCCATGAGATGTGTATCCTCGTACATGGCGGCCAGGCTAGGTGTCAAGCACCTTGCGTGCAGTGGCGGTGGCGGTGGCGACCTATGGACAAACTCTAGATAGCTGCTGGATGAACTTACACTCGGATCCAGACGACTTCTAGCAGATCAGGGAGCTTGCCATCCTCGTAAACGAAGGCCAAAAAAATCAAGTATCTCACGCATAGGTTGGCAGCTTCACGTGCTTGAGCTCGGGGTGACGTGGGGCGGAAGTGCGTAAGAACGGAGGTATTGTAGGAGGCGGTGAGAAGGGGTTGTGGCGGATGGAGGGACATCGGCGCTCGGTGGTCGGCGGGAAGGGGCGGCCGAGAAGGTTCTAGGTGTCGATGGATACAGAGTTGGACCAGAAGGGATGGGGTTGGACGGGAAAGGAGTTCTGCAAAATTTTAGCCGGAGTGGCGGGCGTGTTTTTGCAAAAATGCCATGCCTTGTCTTTGCATGCGTTTGATGGAAATCCGATGGTTCAAAATCGTAGATGGCAGACACGCCATCACCACGAACTCAGATTTTTATAGGAGTAGAGATGAGTTCATTACAGTACCTTAAAGTAGTCTTTTGTTTTCTTTCTCTAACGGAGCTCTCGAGATTTCTATTGAGTTTTGTGTTGTAAAGTTTTCAAGTTTTGGGTGAATTCTTTTGATGGATTATGGAACAAGGAGTGGCAAGAGCCTAAGCTTGGGGATGCCCATGGCACCCCCAAGAAAATCCAAGGACACCAAAAAGTCAAAGCTTGGGGATGCCCCGGAAGGCATCCCCTCTTTCGTCTACTTCCATCGGTAATTTACTTGGAGCTATATTTTTATTCACCAACATGATATGTGTTTTGCTTGGAGCGTCTTGTATTATTTGCGTCTTAGCTTGTTAGTTTACCACAATCATCCTTGCTGTACACACCTTTTGAGAGAGCCATACATGAATTGAAATTTGATAGAATACTCTATGTGCTTCACTTATATCTTTTGAGCTTGATAGTTTTCCTCATAGTGCTTCACTTATATCTTTTTGAGCGTGATAATTTTTGCTCTAGTGCTTCACTTAGATCTTTTAGAGCACGATGGTGATTTGTTTTAAAGAAACTTGATCTCTCATGCTTCACTTAGATTATTTTGAGAGTCGTTAATAGCATGGTAATTTGCTTAATGTTAATATACTTGGTATTCAAGATATGTGAAACTTTCTTTTGAGTGCGTTGAATACTAAGATAAGTTTGATGCTTGATAATTTTTTTGAGATATGGAGGTGATAATATCAAAGCCATGCTAGTTGAGTAGTTGTGAATTTGAGAAATGCTTGTGTTGAAGTTAGCAAATCCGTAGCATGCACGTATGGTTAAAGTTGTGTAACAAATTTGAAACATGAAGTGTACATGGCTTGTGCATCCTTATGAGTGGCGGTCGGGAATGAGCGATGGTCTTTTCCTACCAATCTATCCCCCTAGGAGCATGCGCGTAGTACTTGATTTTTGATGACTTCTAAATTTTTGCAATAAGTATATGAGTTCTTTTGACTAATGTTGAGTCCATGGATAATACACACTTTTACCTTTCCGCCTTTGCTAGCCTCTTGATGCAGACGCATTGCCCTTTCTCACCTTGAGAGTTGGTGCAAACTTCGCCAAAGGCATCCAAACCCCGTGATATGATACGCTCTTTCACACATAAACCTCCTTATATCTTCCTCAAAACAGCCACCATACCTACCTATTATGGCATTTCCATAGCCATTCCGAGATATATTGCCATGCAACTTTCCACCGTTCCATTCATCATCATCATGACATACATTAATTTTGTCATATTGCCATTGCATGATCATGTAGTTGACATCGTATTTGTGGAAAAGCCACCATACATTATTTTCCATACATGTCACTCTTGATTCATTGCACCATCCTGATACATCACGGGAGGCATTCATATAGAGTCATATCTTGTTCTAGTTTCGAGTTGTAATCCTTATGTTGTAATCAATATAAGTGTGATGATCATCGTTCAACAGAGCATTGTCCCAAAAAAAATAGAAAGGCCAAAGAAAAAAAAAGAAGGCCAAAAAAAAGGAGCAATGCTACTATCCTTTTTTTTCCACACTTGTGCTTCAAAGTAGCACCATGTTCTTCATGTAGTGAGTCTCATATATTGTGCTTCAAAGTAGCACCATGTTTTTCATATAGTGAGTCTCATAAGTTGTGTTTTTCATACTAGTGGGAAGTTTTCATTATAGAACTTGGCTTGTATATTCCTACGATGGGCTTCCTCAAAGTGCCCAAGGTCTTCATGAGCAAGCAAGTTGGATGCACACCCACTAGTTTTCTTTTGTTGAGCATTCATAGCTCTAGTGCATCCGTTGCATGGCAATCCCTACTCCTCATGTTGACATCAATTGATGGGCATCTCCATAGCCTGTTGATTAGCCTCACAATGTGAGACTTTCTCCTTTTGTCTTCTCCACACAATCCCCATCATCATATTCTATTCCACCCATAGTGCTATATCCATGGCTCACGCTCATGTATTGCGTGAAGGTTGAAAAAGTTTGAGATTATTTAAGTATGAAACAATTGCTTGGCTTGTCATAGGGGGTATAGAAGTTGGGAACATCTTTGTGTGACGAAAATGAAGCATAGCCTAACTATATGATTTTGTAGGGATGAACTTTCTTTTGCCAAGCTATTTTGAGAAGACATGATTATTTTATTTAGTATGCTTGAAGTATTATTATTTTTATGTCAATATGAACTTTTGTCTTGAATCTTTCGGATCTGAATATTCATACCATGTTTAAGAAGATTTACATTGAAATTATGCCAAAGTATCACTCCGCATCAAAAATTCTCTTTTTATCATTTACCTACTTGAGGACGAGCAGGAATTAAGCTTGGGGATGCCTGATACGTCTCCAACGTATCTCTAATTTTTGATTGCTCCATGCTACTTTATCTATTGTTTTGGACTATAATGGGCTTTATTTTCCACTTTTATATTACTTTTTGGACTAACCTATTAACCGTGAGGCCCAGCCTGTAATTGTCGTTTTTGCCTATTTCAATGTTTCGAAGAAACGGAATATCAAACGGATTCCAAATAGAATGAAACCTTCGGGAACGTGATCCAGGAGACTTGGACCCTACTCCAAGAAGTGCCAGAGGCGGTCATGAGGGTCGAGGGCGCCCCCCCCCCCCTTGGCGCGCCCCCTGCCTCGTGGGCCCCCTGACGCTCCACCGAGGTACTCCTTCCTCCTATATATACCTACGTATCCCCGAACGATCAGAAGAGGAGCCAAAACCCTAAGTCCACCGCCGTACCTTCCTGTATCCACGAGATCCCATCTTGGGGCCTATTCCGGAGCTCCACCGGAGGGGGCATCTACCATGGAGGGCTTCTACATCAACACCATAGCCCCTCCGATGAAGTGTGAGTAGTTTACTTCAGACCTTCGGGTCCATAGCTATTAGCTAGATGGCTTCTTCTCTCTTTTTGGATCTCAATACAATGTTCTCCCCCTCTCTCGTGGAGATCTATTTGATGTAATCTTCTTTTTGCGGTGTGTTTGTTGAGACCGATGAATTGTGGGTTTATGATCCAGCTTATCTATGGAAAATATTTGATTCTTCGCTGAATTCTTTTATGTATGATTGAGTTATCTTTGCAAGTCTCTTCGAATTATCTGTTTGGTTTGGCCAACTAGATTGGTAGTTCTTGCAATGGGAGAAGTGTTTAGCTTTGGGTTCAATCTTGCGGTGTCCTTACCAAAGGATGTAAAGGGTTGCAAGGCATGTATTGTATTGTTGCCATCGAGGATAACAAGATGGGTTTTTATCATATTGCATGAATTTATTCCTCTACATCATGTCATCTTGCTTAAGGCATTACTCTGTTTTTAACTTAATACTCTAGATGCATGCTGGATAGCGGTCGATGAGTGGAGTAATAGTAGTAGATGTAGAATCGTTTTGATCTACTTGTCACGGACGTGATGCCTATATACATGATCATACCTAGATAACCTCATAACTATGCTCAAGTTTGTCAATTTCTCAACAGTAATTTGTTCACCCACCGTAGAATATCTATGCTCTTGAGAGAAGCCACTAGTGAAACCTATGGCCCTCCGGGTCTATTCTCATCATATCAATCTCCTTCACTTTATTTACTTGCTTTGCTTTTACTTTTTACTTTGCATCTTTATACCAAAAATATTATCTCTATCAGATCTCACTCTCGTAACTGACCGTGAAGGGACTGACAACCCCTAATCGCGTTGGTTGCGAGTAGCTATCGTTTTGTGCAGGTACAAGGGACTTGCGCGTGGTCTCCTACTGGATTGATTCCTTGGTTCTCAAAAACTAAGCGAAATACTTATGCTATTGTGCTGCATCATCCTCTCCTCTTCGGGGAAAACCAACGCAAGCTCAAGACGTAGCATACCCGTCTGTGTTTTTTTGCGTTAATGACCCATAAGTCAGTTACTTGTGCGATATTTCCTAATAAACCAGGTGTACCATTGACCAAAAAAAATCAAGTACACGTGTACATTTTGTTGGAGATGGGATCTGCCAACTTTGTTTTTTCTCGCACACTAGTATTGTAAGCGCTTCGTCTGTGTTGTGTGTTTCCCTCGCCCAAGTTTCAAGTTTTGCACCGAAATTTTCATGAGGCGCGCGATTTCAGAATTTATTCCTCCAACCACATCCCCTTCCCCTCAGTATCCCCCCTCCCTCACACCTCCCCCTACCGACATCTCAAACCGCCGCCGCCGCAACCACAACTTCAACCACATCTACGTTCTGCTCGGATCCAGTCAGGTAACCCACCGATCTCTATCACGTTCGGCTGATTGCTTAAATGGCGCTGAAACATCCTCATGCTTCCAAATCCCCCCAGAGTCGATGGCGGTCCACGGCGCGATGGCCGCTGTGCATGTTGACCCGGAGGAACACCTCGCCTCCGCCGCCGCCGCCAACATGGTGCAAGCTCTGGCCCAGATGAAGTCCCCCAGCGACTACCCCCCCAGGATTTAATAGGTAAGATCTGACCAGCTAAATCTTGCCAATACCACTTGCAATGGCTATGACTTGTACGGTTGATGTATTAAGCATGTTCGTGCCATGTTTATTTCAGTACTGCACACTGTGTGATGTTCAAATATTACTATGTCCAGCTCAATTTCACCAATATCAGCAACAAACTTAAAATACATGACTCGGGATATCACTAGAGATGCTGCCCATTTGCTATTTTTAGTGCATGCTAACCCTATTGTACTTAACCTGCCTGTCCATGTACTTATGCAGGGTCATAACGGCCGATGTTTTTGTTTGCCGTCGAGGTGAGCTGCATCCCATGTCTTACAGTATTTCACACAATTTGTGCAATTGCAGTTTAACTTCTACCATTTACTGGTTGCCTGTAGGCAAGGTTGTCAGGATCGCGATTTTGAATCGGATCGGAGCTTCGATGGTAGGATCGCAAATCGTAGAATCTTCACTATCAGGATCGTAGAAACGTAGATTCTAAGAACTAAAATTGTAGAATCAGAGGGGTAATCTTGGATCGTAAATTCGGAGAATCGTATAACAAAATCGAGATTCTGACAACCTTCCTGTAGGTACACATGCCAGTGGCACAGATCCACGCTTCGACCCGGAGGAATAGCTCGCCTCCGCCGTCGCTGACTTTGGGCGAGCTCGCCAAGATGAAGTGCCCCAAAGAACTACCTCTCGGGACTTACCAAGTATGTACTCACCAGTTCAATCTTACCAATACCGGTTGCAATTAATGGATATGTTACAGACGGTCGATGTATTAAGCATGTTCTAGTAAACATGCCTAACACGTTTTGCTACTTTCCCTACCTTTTATAGACATCCGGGCCATTCTCCGCTCCGCAACACCTGCCTTGTGATGTTTAACTATGCCAATTGCATTTCTATCAGTACCCGTTTCAATGTCTATTAAGCCTGTTGCAATTAACAGTTGAATCCATTTTTAAACAGTTGTATTTCAAAGGCTACAAACTTTCAAAACATGACTTGGGATGCTGGTAAGCCTATTGCAATTAAAAGTTGTATCCATTTTTTAATTTGTCCATTTGCTACCATGCTACTCTTCGCAATGAAGATATACTAGAGATGCTGCCCCATTTGCTATTTTTGGTGGATGCTAACCCTATTGTACTTAACATCCTTGTCCATGTACTTACGCAGGGTCATAACGGCCGATGCTGTTGTTCGCCGTCGAGGTTAGCTGCATCCCATGTCTTACAATATTTCACATCATTTGTGCAATTGCAGTTTAACTTCTACCATTTACTGGTTGCCTGTAGGTACACATGTCAGTGGCACTGATCCATGCATCGACCCGGAGGAACAGCTCGCCTCCGCTGCGGCTGACTTTGGGCGGGGTCTAGCCAAGATGAAGTGCCCCAGCAACTACCTCTCAGGACTTACCAAGTATGTACCCACCAGTTCAATCTTACCAATACCAGTTGCAATTAATGGCTATGTTTTCTACTATCGATGTATTAAGCATGTTGTAGTAAACATGCCTAACACGTTTGAGCTATTTTCCCTACGTTTTTATAGACAACTCACTAGTGCGCGTCGGTCCTAAACAAACGGTTTTTAACCCCTTTCCGCGACGGCATTTGGAACCATCGCGAAGTGAGTGTGGGCGATAGGGGGGTCCTTCCCACACGACCCATAAACCGTCGGGTATAGGGCCCCTATAGTACTCCTACTCATTTCTGCTCGCATTGCCATCACAGTCGATATTATGTTGTGCTACGTTTATGATGCGCGGCCCATCACAAACGGTTCACTATTATAGAACATGTATGATGCGCGGCCCATCACAAATGGTTCACCATTAAGAAGATTAGCTAATCGCCGTACGAGTATCGGACAGGATTACGAAACGTCGGACCATCATAACATCGTCGTACACGACAACTATCACACACGCTATTCTGTTGTGCAACGTTTATGATGCATACTTCATCAGAAACAGTTCATGGTTGCGAATCGTGTACGATAAGGAAACTAACACAAACGTTTAGTTTTCTCACACCGTTTGTGATATTGTCTGACCTCGCACACGCTTTGCAAACAGCAACTACGTGCATGCTTGCACATGTTTCCTCTCTGCGAACCATCTCGGATTATGGTAGATATCGCAAACATTTGTGTTTACCAACCGTGTGTGCCATAACAACCTGGAGAGCGTAATTTCAACGTAATTTAATTGTTGCTTTTCCAAATTGTACCGGATTTGGATTTCAATTTATGCTACAGCTTTATTCATATCCATCAGGTTCAAACAACCAATGCATTATTCGATTCATAGGTACATATGTTCAGGAATTACATAAGAACCAAATAAAGAATGATGAACCATTGTTGTATACTCGTACTATTAAAGACGGTAAATAAAGAGGCGAAATATATTCTGGTTGCTGAACAAGGTGAAGCGGAATACCCATATTGTGCCCTCCTCCATGTAGAAGGCACGCACGACTCTAGTCCAACCCCTTGTGATGGCCGACCGCCCATCCTTCACAGTCTTCATGAAAATATCTAGATAATCATCATGTTCTGGTAGAAATAGTTTAACCTTTGCATGCCCACCAATCATGTAGTTTGAGAGGTAATCTTGAGTAAACTGCTTTGGCAACCACTACAAAGGAATAAGATTCAGACATTGTCATCTAACACAACTCATTATGGGCAGTAAAAAGAAGGCTGCAAAGTTCTTACTTACCATCCTGTAGTTCGCTTATGTCTTGGATAAAGTGTAAACAAATAGTTTAATTGCCATCTTTGGATCCATTTTACTAAGAATCTTTATCAGCTTCCTCACTTGATGCTGGTTCATCGATATCTCGTTGCCCCATACGCTGAAAGGGTCGTAACGCGGATCTTTACCAATGACATATGTACCTAAAAGCACCAAGTTAATATTAGAAGCTAAGCAGCAATTGCACAATGATGTAGTACAACACTCTTTTATAATATGTCTATATACATCCGTATGTGGTAGTCCATTTGAAATCTCTAAAAAGACAAATATTTATGAACGGAGGAAGTATCTTATAACATCCAATATACTCACATATTAGATGAATTAACATCTTATATTATGGGCCGGAAGGAGTTTAGTTCATTCTTACAAATTATCGGTTGATTAACTGCTGCTGTATCCATGGGTTCTGATTAGTTTGAGCTTGTTCGGGCTCAAACAACCCTAAAGTATATCTAAACATGAGGGCTAGTTTGAGCTAGTTGCATCTATAACCCACCCAGAAAAACTATCCAACCCAAGAGGTGCTAATTGGAGCTAGTTCTCCTAGTGCATTTATTGTCAATCTAACCCTGCCATCAAAACAACTCTTTGAATGGAGTTAGTTCAGGGTTAGTAATGAGATAGAAACTAACTTTAACCTCTAGCTAAGTTCAATATCCAAACAGGGCTATGCTATTGTTGTTGCTGCTCTTCTACGTATATCTAGACATCATTAGAACATTAATGTAACACTCTTACTTGTTGCTATGTAGCCTAGGATTGCATATTTAGACATTAAGTACAGTGCATGTTGCTATGTAGCCTCAGATATATTACATATGGCCCTAGTTAACCTAACGAAAAATGGGTTGCAGATATATTCAATTAAAAGTCCGATTCACCGATTAGTCCCTTATCAGCCGCCGACGTATATGGTACCAGCTACCGATATCCTGAACAGTGAGCAAATATAAGCCATGGGATGAAACTAACCTCGATGGAAAACAGTAGTCGTTCCCAAAATTGTCCTGTGTAGGTACATCAAGAAGCATGTTAAGCACAACAGGCTAAACATCAACCAAAACTATACATGGCAGAGAAAATAATCTCCAAAAGATAGCTTCAGTGTGCAGGTTTAAGCATGCTAGTAAAGCAAAACAAGTGGAAAGGTGTGCTAACTGCAACAGGCCTAACATTTAACAACAAGCAAACATAGTCATTCAAACTGGTATTGTGCCGGCCTAAGTACACTGGTTATGGTTAAATAAAAATGGAAAGACGTGTTAACTACAAGATGCAGCAACCAAATGTAGTCATTCATAGTGGTACTGTTGAAATGCATCGATGAAATTGAAGCGCATAGTTCATACTTGCACATATAGAACATCACGTTGTGAATAAATGGAATCAACAAGGCATACTACGAACAACCAAAGATAGCATTTGTAACTGAACATATGCTAACTACAAACAACCGAAAAATAAAAAAACTTTAAAAGAGGCATATGCTAGCTATAACAGGCTTAACAACAAGCAAATATATGCATTCTTATCGGTATGTTTAAAACTGGATTGATGAAATGTACGACATAGTAAATAATTGCACATATAGAGCATCACATTGTGAAGAACTGAAATAAACAAATCATGGGTTTCCTCACTTGTCACAGATGGGCTCATTCCCGTGGGAAGAGCACGGACCCTGGATGCGCTCCATGTTGTCGCAGATGGGCTCCTTCCCCTTGGAAGAGCACGGCTGTAGGGTGCCCTCCCTGATGTCGCAGACGAGTGCTTTCCCCTTGGAAGAGCAGATGGGCTCTTTCCCCTTGGAAGAGCCATAGAAGCTGTGGATCCCAAGCCAGCGTCACAGAACGTGTCCTTCAGAAATGACAAAAGGGGCTCGATGGCGATGTAGAATGGCAAATTGTTGACAGCGAGCCAGAGGAGATCAACAGCGGTTGAACCCGAGGGGTTGGGGGTGATACGTCTCCAACGTATCTATATTTTTTTATTGTCCCATGCTATTATATTACCTGTTTTGAATGATTATGGGCTTTATTATACACTTTTATACTACTTTTGGGACTAACCTATTAACCGGAGGCCCAGCCCATAATGTTGTTTTATTGCCTGTTTCAGTATTTCGAGGAAAAGGAATATCAAATGGAGTCCAAACGGAATGAAACCTTCGGCAGGGTTATTTTTGGGAAGAATATCATCTTGGAGGCTTGGAGATCAAGTCAGAAGATCCTCGAGGAGCCCAGGAGATAGGGAGGCGCGCCCCCCAACAGGGCGCGCCCCCCTGTCTCGTGGGCCCCTCGAGCACCCCCGACCGACTTCTTTCGCCTATATAGTCCCACGTACCCTAAAAACATCCACGGAGAAGATAGATCGGGAGTTCTGCCGCCGCAAGCGTTTGTAGCCACCAAAAACCACTCGGGAGCCCGTTCCGGCACCCTGCCGGAGGGGAAATCCATCACCAGTGGCCATCTTCATCATCCCGGCCCTCTCCATGACGAGGAGGGAGTAGTTCACCCTCGAGGCTGAGGGTATGTACCAGTAGCTATCTGTTTGATCTCTCTCTCTCTCTCTCTCGTTTTCTCTCTATGGCACGATCTTGATGTATCGCGAGCTTTGCTATTATAGTTGGATCTTATGATGTTTCTCCCCCTCTACTCTCTTGTGATGAATTGAGTTTCCCCTTTGAAGTTATCTTATCAGATTGAGTCTTTTATGAGAACACTTGAGGTATGTCTTGCCGTGCTTATCTGTGGTGACAATGGGATATCATGTGCCTCTGGATATATGTTTTGGTGACCAACTTGCGGGTTTCGCCCATGAACCTATGCATACGGGTTGGCACACGTTCTTGACTCTCCGATAGAAACTTTGGGGCACTCTTTGAAGTACTTTGTGTTGGTTGGATGAATCTGAGGTTGTGTGATGCATATTGTATTGTAGCGACCCAACCCGAATGGATCAAGTCTCTGTGCTTAAGTGTCATCCCTGGATCGGTATGCTGACACACACAATACTCGAGGATTTATAACAGAGGTAAATCACATGTATAAAGTAACATAAATACTATTACCTCAATCCAAATAGCGGAAGTAACAAGGCTGTGGATTCCCATCAACACCAACGGCAAAGTTCAGTGTAGAAATCATAACCCTAATGTATCACTTACTCGTCGTAAGATCCTGCAACATGAGACGTTACAGCCACAAAGGGTCAGTACATTGAATGTACTGGCAAATTCACACCATAGGATAATGATGAATAAAGGCTATCACTACATGCATATTTGGCTGGTGGAAAAGCTCTATGGATATAATGTTTTTGCAAAAAGCCAATTTTTCCCTACTGCAAAGGAATAAATTTTATTTAACTATCATGGTGGTTGTTAAACATTGAGAATGGTTCACAGCATTCTCAATCCCAATTAAAAATATCATCATTAACCCAACAAAATTATTTAAAGTAACATGATGAGATTCACAGGAAAATCCAAGTACTAGATACTCAAGATGTCCATAACAGGGACACGGCTAACCATGATTAGTTTGATACACTCTGCAGAGGTTTTGCACTTTTCCCCACAAGACTCGATCTCCTCCGTTGGGATTCTCGCACTACAAGGTGTTTGAGAAGCAGATGGTGAGACATAGTCTTTCGTAAGTGCTAGCACCTTCTGAGCGGGTAGACAGTACCAACCTACATCCCCTACATCTGCTAGTCTACCACTGTAAGAGTTCGCACGACTTAGTCAACTATGCTAGAGCCCATAGTAGCTTGTGGCTGCACACGGAAGTTTCTAGCATGAATAATCTCATGATCCCTTTGAGCCTCGGTGACGGTCCAAACAGAAACAGGCAATCCTGGAATACACAGGTACCTCAATCCACCCAGATGTGTGTTTAAGTTGCCACCTTAAATAAACCATTAATTAACAATCTCACATCTGTCATGGGTACACTCACCCAATCCACGTCTACTAGCATAGCATGGCATCAAGAGCAAACGTAAAAGTAACTCCCAAGGGTTTGATAATAAAACAGGTAATAGGTACTACCTCATCTACTTCCCAAAACCCACAATTTAATCAGATCCTAATCATGCAATGTTTGAGGATTGATCTAATGCATAAAAACCGGGTATGAAAGGGATATGATCAAAGTGTGAACTTGCAGCAATGTTGATGAAGATGATTCACACTCAAAACTCTTGATAGTTTTACTCGTCACACTCCGGTCAATCTATCGTAAGCAAGCAATAGTAACCACACATAAGAAATCACTCAAAAGATCGGAAAGAACGAAGAAAACAATTCGGAAAACATCAAAACCAAGCAAATAACTCTTGCAACATAAAACAATTTCTAAAAGTACCAAAATTATGTGAATTTGGCCTTATCAGAAAGTTTAGGTCAAGAGCTTCGACTTGCAAAAAGAATCAATTAAAACGGAGTTATAAAACTCAAGTTATGATCAAAAGAAGTTCAAATTCAAATCTGATATAATTCAAATTTTAAAATTTCAAAAACATGTTTGAGTTGGACTACTGGATAGAGAAGATCGTAACGAAGAAGTGCGCGTTGGTTTCATCTAATTCCGACTATCGAGCAAAAAGTTATGATCGTTTGAAAACTAGGGGCTAATCTGTAAATAGATATATTTACAGATAGGTCCCTGACGAAAATAACAGAAAAGGAAAAGGCTAAAAAGCAAACGTTCGTTTTCTACAACTAACCAGCGAACGTTCTCTAAATAAAAATGAAGAAGAAAAAACAGAAGAATCTGGATCGTTGGATCCAGATCCAACGGTGAGGGGAGGACGGCGGATACCGCGGCAGCGGCGGCGAAGTCCGATGACGCGGGACGGCGGCGGCAGCTCTGCTCTGGTCGGGGCGGTGGCTCCGGGCGTCGGGGAAGGCGGAGAAGAGCACGGGAGGGTGGCGTGGGCGGTTCTTTGTGGTGGCGTCGTGGCGGTCATCGGCGTCATGGGCGGCTGCATGACAGCTCTCGTGAGCTCACAACTCCGGCGGCGGGGTGCGGCGGCTATGGAGGAGGAGAGAAAAGGGGGTCGGGGTCCCGAGGCGCTCGAATTTATAGGAGGGGGGCGGCAACGGCGGCTTGGGGAAGGGGCCAAGGAGAGGTCGGGGGCAGCGGTCTTCTTGTCTTTGGGCAGTCGTGAGAGTATATATATATATATATATATATATATATATATATATATATATATATATATATATATATATATATATATATATATATATTAAAAAACATTTTGCAGACAGTGAATAAATAAATGAAAATAAACTAAAAATATAACATAGGCATATAATATATAAAAAATTTCAGAAAAAGATTTCCTACAAGATGAACATTTTTATAGAATCAAATAAAATTCACAATAATTTAAATAATTCAAACTGTGCTACTGCTCTAATAAAATCCAACAAAATCATTTCAAAAAATACCAAAATTAATTCAAATTTATTTCTCTCCAATTTTTTGATGTAGGGAATCATTTTACCCTAATTTAGATTTTTTGTATTTTTGGAGAAAAATAATTTGAATAAAACCGAAATAACTCCAAATTTGAAAATAATTTCAAAGGGACTTTGAATTTGATCCTTTTAAACTTCCAACTCATATTTCATTTGTTTTGAAGAAGTCATTTTATCTTCTCTCATGAAAATCATTGAGTTGCTTAAACTTTTCTGAATTTGAAATATTTTCAATTGAAATTCAAATATTTTCAACAACCCTTTTTCATTTAAATAATGGAAGAAGTCATGTCATCATCTCTCTAGGGTTTTGTATTTGATAAGAATTTGAATTCATGGAGATCATAAAAGCAAAATGAAAGTTTGGGAAATTTCTTTTATTCCCTCTCATTTAACTTTCAAAAAGTTTTGAATTTCACTCAATTTCACACAATCAATCAAACAATTAATCAAATCTATCTATTTATTATTGCATTCCAAAATTTAGTATTTTGGGATGTTACACGTATAATCATGCCCACGGATACTTGAGGTGACAATGGAGTATCTAGGTGACATTAGGGTTTTGGTTGATTTGTGTCTTAAGGTGTTATTCTAGTACAAACTCTTTAATAGATCGATCCGAAAGAATAACTTTGAGGTGGTTTTCAGACCCTACCATAATATCTACGTTTGTTCTCCGCTATTAGTGGCTTTGGAGTGACTCTTTGTTGCATGTTGAGGGATTGTTATATGATCTATCTATGTTATTATTGTTGAGAGAACTTGCACTAGTGAAAGTATGAACCCTAGGCCTTGTTTCCTATCATTGCAATATCGTTTACGCTCACTTTTATCATTAGTTACCTTGCTGTTTTTATATTTTCATATTACAAAAACCTATATCTACCATCCATATTGCACTTGTATCACCATCTCTTCGCCGAACTAGTGCACCTATACAATTTACCATTGTATTGGGTGTGTTGGGGACACAAGGGACTATTTGTTATTTGGTTGCAGGGTTGTTTGAGAGAGACCATCTTCATCCCTCGCCTCCTACGGATTGATAAACCTTAGGTCATCCACTTGAGGGAAATTTGCTACTGTCCTACAAACCTGTGCACTTGCAGGCCCAACAACGTCTACAAGAAGAAGGTTGTGTAGTAGACATCAAGCTCTTTTCTGGCGCCGTTGCCGGGGAGTTTAGTGCTTGAAGGTATATCTTTAGATCTTGCAATCGAATCTTTTTGTTTCTTGTTTGATCACTAGTTTAGTTCATAAAATAAAATTACAAAAAAATGGAGTTAAGTTTATCTCATACGCTTCGTCTTTTTAATATCTTTCGTGAGTTTGATGGAAAGGAAAATTGTGCTCAAGTGCTAGAAGAAGAATCTATAGAATGTTTGGAACTAAATATTTATATGATGAGCATGATTGCAATGTTGTTAGTATGAATTCCTTGAATATCCATGATGCTAATGATATGCAAAGCCACAAGCTTGGGGAAGCTATGTTTGATGAAGATGATATTTTTTGTCCCCCAAGCTTTGATGAGGAAAATTACTATGATGAAAGCATGCCTACTATCTATGATGATTATTGTGATGACACGTATGCTTTAAAGAATAATGGTAACCATGAAACTTGTCATCTTGATCTTAATTTTCAATCACATGATAGTTATTTTTTTGAGTTTGCTCCCACTACAATTATGAATGAGAAGAATTTTGCTTATGTGGAGAGTAGTAAATTTTCTATGCTTGTAGATCATGAAAAGAATGCTTTAGGTGCTGGTTATATTGTTGAATTCATTCATGATGCTACTGAAAATTATTATGAGGGAGGAATATATGCTTGTAGGAATTGCAATAATATCAAGTTTCCTCTCTATGTGCTTAAAGTTTCAAAGTTATGCTTGTTTTGCCTTCCTATGCTAGTTGATTATTGTTCCCATAAGTTGTTTGCTCAAAATAATCCCTATGCATAGGAAGAGGGTTAGACTTAAATGTGCTAATCATATTCTTCATGATGCTCTCTTTATGTTTCAATTCTTATCTCTTATGTGAGCATCATTGCCATCATCATGCCTAGCTAGGGGCGTTAAACGTTAGCGCATGTTGGGAGGCAACCCAATTTTATTTTAGTTTCTTTATTTTTTGGTTATGTATAGGAATAAATATTCCATCTAGCTTCAGTTTAGATGAGGTTTTATGTTTTAATTAGTGTTTGTGCCAACTAGAACCTTTGGGAAGACTTGGGTGAAGTCTTTATGATCATGCTGTAAAAAACAGAAACTTTAGCGCTCACAAAATTAGCTTCAACCTTTTACTGGAGAGTGCTATTTAGTTTATTCTTTTTTAAGATGATTAATAGACAAATTCCTCAGGTCCACCAATTTATTTTATAATTTTTGGAGTTCCAGAAGTTTGCGTTAGTTACAGATTACTACAGACTGTTCTGTTTTTGACAGATTTTGTTTTTCGTGTGTTGTTTGCTTATTTTGATGACTCTATGGCCAGTAAAATAGTTTATAAACCATAGAGAAGTTGGAATATGTTAGGTTTAACACCAATATAAATAAAGAATGAGTTCATTACAGTACCTTGAAGTGGTGTTTTGTTTTCTTTCGCTAACGGAGCTCACGAGTTTTCTGTTAAGTTTTGTGTTGTGAAGTTTTCAAGTTTTGGGTAAAGATTCGATGGACTATGGAATAAGGAGTGGAAAGAGCCTAAGCTTGGGGATGCACAAGGCACCCAAAGGTAATATTCAAGGATAACCAAGCATCTAAGCTTGGGGATGCCCCGGAAGGCATCCCCTCTTTCGTCTTCGTTCATCGGTAACTTTACTTGGAGCTATATTTTTATTCACCACATGATCTGTGTTTTGCTTGGAGTGTCATTTTCTCTTGTTAGTATTTGCTTTCTGTTATTTAGAATAATGTTTTGCATCTTTAGTTTCAATAAAAAAGTCAAGGATAGCCTTTGTCATGCTTATTTTGCTAGTATACATGTTGCTGTTTGAAAACAGAAAGTTTACTGCTGTTGCAAAAATTCCCTAGAAAAGTCAGAGAGTGTTATAATGTTAAATCTTTTTGCCTATTGAGCTCTGATAAATTTATTACAGTGTGAATTTTAGTTCATAATTTTTGGAGTCAGGGAAGTATTGATACTCTTGCGTTCTTTACAGACTGTACTGTTTTGGCAGATTGCTGTTATGTTTGCATTGTTTGCATATGTTTGCTTGTTGAATGATTCTATTTAAGGATAGGAGTATTAAATATGCAGAGGCATTTACTATGCAATGTTGAATAATAATGTTAGTGATTTGTTACAGTAGAAAATGATAAGGTTTTGCATTGGTTTATACTAACCTATCTCACGAGTTCTTGTTGAGTTTGTTGTGAATGAAGCTTTTGATAAGAAGAGAAACCATGATATGAGAGGAATTAAGGAGACACAAAAGTTCAATCTTGGGGATTACCAAGGAACCCCAAGATAATATTTCAAGAAGTCTCAAGAATCTAAGCTTGGGGATGCCCCGGTAGGCATCCCACCTTTCTTCTTCAACAACTATCAGTTAGTATCGGTTGAGCCTAAGTTTTTGCTTCTTCACATGAGTTGTGCTATCCTTGCAATGTAATTTTATTTTGTTTTGCTTGCTATTTGAAATTCCTTAATGTTAGAGAGTCTTCGCATAGTTGCACAATTATTCGACTACTCATTGATCTTCACTTATATCTTTCGGAGTAGTTTGTCTTTTGCTCTAGTGCTTCACTTATATCTTTTAGAGCACAATGGTGGTTTTATTTTGAAGAAATAGATGAACTCTCATGCTTCACTTATATTGTTTTGAGAGTATTAAATAGCATGGTAATTTGCTTAAATAATCCTAATACGCTAAGCATAAATGATTTGTAAAAATTCTTATGAGTGCGTTGAATACTAAGAAAAGTTTGATGCTTGATAATTGTTTTGAGATATGAAGATGGTGATATTAGAGTCATGCTAGTTGAGTAGTTGTGAATTTAAGAAATAATTGTGTTAAAGTTTGTGATTCCCGTATCATACACATATGGTGAACTGTTATGTGATGAAGTCGGAGCATGATTTATTTATTGATTGTCTTCCTTATGAGTGGCAGTCGGGGACGAGCGATGGTCTTTTCCTACCAATCTATACCCCTAGGAGCATGCGCGTAATACTTTGCTTTTTGATAACTTGTAGATTTTTGCAATAAGTATATGAGTTCTTTATGACTAATGTTGAGTCCATGGATTATACGCACTCTCACCTTTCCACTATTGCTAGCCTCTCTAATACCGCGCACTTTTCGCCGGTATCATACACCCACCATATATATTCCTCAAAACAGTCACCATACCTACTTAACATGGCATTTCCATAGCCATTCCGAGATATATTGCCATGCAACTTTCCACCGTTCCGTTTATCATCATTATGACATATATTACTTTTGTCATATTGCCATTGCATGATCATGTAGTTGACATCGTATTTGTGGCAAAGCCACCGTTCATAATTCTTTCATACATGTCACTCATGAGTCGTTGCACATCCCGGTACACCGTCGGAGGTATTCATATAGAGTCATATTTTGTTCTAAGAATCGAGCTGTAATTGTTGAGTTGTAAGAAAATAAAAGTGTGATGATCATCATTTTTTAGAGCATTGTCCCAGTGAGGAAAGAATGATGGAGACTATGATTCCCCCACAAGTCGAGATGAGACTCGGACGAAAAATAAAAAAAGAGAAAAAAGAGGCCAAAAAAGGAGAAAAGGCCCAAATAAAAAACAAAAATGAGAGAAAAGAGAGAAGGGACAATGCTACTATCCTCTTACCACACTTGTGCTTCAAAGTAGCACCATGATCTTCATGATAGAGAGTCTCCTATGTTGTTACTTTCATATACTAGTGGGAATTTTCATTATAGAACTTGGCTTGTATATTCCAATGATGGGCTTCCTCAAAATGCCCTAGGTCTTCGTGAGCAAGCGAGTTGGATGCACACCCACTTAGTTTCTTTTGTTGAGCTTTCATATACTTATAGCTCTAGTTCATCCGTTGCGTGGCAATCCCTACTCACTCCCATTGATATCTATTGATGGGCATCTCCATAGCCCGTTGATACGCCTAGTTGATGTGAGACTATCTTCTCCTTTTTTGTCTTCTCCACAACCACCCTTCTATTCCACCCATAGTGCTATATCCATGGCTCACGCTCATGTATTGCGTGAAGATTGAAAAAGTTTGAGAATGTCAAAAGTATGAAACAATTGCTTGGCTTGTCATCGGGGTTGTGCATGATTTAAATACTTTGTGTGGTGAAGATAGAGCATAGCCGGACTATATGATTTTGTAGGGATAACTTTCTTTGGCCATGTTATTTTGAGAAGACATGATTGCTTTGTTAGTATGCTTGAAGTATTATTATTTTTATGTCAATATTAAACTTTTGTCTTGAATCTTTCGGATCTGAATATTCATACCACAATTAAGAAGAATTACAATGAAATTATGCCAACTAGCATTCCACATCAAAAAATATCTTTTTATCATTTACCTACTCGAGGACGAGCAGGAATTAAGCTTGGGGATTCTTGATACGTCTCCAACATATCTATAATTTTTTATTGTTCCATGCTATTATATTACCTGTTTTGAATGATTATGGGCTTTATTATACACTTTTATATTACTTTTGGAACTAACCTATTAACCGGAGGCCCAGCCCATATTGTTGTTTTATTGCCTGCTTCAGTATTTCGAGGAAAAGGAATATCAAACGGAGTCCAAACGGAATGAAACCTTCGGTAGCGTTATTTTTGGGAAGAATATCATCCTGGAGGCTTGGAGATCAAGTCAGAAGATCCTCGAGGGGCCCAGGAGATAGGAGGTGCCCCCCCTACAAGGCGCGCCCCCCCTATCTCGTGGGCCCCTCGAGCACCCCCCGACTGATTTCTTTCGCCTATATAGTCCCACGTACCCTAAAAACATCCATGGAGAAGATAGATCGGGAGTTCCGCCGCTGCAAGCCTCTGTAGCCACCAAAAACCTCTCGGGAGCCCGTTCAAGGCACCTCACGGAGGGGGGAATCCATCACCGGTGGCCATCTTCATCATCCCGGCGCTCTCCATGACGAGGAGGAAGTAGTTCACCCTCGGGGCTGAGGGTATGTACCAGTAGCTATGTGTTTGATCTCTCTCTCTCTCTCTCTCTCTCTCTCTCTCTCTCTCTCTCTCTCTCTCTCTCTCGTGTTCACTCTATCTCACGATATTGATGTATCGAGAGATTTGGTATTATATTTGGATATTATTATTTTTCTCCCCATCAACTCTCTTGTGATGAATTGAGTTTCCCCTTTGAAGTTATCTTATCGGATTGAGTCTTTTATGAGAACACTTGATGTATGTCTTGCCGTGCTTATCTGTGGTGACAATGGGATATCATGTGCCTCTTGATGTATGTTTTGGTGACCAACTTGCGGGTTCCGCCCATGAACCTATGCATAGGGGTTGGCACGCGTTCTTGACTCTCCGATAGAAACTTTGGGGCACTCTTTGAATTACTTTGTGTTGGTTGGATGAATCTGAGATTGTGTGATGCATATCGTATAATCATGCCCACGGATACTTGAGGTGACAATGGAGTATCTAGGTGACATTAGGGTTTTGGTTAATTTGTGTATTAAGGTTTTATTCTAGTACGAACTCTTTAATAGATCGATCCGAAAGAATAACTTTGAGGTGGTTTCGCATCTACCATAATCTCTACGTTTGTTCTCTGCTATTAGTGGCTTTGGAGTGACTCTTTGTTGCATGTTGAGGGATTGCTATATGACCTATCTATGTTATTATTGTTGAGAGGACTTGCACTAGTGAAAGTATGAACCCTAGGCCTTGTTTCTTATCATTGCAATACCGTTTATGCTCACTTTTATCATTAGTTACCTTGCTGTTTTTATATTTTCATATTACAAAAACCTATATCTACCATCCATATTGCACTTGTATCACCATCTCTTCGCGAACTAGTGCACCTATACAATTTACCATTGTATTGGGTGTGTTGGGGACACAAGAGACTCTTTGTTATTTGGTTGCAGTGTTGTTTGAGAGAGACCATCTTCATCCTATGCCTCCTACGGATTGATAAACCTTAGGTCATCCACTTGAGGGAAATTAGCTACTGTCCTACAAACCTGTGCACTTGCAGGCCCAACAACGTCTACAAGAAGAAGGTTGTGTAGTTGACATCAGGGGGTGACCCACTTAAACCGTGACATAGCCCGCCTTAGGGCGTCGCTGTCGATTACCTCGATTACATAGCCGGCGGACGAGACATGCCCGCATAATCTAGCCCGCTGCTTGAGTGCCTGCCGCATGTAATGGTCGTCAGCTTCCTCGGCGACGTCGGGCGAAGAGACCGCTATACACCTCTTTTGGGCCAGTCGCTCCTTGAGCTCGACGGGAAGCGTAGACGGGCTTAGGCTGCGACGCTCTGGAGTGGGGGATGGGGATGGGGATAGGGATATGTGGGAAACGGGGCGTTTGGCAGGTGTCATCTAAGAAACTCAGGGCGGTCTGGGTATGAGATCGGTGGGTAAGCTGCACGGGCAAACCGACAGATGTTGACAATGGAGGCCTTGTGGCGGCGGCGGGGACCTTGCTAGGTTTTCGAGCGAGGGAGGGGGTGTGTGTACACGCGCGCGCATGACCGAGGAGGTTTTGGTGTGTGTGTGTGTGTGTGTGTGTGTGTGTGTATGTGTGTGGAGAGGGGCGCGGGGTGTTTGAGGAAATGACGCAGGTACTGAAAATTTTACTACGCGGGAGTTAAATGCGGGAGTGAAATGTCGGACTATTGAAAATTTTGATGATAGTGCATCGCACACGGTCCGGAGATAACAACCATGTGTTATGAAACAGAAAAACCCTCGAGGCGGGCAAATATTTTCTAGGGATGCAGGCGGGATTGGGAACAAGAAACATCGCACACGGTCCGAAGATAACAACCGTGTGTTATGAAACAGAAAAACCCTCGAGGCGGGCAGATATTTTCTAGGAATGCAGGCGGGAATGGGGACAAGAAACATCGCACACGGTCCAAAGATAACAACCGTGTGTTATGAAACAGAAAAACCCTCAAGGCGGCCAGATATTTTTGAGAGGAGGAGCCTCGTGGAGCCCAATGTACTGTGCGGATGTGTGCGTGACAGGTGCACCAGCGTGGCACAAGGTTAGTTTGAGTGAACCGTGTCTGTTGCGTCATTCGACTTGTCTAATGTTCATAAATTTGGCGAAAAATGACGCGGGAGAGGGTCAGAACACGAACACACTTGCATGTGGACCAAATTTATGTATCAAAAGGGTGGTTTCATTTTCAAATACCAAATGCAACTTCGATGTGGCACCTCTCTCGCAAAGCGCACGATATTGCTTGCCCCCACCCCCCTCATGTCGGCACGAAGAAGGGAGTCCTAAACTATGAATGATTGCCCCCTCCCCCCGAACCGAGGTTCGCCTAGGAAAGTGCGAAGTAGCTAGCAGCCCTCCTCCTCCCTCGTGTCGACACGAAGGGAATCCTAAGCTATGAATGCATGCCCCCAACCGATGTTCATTCACCTAGCAAAGTGCTAAGTAGCTAGCAGCCCCCCTCCCACGTGTCGGCACGAAGGGAATCCTAAGCTCTGAATGCATGCTCCCCCAGCCGAGGTTCACCCTAGCAAAGTGCAAAGTAGCTAGCAGCCCCTCGCCCTCGTGTCGGCACGAAGGTAATCCTAAGCTATGAATCCATGCCCCCCAACCGAGGTTCACCCTAGCAAAGTGCGAAGTACCTAGCAGCCCCCTCCCTCGTGTCGGCACGAAGGGAATCCTAAGCTATGAATGCATGCCCCCCCAACAGAGGTTCGCCTAGCAAAGTGCGAAGTAGCTAGCAGCCCCCCCTCCCTCGTGCCGGCACGAAGGGATTCCTAAGCTCTGAATGCAAGCCCCCGCAAGAACCGAGGTTCACCTAGCAACATGCGAAGTAGCTAGCAGCCCCCTCCCTCGTGTCTGCACGAAGGGAATCCTAAGCTATGAATGCATTGTTGGGGAACATAGCAGAAATTCAAAATTTTCTATGCATCACCAAGATCAATCTATGTAGATTCTAGCAACAAGAGAGGGAGAGGATGAGCATCTTCATACCCTTGAAGATCGCTAAGCGGAAGCGTTACAAGAACGCGGATGAAGGAGTCGTACTCACAACGATTCAGATCGCAGTTGATTCCGATCTAAGCACCGAACAACGTTGCCTCCGCGTTCAACACACGTACAGCCCGGGGATGTCTCCTCCTTCTTGATCCAGCAAGGGGAGAGGAGAAGTTGAGGGAGAACTCCGACAGCACTAGGGCATGGTGGTGATGGAGCTCGTGGTTCTCCGGCAGGGCTTCGCCAAGCACTACGGAGGAGGAGGAGGAGGTGTTGGAGGAGGGAGAGGGCTGCGCCAGGGGAAGGGTGCGGCTGCCCTCTCTCTCTCTCTCACTATATATAGGGGAAGGGAGGATGGGGAGGCGCCCTAGGGTTCCCTAGGGAGGCAGCGGCCATAGGGGAAACCCTAGATGGGTTTTGGCGCCCCCACCCCCTAGGAAACTTGCCCCCCAAGCCGGGAGGGGCGGCTGCCCTAGGGGTGGCGCCCTGAGATGGGGTGGGAGGGGCGCTCAGCCCCTTAGTGGGCTGATGTGCCCTCTCCCCTTGGCCCATAAGGCCCCCAAAGCTTGCCGGGGCCTCCGAAACCCCTTTCGGACACGCTGGTCATCACCTGGTACCCCCGGAACAATTCCGGACTCCAATACCCTTCGTCCAATATACCGATCTTCACCTCCGTACCATTCCGAGCTCCTCGTCATGTCCGGATCTCATCCGGGACTCAACAACAACCGGTAACCACATACTATTTCCCATAACAACTCTAAGCGTCACCGAACCTTAATTGTGTAGACCCTACGGGTTCGGGAACCATGCAGACATGACCGAGACGTTCTCCGGTCAATAACCAACAGCGGGATCTGGATACCCATGTTGGCTCCCACATGTTCCACGATGATCTCATCGTATGAACCACGATGTCAAGGATTCAAGCAATCTCGTATGCAATTACCTTTGTCTACCGGTATAATACTTGCCCGAGATTCGATCGTCGGTATCCCGATACCTTGTTCAATCTCGTTACCAGCAAGTCTCTTTACTCATTCCGTAACACATCATCCCGTGATCAACCCCTTGGTCACATTGTGCACATTATGATGATGTCCTACCAAGTGGGCCCAGAGATACCTCTCCGTCACACGGAGTGACAAATCCCAGTCTCGATTCGTGCCAACCCAACAGACACTTTCGGAGATATCCGTAGGGCACCTTTATAGCCACCCAGTTACGTTGTGACATTTGGTACACCCAAAGCATTCCTACGGTATCCGGGAGTTGCACAATCTCATGGTCTAAGTAAATGATACTTGACATTAGAAAAGCTTTAGCATACGAACTACACGATCTTTGTGCTAGGCTTAGGATGGGTCTTGTCCTTCACATCATTCTCCTAATGATGTGATCCCGTTATCAACGACATCCAATGTCCATGGTCAGGAAACCGTAACCATCTATTGATCAACGAGCTAGTCAACTAGAGGCTTATTAGGGACATGGTGTTGTCTATGTACCCACACATGTATCTGAGTTTCCTATCAATACAATTATAGCATGGATAGTAAACGATTATCATGAACAAGGAAATATAATAATAATAACTAATTTATTATTGCCTCTAGGGCATATTTCCAACAGTCTTCCACTTGCACTAGAGTCAATAATCTAGTTCACATCGCCATGTGATTAACACTCACAGGTCACATCGCCATGTAACCAACATCCAAAGAGTTTACTAGTGTCAATAAACTAGTTCACATCATCTTGTGATTAAGACTCAATGAGTTCTGGGGTTTGATCATGTTTTGCTTGTGAGAGAGGTTTTAGTCAACGGGTCTGCAACATTCAGATCTGTATGTACTTTGCAAATCTCTAGGTCATATTGTAAATGCTACTTCCATGCTCCACTTGGAGCTATTCCAAATGGTTGCTCCACTATACGTATCCGGTTTGCTACTCAGAGTCATTCGGATAGGTGTTAAAGCTTGCATCAACTTAACCCTTTACGCCGAACTCTTTATCACCTCCATAATCGAGAATCATGTCCTTATTACTCCAAGGAAAATTTTGACCGCTGTCCAATGATCCATTCCTGGATCACTATTGTACCCCCTTGACTGACTCATGGCAAGGCACACTTTAGGTGCGGTACACAGCATGACATGCTGTATAGAGCCTATGGCTAAGGCATAGGGGACGACATTCGTCCTTTCTCTTTCTTCTACCGTGGTCGAGCTTGAAGTCTTAACTTCAGGCAAGAACTCAGGCAAGAACTCCTTCTTTGACTGATCCATCTTGAACACCTTCAAGATCATGTCAAGGGATGTGCTCATTTGAAAGTACCATTAAGCGTTTTTGATCTATCATTATAGATCTTGATGCTCAATGTTCAAGTAGCTTAATCCAGGTTTTACCTTGAAAAACACTTTTCAAATAATCCTATATGCTTTCCAGAAATTCTACATCATTTCTGATCAACAATAGTCAACAACATATACTCATCAGAAATTCTATAGTGCTCCCACTCACTTCTTTGGAAATACAAGTTTCTCATAAACTTTGTACAAACCCAAAATCTTTGATCATTCCATCAAAGCGTATATTACGACTCGAGATGCTTGCTCTAGTCTATGGAAGGATCATTTGGAGCTAGCATACCTTTTAGCATCCTTAGGATCGACAAAACCTTTTCGATTGTATCACATACAACCTTTCCTTACGAAAACCGGTAAGGAAACTCGTTTTGACATCCATCCGCCAGATTTCATAAATGCAACTAATGCTAACATGATTACGACGGACTTAAGCATCGCTACGGATGAGAGAATCTCATCGTAGTCAACTCCTTGAACTTGTGAAAAACTCTTCGCCACAAGTCGAGCTTCATAGACGGTGACATTACCGCTCACGTCTGTCTTCTTCTTAAAGATCCATTTATCTCAATGTCTTGCTGATCATCGGGCAAGTCCACCAAAGTCCATGCTTTGTTACGATACATGGATCCTATCTCGGATTTCATGGCTTCTAACCATTTGTCGGAATATGGGCCCACCATCTCCTCCATAGCTCGTAGGTTCATTGTTGTCCAACAACATGACCTCTATTACAGGATCACCGTACCACTCAGGAGTAGTACATATCCTTGTCGACCTACGAGGTTCGATAGCAACTTGATCTGAAGCTTCATGATCACGATCATTAGTTTCCTCTTCAATAGTCGTAGGTTCCACACAAACATCTTTCTGTGTTGCACTACTCTCCGGTTGAAGTGAGGGTTCGTCAACCTCATCAAGTTCAATCTTCCTCCCATTCAATTCTTTTGAGAGACACTATTCCTCGAGAAAGGACCCGATCCTAGAAACAATCCCTTTTGCTTCCGGATCTGAGACATGAG
Organism: Aegilops bicornis; assembly: GCA_021605145.1. NCBI lineage: Eukaryota > Viridiplantae > Streptophyta > Magnoliopsida > Poales > Poaceae > Aegilops > Aegilops bicornis. Next base: position 495,271,629 of record CM038674.1, read on the forward strand.
GGATACCCAACTGTTTTGGGTGTCCTATGAAGATGTATTTATCCGCTTTGGGTTCGAGCTTATCAGCCTGAAACCTTTTCACATAAGCATCGCAGCCCCAAACTTTTAAGAAATGACAACTTAGGTTTCCCCAAACCATAGTTCATACAGTGTCGTCTCAACGGAATTGCGTTGTGCCCTATTAAAGTGAGTGCGGTTGTCTCTAATGCCTAACCCATGAACGATAGTGGTAATTTGATAAGAGACATCATGGTACGCACCATATCCAATAGGGTGCAACTATGATGTTCGGACACACCATCACACTATGGTGTTCCAGGCCGTATTAATTGTGAAACAATTTCCACAATGTATTAATTGCGTGCCAAAACTCGTAACTCAGATATTCATCTCTGTGATCATATCATAGACATTTTATCCTCTTGTCACGAAGATCTTCAACTTCACTCTGAAATTACTTGAACCATTCAATAATTCAGACTTGTGTTTCATCAAGTAAATATACTCAGTATCTACTCAAATCATTTGTGAAGTAAGAACATAACGATATCCATCTGCGTGCCTCGGACTCATTGGACTGCACACATCAAAATGTATTATTTCCAACAAGTTGCTTTCTTGTTCCATTTCTTTGAAAGCGAGGCTTTCGGTCATCTTGCCCATGTGGTATGATTTGCATGTCTCAAGTGATTCAAAATCAAGTGAGTCCAAACGGTCCATCTGCATGGAGTTTCTTCATGATATATACCAATATGACTCAAATGGCAGTGCCACAAGTATGTGGTATTATCATCACTATCTTATATCTTTTGGCATGAACAAGTGTATCACTACGGTCGAGATTCAATAAACCATTCATTTTAGGTGTAAGACCATTGAAGGTATTATTCAAATAAACAGAGTAACCATTATTCTCCTTAAATGAATTACCATATTGCGATAGACATAATCCAATCATGTCTACGCTCAACGCAAACACCAAATAACAATTATTTAGGTTTAACACCAATCTCGATGGTAGAGGGAGCGTGCGATGCTTGATCACATCAAGCTTGGAAACACTTCCAACACATATTGTCAGCTCACCTTTAATTAGTCTCCATTTATTCCGTAGCTTTTATTTCGAGTTACTAACACTTAGCAACAGAACCAGTATCCAATACCCTGGTGCTACTAGGATTACTATTAAAGTACACATTAATATAATGTATATCCAATATACTTCTATCGACCTTGCCAGCCTTCTCATCTACCAAGTATCTAGGGTAATTCTGCTCCTGTGACTGTTTCCCTTATTACAGAAGCACTTAGTCTCGGGTTTGGGTTCAACCTTGGGTTTCTTCACTAGAGCCGCAACTGATTTGTCGTTTCATGAAGTATCCCTTCTTGGCCTTGCCCTTCTTGAAACTAATGGTTCTACTAACCATCAACAATTGATGCTCCTTCTTGACTTCTACTTTCGCGGTGTCAAACATTGCGAATATTTCAAGGATCATCATATCTATCCCTGATATGTTATAGTTCATCACGAAGCTCTAGCAGCTTGGTGGCAATGACTTTGTATAAACATCACTATCTCATCTGGAAGATCAATTCCCACTCGATTCAAGTGATTGTTGTACTCAGACACTCTGAGCACAAGCTCAAAGATTGAGCTTTTCTCCCTTAGTTTGCAGGCTAAGAAAATCGTCGGAGGTCTTATACCTCTTGACGGGGCACGAGCCTGAAATCCCAATTTCAGCCCTCGAAACATCTCATATGTTTCGCGACGTTTCGAAATCGTCTTCGGTGCCTCGACTCTAAACCGTTTAACATTACTGAACTATCGCGTAGTTATCAAAACATGTATGTCAGATGTTCGCAACATCCAGAGACAACGTTCGAGGTTCAGCACATCGAGCGGTGCATTAATGACATAGGCCTTCTACGAAGCAACGAGGACAATCCTCAGTTTACGGACCTAGTCCGCATAATCGCTACTATCAACTTTCAACCAAATTTTCTCTAGGAACATATCTAAACAGTAGAACTAAAGCACGAGCTTACGACATAATTTGCAAATAACTTTTGACTATGTTCAGGATAATTAAATTCATCTTATGAACTCCCACTCAGATAGACATCCCTCTAGTCATCTAAGTGATTACATGACCCGAGTCAACTAGGCCGTGTCCGATCATCACGTGAGACGGACTAGTCATCATCGGTGAACATCTTCATGTTGATCGTATCTACCATACGACTCATGCTCGACCTTTCGGTCTCTTGTGTTCCGAGGCCATGTCTGCATACATGCTAGGCTCGTCAAGTCAACCTAAGTGTTTCGCGTGTGTAAATCTGGCTTACACCCGTTGTATGTGAACGTTAGAATCTATCACACCCGATCATCACGTGGTGCTTCGAAATAATGAACTTTCGCAATGGTGCACAGTTAGGGGGAACACTTTCTTGAAATTTTAATGAGGGGTCATCTTATTTACTACCGTCGTTCCAAGCAAATAAGATGCATAAACATGATAAACATCACATGCAATCAAAAAGTGACATGATATGGCCAATATCATTTTGCTCCTTTGATCTCCATCTTGAGGCTCCATGATCATCATCGTCACCGCATGACACCATGATCTCCATCATCATGATCTCCATCATCGTGTCTCCATGAAGTTGTCTCGCCAACTATTACTTCTACTACTATGGCTAACGGTTTAGCAATAAAGTAAATTAATTACATGGCGTAGTTCATTGACACACAGGTCATACAATAAATTAAGACAACTCCTATGGCTCCTGCCGGTTATCATACTCATCGACATGCAAGTCGTGATTCCTATTACAAGAACATGATCAATCTCATACATCACATATATATAATTCATCACATCCTTTTGGCCATATCACATTACATAGCATACCCTGCAAAACAAGTAAGACGTCCTCTAATTGTTGTTGCAAGTTTTATGTTGCTACTATGGGTTTCTAGCAAGAACGTTTCTTACCTACGCAAAAACCACAACGTGATATGTCAATTGTTATTTACCCTTCATAAGGACCCTTTTCATCGAATCCGATCCGACTAAAGTGGGAGAGACTGGCACCCACTAGCCACCTTATGCAACTAGTGCATGTTAGTCGGTGGAACCTGTCTCACGTAAGCGTACGTGTAAGGTCGGTCCGGGCCGCTTCATCCCACGATGCCGCCGAATCAATATTGGACTAGTAACGGTAAGCATATTGAACAAAATCAATGCCCACAACAACTGGTGTTGTACTCGTGCATAGAAACTACGCATAAACCTGGCTCTGATACCACTTTTGGGGAACGTAGCAGAAGTTCAAAATTTTCTACGCATCACCAAGATCAATCTAGGGAGATTCTAGCAACAAGAGAGGGAGAGGATGAGCATATTCATACCCTTGAAGATCGCTAAGCGGAAGTGTTACAAGAACGCGGATGAAGGAGTCGTACTCGCAGCGATTCAGATCGCGGTTGATTTCGATCTAAGCACCGAACAACGGTGCCTCCGCGTTCAACACACATACAGCCCGGGGACGTCTCCTCCTTCTTGATCCAACAAGGGGAGAGGAGAAGTTGAGGGAGAACTCCGACAGCACTACGGCATGGTGGTGATGGAGCTCGTGGTTCTCCGGCAGGGCTTCGCCAAGCACTACGGAGGAGGAGGAGGTGTTGGAGGAGGGAGAGGGCTGCGCCAGGGGAAGGGTGCGGCTGCCCTCTCTCTCTCTCTCTCACTATATATAGGGGGAAGGGAGGAGGGGGAGGCGCCCTAGGGTTCCCTAGGGGAGGGGCGGCGGCCATAGGGGAAACCCTAGATGGGTTTTGGCGCCCCACCCCCTAGGAAACTTGCCCCCCAAGCCGGGAGGGGCGGCTGCCCTAGGGGTGGCCCCCACCTCTCGAGGTTACGTGAGATGGGGTGGGAGGGCGCTCAGCCCCTTAGTGGGCTGATGTGCCCTCTCCTTGGCCCATAAGGCCCCCAAAGCTTGCCGGGCCTCCAAACCCCTTTCGACACGCTGGTCATCACTGGTACCCGGAACAATTCCGGACTCCAATACCCTTCGTCCAATATATCGATCTTCACCTACGGACCATTCCGGAGCTCCTCGTCATGTCCGGATCTCATCCGGACTCGAACAACCTTCGTAACCACATACTATTTCCCATAACCACTCTAGCGTCACCGAACCTTAAGTGTGTAGACCCTACGGGTTCGGGAACCATGCAGACATGACCGAGACGTTCTTCGGTCAATAACCAACAGCGGGATCTGGATACCCATGTTGGCTCCCACATGTCCCACGATGATCTCATCCGATGAACCACGATGTCAAGGATTCAAGCAATCCCGTATGCAATTCACTTTGTCTACCGGTATAGTACTTGCCCGAGATTCGATCGTCGGTATCCCGATACCTTGTTCAATCTCGTTACCGGCAAGTCTTTTTACTCGTTCCGTAACACATCATCCCGTGATCAACCCCTTGGTCACATTGTGCACATTATGATGATGTCCTACCGAGTGGGCCCAGAGATACCTCTCCGTCACACGGAGTGACAAATCCCAGTCTCGATTCGTGCCAACCCAACACACACTTTCGGAGATACCTGTAGTGCACCTTTATAGCCACCTAGTTACGTTGTGACGTTTGGTACACCCAAAGCATTCCTACGGTATCCGGGTGTTGCACAATCTCATGGTCTAAGGAAATGATACTTGACATTAGAAAAGCTTTAGCATACGAACTACACGATCTTTGTGCTAGGCTTAGGATGGGTCTTGTCCATCACATCATTCTCCTAATGATGTGATCCCGTTATCAACGACATCCAATGTCCATGGTCGTGAAACCGTAACCATCTATTGATCAACGAGCTAGTCAACTAGAGGCTTACTAGGGACATGGTGTTGTCTATGTGCCCACACATGTATCTGAGTTTCCTATCAATACAATTATAGCATGGATAATAAAATTATCATGAACAAGGAAATGTAATAATAATAACTAATTTATTATTGCCTCTAGGGCATATTTCCAACATGCATGCACTCCCCCCACCCAACCAAGGTTCACCCTAGCAAAGTGCTAAGTAGCTACCAGCCACCCCTCCCTCGTGTTGGCACGAAGGGAATCCTAATCTATGAATGCTTGCCCCTCCCCCAACCGAGGTTCACCTAGCAAAGTGCGAAGTAGCTAGCAGCCCCCCTCGTGTCGGCACGAAGGGAATCCTAAGCTATGAATGCATGCCCCCATCCCCCCCAACCGAGGTTCACCTAGCAAAGTGCGAAATAGCTAGCAGCCCCCACCCCCCTCGTGTCACCACAAAAGGAAATCTTAAGCTATGAATGCATGCCCCCCAACCGAGGTTCACCTAGCCAAGTCTTGAGTAGCAACCCCCCCCCACACACACACACACTTTCAGTCGGCGGGCCAGAGAGGCATATATCTCACCAAGATGGATCGTAAAACGGACCAAGCATAATCCACCTTGGTCGTACAACCTCTCTCTTGTTGTTGGTCAAAGTGATGGCCGTCCATGCGACCCCAGAGATGGACTAGCTCGCCAATAATCACGCAAGTAGCTAGTCCCGAAGACAACCACTACATGCGTGTGGCCCAAACATATGTACCGGAGAGGTGTGTTTTTGAGTAACAATGGAACAACTTTGGTGTGGCACCATGATTTCGAACTAGAAATCCACACACTGAGTGAGGGTTAGGTTGACGATGCATATGTATGTTACACCACACTTGAAGCCAACGACGGCAATTCATGCATGCATGCATAGTATATGCACTCAAACTTAATTAGGTTTGAATCTCACCATGACCTATACTACGATAACACAAACCAACTGAATAATCCTCCATGGTAACCTATCTTGTTGTTGGTCAAGGTGATCATGAATGTCCACGCAGGCCCACAAATATATAGACTTGTCGCCGATAACCACATGCGGGAGTGTATCGTTCGAAGGCAACCACTACATGCATATGTATGGAGGTGATGCGTGCATGCATGTTTGAATACACAACATTGATGTGGCGCGTGTGTCAAAAACCGTACACTAGCTCCCCGCACAGAGCGAGATCGGTTCATGATGTGTTGTTGTACTAGCCACTTCGACTCGATGGGAGGGATTCATGCCTACACATGCATGTGTGTGTGTGCTCAAACTGTATCATGCATGTCATCCCAGAGCAAAAATAATAATCCCCTCCTAAGTCAAATTAACCTCTCTTGTTGTCAGGCAAAAAGTAGTGATGGACCAAGCGGGCCCATAGATGGAAAGCATCGATATCGCTGATAACCGCTTAAGTTGGTGCGAGAGGACAACCACCACCGCTTTGCATGGAGGCCAAACATATATATGTTGAATACCCAAAATGCACAACTTTGATGTGCCACATGCCTCAAAAACCGTAAACCATGCACCCACACGGAGTGAGGTTCATATGAAGCGTACTACATATGATGGTCCCCAACCCCCCTCTTCACCGTATACTATATGCTCCTGCCGTAATATATGTACAACCCAAAAGAATCCTCATCGATGGTGAAATTAATTAACCTCTCCCGATGTAGGTCAAAGTGATGCATGCATGCATCGATGATGGCCTCATGGGCCCACAGATGGAAGCGTCACACGTGAGTGTCCCAGCTAGGATATGCATGTGGCCCAAAAAGGTGTTGTGTGATGTTTGAATAACCAATTTCACAATTTTGATGTGGCACGTGCCTCGATAACCAAAAAGTCCAGACACTGAGTGAGGTGTACTTGTTCACGGACGCGTACGTATAGTATATATGCTAGTCTCCTCCCACCTCTTCGACGCGTACCATATACCACCATAACAGAAACAAAAAAGAGTCTACCTTCTTGGTCAAATTAACCTCACTGCCGGCTGTTCTTCAAAGTGATGGACGACGACCTCGCGGGCCCGCAGAAAGCGTCACATGCGAGTATCGAGTGTCGTGTAGTACAACCATCGACTGCATGTGGCCAAAACATTTATGTATGAAAGGGTTGTGTAATGTTTTAAATAACGATTTTCACGACTCTGATGTGGCACCGGCCTGCCTAACAAAATGGCCAACCCACACGGTGGCTCACAACTCGTAGTGTACTGCGAGCCACCCAACACCCCCAGACGCACACACCCACACACACACCGCGAATCCACCGCAACTACGATGCATGTTAAATTAATTATCCCGCGGTTAACATACATGTTACCAAAGGAGGGACGTTTTTATTTCAAAAAAATCACAGAGATCATTAAGATGTTTTAGTACATTGGTTTATTGATTTTCTACGGGTATAATGTGCAAAAATCAAATTTGAGCTACATCCACACGTGACAGTGCACCTAAATGGATTGCAAAAACACATGTGTCTCACTGGGTGCATGTTTACTCCCCGTGCAACAAATGTCAAACATTGAGAATCTTGATTTTTAAATTCTAGTACATCCAAAACTTATTTTAAGTTCATGAAACTTATCATGTTGTCATATGGACACCAATACAAAGTGGCATTGTACTTTTTTGGCCAATTTGAGACCAGTTTTGATGTAATCTTTATCTAATTACAGACGGGAGATTATTAATAATTGGGAACCAATATCCCAAACGGATTATTTATTTGAATCGTGAGCTTAGACCAACAATGGATACATGCCATACTTCAGCTAAGCAATAAAGCGACAACATTAATCATCCAAATAGAAAAACAATATACGTGCCGCCGCGCGACCCGTGCGGCGTGCGAGCAGGCGTGAGTTGACGGGACGCATGCGAGCAGTCCGTCGCGCAGGTAGACGGGGAGGCGTGTGTGCAGGTGTGTGAAATTGATGGAGGCGTGCTTGCTGCGCAGTGTCATCAGGAGGCGTGCGAGTAGCTGTGTGAAACTTTGGTAGGCATGCCAGCAGTTCGGTGCGCAGGCTCACCGGAAGGCGAGCCATCGGTTTGATCGCAGCCCGCCTCTCTCCCACAACTCCCACTACTCCATATTAATGGTGCGCCCGAGCGGCCGCACCCCCATCCTCGCTATGCACACACAATCCTCTCTATCCGCTTGCATCCTCGACACCGCTCTCAGTCCTCAAAGCCGTCAGTGTATGAGGATGCCGCCGAAGCGCCCCATCGGAGGGAGTGGTGACGCCAGGGCTTCTAAAGCACCGGAGCACGGCGTGGAGATGGAGGCAGAGGTTGTCGTCACCGCCCGCGAGTTACCGCCGCACCCTGATGTCGTCGACGACATCGAGCTTCCACAACCGGAGGCGGAGTTCCACACCGACTCCGACGACCATGCTGGCGACGACTCCGACGACGACGGACAACTGGTTAGTCATCTATACCCATTTATGTGTCAAATAGATCATAGGGTTTCTCTGGTTAATCCTACCTCCCCCTTTTTGGAATAGAAATCCTATCGTAATATTCTCCCAATCCATGAAATCTGAGTAAGTTTCATTAGATCCGTATAGTGTATTGATTGTTTGAATGGTACAGGTGATAAGTGATTAGTTGTTTCATCTGTGCAAATGATTTCTCCTAGTAATCTGACTAGGGTTAGTGTTCGTGCTAATAATTCCTAGCCAGGACTTGACAATTGATTTTGAATGACCTACATATGTTTGTGCCATTATTTCCTCCAAGATTGGTCTATACATAGACGACTGTGCTTAAAAATCGAACCATAATCTCTGGATATGTATAAATAAATAGCCATAAATTCCTAATCCTACTTCACACCATGTAATCAGTGATTTGATGCCAAATTTGTTTTACTATTTGTATAGGTGATGTTTGACGATGTGGACAACGAGGATGAAGATGCCCAGAGGAGGTACAAGAGGCGAATCCTGAGGGAGATTTATGCCGGAATGCATAACAGGCGTATTAGGACCTGGAATGACGGCTATGGATGCCCATTTTGCAACCACAAGCTTCATGACGTGTATCTAAGTGTTTTGGCGCATGCAAGAGGATGGGTCGTTGGCTCCTTCAAGCAGAAGTATTCTCGCAGGGTGGCGCACGACGCGTACGTCGAGTACCTAGAGACGCTTCAGGATCGTGCCGCCCGCATGTCAGATGAGATGTGGGATGGATCAAACTATGTATGCTTGAGTATGCTTAATGACGGTTGAACTATGTACTTATGGTTGAACTATGCTTATATGCGTAATGCACGCTTATTATCAATGTCTCGAGTATGTTAAAATTTTGGTCAAAATTTGGTAAAAATTTCAAAGGGGGACCAATAAACCAGGAAACGGAGGTAGTACGTCAATCACACACGGTTCCCAAAATTGGAACCATGTGCAATGGTTTTCATTTTGCCTGTTGCGTCAATCACACACGGTTCGCTCTAGCAAACCGTCGCCCCCAAAATTCTTTGTGGGACAGAAAACCCTCACCACCCAATTCAAAAAAGAAAAAAGAAAACCCTCACCATCCCCACGTCACAAAAACCCTCACCCCGCCCGCCACCCGCTCCAGTACGGTCTCCATTCACACCTGCACAAGCTCCTCCGTGTGTATGCCATGGCACCGATTATCGCGGCGGTAAACACTTAGCTCGCCGCCTGGCGCCGACGCCAAGCTGCCGGCAAAGCCCACCGCATTTCGCCACTTCCGCTTGCTGCCGCCTATCACCATTGACTTTCTCGACGCTGCTTGTAGTCGACCCAGCTCCGCTCGGTTGGGGAATCTGCCGTACTGAGGGTTCTTTCTCATGGACGTCGAGGTAACTAATTTAACGAGATATTATCTCATCTCTTACCCCAGTTCATCTGCCTCCTTTAATCACCCGGCGGAAATCACCGTGAATTCGTTTCTATTCGAGCTGATTTGAGGGTTTTCTTTCATTCATAGAATGTACAGTGTGCTGACACTTCAGGACTTGGCGACCACCGCCAGAGATTCCATCTCATCGTACCAGATAACTTGAGGACGCGCGCGATATGTTCAATCTCACCCTAAATTGGTTGGCATGGCCTACTTTCCTGAACATATTCTAAATAATGTTACATTTGGATAAAAGGTGCCATATGCACCATATACGTCAAACGGGATTTTCCCTCTCTTCTTTCTATATTAGGAAAATTAACGATGTATTGTTCTTTCGATTACTCTCATTTTTCCATGACATCATGTTTACCCTATCTGTTTAGTTATAGATTTTTGTCCTTCAATTTCAACCGTTGTACAGTTCTTTCAATTTGGCCCCATATTTGCATGTTACCATATTTTCTTTAACAATCCTACCATTTTTTCTAGGACATCCCTTGCTATGCAACAGATAATGTAGTGCACAATTTTTCCCTTTACATAGATCAAGGCTCCACGGATGTCATACTGCACACAAACCATGGATTTACAATCGTTGCTACTGTAAGACTTGATGAACATGGTGACTCCTATTTTGCCACTGGCTTTTGGAATGAAATTGCAAAGTTTTATGTACTGAAAGCTGGCACTAAAATTGCACTGCACATAGAAGGGCCTGGTCATGAGATATATGCTAACTTCCTCGACAAAATCATCCGTCCAGAATTTTTTCGAAGTAAGTTTTCTTTTCAACTATCTGCATATGATGACTTACCCAACAATGTCAAATGAATTGTGTAGTATTTAAGCAACCAATTGTTATTCCCTTTTCTTACTATATTCCTACCTAATAACTTCTAGTTACCAATACACTTTTCTATTGCCCTGTTTTAACTAAATATTCCATGTACTCCCATTTCTATCAGAAAACGCCGCTGACAAGGAGACTCCAGAGGTGGAGAACGGGGCCGCCAACAAGCGGAGGCGGGGCGAGCTATAACTGCAAGCGACTCCAGCAGGCCTAGACTTAATCAACAGCCAACCTGATGATATGTTGAGAGTCATCACCTCCCTCCTCTCAATCAAATATGGGGCGCGGACAACCGTCCTTTCCCGGCGGTGGCGCCCCCTATGGAACTCCATCCCTCTCGACCTCATCGACACCCACGAGCTCTACCATGGATATCGCAAAAGCTTGGATGCGTTCTCCAAGATCCTCGGCAGTCACCTTGGCCCAACCAAAGGCCTTAGCATGGGCAAGTTCCGTTCCAACGGCAAGGACCGAGCCAAGCTTGACGACTGGTTCCGATCCCCCTCCCTAGATCAGACCGAGGAGCTCACTTTTGATGATGGGCATATGCGGTCGCTTCCAACGTCCGCACTCCGTCTCGCGCCCACTCTGCGGGTCGCCAAGTTTAGGAACTGCCATTTCCCGCCCCTTAATGACGCGCCCGCTCTTATTCTACCATGATTGAAGCACCTCGAGCTCGTCGCCGTCTGCCTCTCAAAGGATGACATGGACCGCCTGCTCCGTGGCTGTACTGCACTCGAATAGCTTGGTCTTCAGGCGATCAATGGGTTGAGTACCTTCCACATCACCTCCATGACTCTCCGGACTATTTATGTGTGTTGCTGGTGCGGCAGGAAGACATCACAAAAGGTGGACCAAGGTACGGTCACCCAAGACACACCTGCACTTGAGATATTGCTTGCAGTTGATCAAGAAGGTCCAACAAGAATCAATGTCATTTCTGCGCCGAAATTGACAGTGGTGGGCTACTCGTCTGACAAATACTCCGAAATTGTTATTGGATCCACACCCGTTCAGGTACAACAGCTGCCTTCTACCTCTCCTTCTACAAATTAACATTATTTCTAATTTTGAAGATGTTTGTTCGTTGGTCATTCAGAAAATGCCGGCAAGCTTGACCCCGAAACTGCGCACAGTGAAGGTCTTGGCACTAGAATCTATCGGCCCCGACCTAGAGCAAGTTGTTAGTTTCCTGAGATGCTTTCCGTGCCTAGAGAAGCTATATATCGAGGTGATGTTCCTTTCTTGTTATATGTTAACCATAAGGGAGTTCAATTTGTGACACCTTTTTCCAAGTTTACAATGACAATGTACTACGCTTTCTGAAGGTTCTTTTGGAGGATTTCAGTACATACATGCCCCCCCCCATATTGGTTGCTTGATCCATATGGTTACAATCAATAAGCATTTCTCTTTGGATTCATCTGTACTAGTTTTCTTAGGGAACTTTTCATCCACTCCAACCTCTTGTGAAGAAGGCTACATTTTTCTAGAATGTAATCAAATGCCCATGTTAATCATGTCAGATCGAAGATGGCATGTTAGTGCATTTTACAAATCCTGCAAACCAAACAGCTAGGCCTGTAGTAATGTTCAAAACTGCATGTAGGCACTAACACGTTTTCTTCTTTTGCAGATAAGATTAGCCCAGTGGTGGATAATGTGATACAATATAACAATCATGTCGAATGCCTAGATCTCGCATCTCTCGAAATTACTTTGAACTCCTACCGAGGGACCTTACCGGAGATTATATTCGCCAGGTTCATTGTTCTCAGAGCAAGGGTGCTGAAGGAAATGAGGTTTGCCCTACATTTATTTTGCAAAAATGAATGGTTTGTTAATCAGCGCCGGCGCCTGCGGCAGAATGGAGTAGGCTCCAAAAATGCTGAATTTCATTTTGGAAATTCAGATGATAGAGTAATCGGAAGTCATCGTGTCAACCCCATACATGACTTCTCAGTGGCTGACCCCTTTGCATAAATTGTGAGGTTTCGAAGCCAGACTTAGAAGCGGTGATATTAGTTTGAACCTCTCCGATATCCATGTTCAGCGGATCAGCGCGAGCATTTGTAGCTGATGAGGTGAATTTCATTTCTAATATCAGTTTGAACCTTTTAATCTTTGAATTTGAGCCATATACCTCTCTGGAATTTGAACCTTCTAACATTTCGAGCTTTTGTGTTACAATCGTTGAAATGGCATCGTATAAGACTCATATATTGCTAGCACTATTTTCACCTTAATAGGCAATGGTCTTAGATTTTATTAACCATTCTCGAATCAGTTTACCTTGTCGATCTCACAACACACGATCTGTATAGCTAACTCGGCTGCGATCTTCGACATTATTGCACATAGTTGGTTTCTTCCATCATGTGCACTATAGAGCGCAGAATTAATTATCGCACTCGAGTGTCCATCATCACCCTTCTGTGTAACTTAGACCTCATCACCGAAGGGTAAACTTATGAACAAAGTCATTCCACACACTTCTATTTTACAAAGCTTTTTGCCAATAAACGCCAACGATTTGTCCCTCTTCTAGCCGACGGGTGGCCAAACTAGCCGGGCGGGAAGCTTGCACGGTAAACAGCGTGGTAGCGCGGGAACAGGCTCACCGACGATACATTTGGCGCCTCTTCGAGCCCACGCGTGTGGTGCGGTGTTGTCTAGCATGCACTGGAATCCTCCGCTATGAACGCCTTGACAAGACGTGACGATTACCGGCCGGCCGGCCCCATTTATTACAGCGGCCATTTAACCTACCCTTGTGTCTCTTCAACCTTTCGATCGCGCCCCACCATTGCAAGAAGCACACCCACCATGAGAAATTCTTAGAGGGTATCCTGCGCAGCTCCAATGGCGTCCGTGCGGCTGCCAACGACGAGCAGCAATTCACCAGGCATGCCGTCGTGGAAACCCACGGAAGGTTCATGGACCTCTCGGTGGTGTACACCAATGACCCGGTCTGGATGGAGCACTCCATCCACATCATGGAGCTGTTGCTTGCCGCGGAGAAGTACAAGGTGGTCGGGTTCGACCTCGAGTACACCCGTGCTCGTGCCGGGTCTCGTCCCAAGGTCGTCGTCGCCCAGATGTGCGTGCGCCACCATGTCCTCGTCTACCACTACTGCCTGGCCACAAGGCCTTGCGAGCGTTTCGCCAGGTTTGTCAATAGCCCCCACTACATGTTTGCTACGGTCGACATCACCAACGATGTAAAGGCACTCAAGAATTCGGGCATCGCCTGCCAGAATCTTGTCAACATCCAGGGCCAATGCAAGATCTGGGGCAGCAAGGAGCATGAGAAGGACTCACTGGTTCACCTCGTCGAGGCCATCATCGGCCCCTACTACAGAGACATGAAGGATTCATGCAACAAGGACAAGCGTGCCTGGCACTCGGCCTGGATGGAGAAACTCGACAAAGCTCACGTTGTGTATGCGGCCAAGGAGGCGTACATGAGCTACGACATGTACAGGCAGATCGTTGACACGAGGAAGTGTCTCATTCCCCAAAACGGCCAGGGATCCAGCCGGAAGCAGAGCAATGGCAAGCGTCATCGCAACAATAAGTAGATGATTAGATCCTCGTTTCTCCTACTTTAGTATGCATGTAATTGCTTACTTTGGTGTGTGCAAATGTTATGTGTGTAGTCACTTGTTTAATTGTATGCTTAATTTGGTTATGCACTGCTGTCTTTTTAAGTATATGTGTTGATTCTCTGTAGACAGAGCGTAGATGGTGTGCGGACAAAGAAAATCACATCGCACACAGACTAAACAATGGAACCCGTCGGTGATGTTTTCATCAATCACTCATAATTGTATACCAGCAATCGTTTGCTCACAACACACACGGCTGGTTAGCAGTAATCGTCTCTGTTCTTATCGGTCTTCGCACACGTTTCCGATTATAGGCCTGTTTGCCTCGTATCACACACATCTTGTTCATTTGAACCGTTTCTGTTCTCATGTCTCAACGCAAACAGTTCATCCGAGTGAACCTCATGTCGTATATCGCACACACCTCTGATCTGGCTGACCGTTTCATTTATGTTGCCTAATCACAAGCAGTTCATCCGAGTGAACCGTATGTTGTACATCGCACACACCTTCATCTGGCTGCCTCTTTCTTTTGTTCCTCCTCATCGCAAACAGTTAATTGAGCTGAACCCTATGCCCTGCATCGCACACGCAACTAAAATCTGAACTGTGTTTGATGCATCCTCCATCGCAAACATTTTGCACCTTTTTTGAAGGTTTTTTACACTACCGTTTGCGATTATGGCAACGCGCACAGTTTCATCGAAGGGTGTTTGATCGTAGTGTCGTGTTAGCAGCATCCTGCAGTAGTGACTGGGCCATTATCTGCTATGGCAGCACTTGCCCTGTGATGTTTAACTCTACCAATTGCATTTTATCAGTACCGGTTTCAATGACCTTTAAGCCTGTAGCAATTAATAGTTGTATCTATTTTTAAAGAGTTGTATTTTAATGGCTACAAACTTACAAAACATGAATTAGGATGTTGTTAAGCCTGTTGCAATTAACAGTTGTATCCATCTTTTAATCCGTCCCTTTGCTACCGTGCTACTCTTTCGAAATGAAGATATCACTACAGATGCTACCATTTTATTACCATTTGCTATTTTTGGTGGATGTTAACCCTGTTGTAGTTCACATTGGCTTTCCATGTACTTACACAGGGCTACAATGGGCAATACTGTTGTTTGCCGTCGAGGTTAGCTACATCCCATGTCTTATACACCATCTATTCTTAAATATAAGTATTTTTAGAGATTCCAATATAGACTACATAAGGAGCAAAATGAGTGACTCTAGATTCTAATCTAAACTATATCTATAATTCTATATACATCCGTATGTAGTTCATATTGAAATATCAAAAAAATTACTTGTACTTAGGAACATAGGTAGTTGTATTTTACATCATTTGTGCAATCTCAGTTTAGCTTCTAACATTTACTGGTTGCTTGTAGGTACATATATGAGCGGTACTGATCCACGCTTCGATCCCTTTTGCGTATGGGGCAATGAGATATTCATGAACAAGTGTCAAGTGAGGAAACTAAGAAAGATTGTTAGGCGAAAGAAACGGGTGATTGGAATTATGCTCTTTATTTACACTGTCGAAGACAACAGTGAACTTTAGGATGGTAAGTAATGTGTTGCCTTTTCCCCCTGCCCACAACAAGTTACTCTTTTAGACCTCAATATCTGATATTTTTCTCTTTTCAGTGGTTTCCGAAGCTATTTACTGATGATTACCTTGCAAACTACATGACCAGAGTGGAGGCAACTAAGGTTAAAGTATATAATTCATGCTACCATGATAATGCTCTAGAAGTCTTCCTAAAGGCGGTGAAGGATGGGCAGGCGATCGTCACAAGGGGTTGGACAGAAGTGGTTCGTGCCTATGGCATGCAGGAAGGCACATTATGGGCATTCCGCTTCTTCAACACCGTCGGCATTCAAAATGATTTACACTTGTCTCTTCACCTTTACCGCCTTCAAATACTATGGTTCATCATAGTTAATTGCTACCTAATCCTGTAATTACTGAACATATTGTACTGGCAATTTTATTTATGGATTCCTTGTTGAACCATTGTGCTGAGAATTTGAATTGCACGTTTCATATTTCAAAATTTCCAATTAGAATAATAAATTATAGGCAAAAATAAAAAGAGAACAGACAGTCATGGAACCTTGCAAACGGTTCTGGTAGTAAAATCACTTGTGATTGATAGCCCAATGCCACACAGTTTTCTACATCAAATCGTGTGTGATGTAGTTAATGAAAGCAAACAGTTAACCAAGGCAGAGCGTGTGTGATAGTTACACCTTTCACACACGAGCATATACATAAAACTATGTGGGATCTGAACGGAAATGTTTTCCCTGGATTGACTGTGTGGGATGTACATAAGAACGGAAATGTATTCCTTGGATTGACTATGTGTGATATACATACGAAAAGGAAATGTTTTTCTGGGATTCACCGTGTGGGATGTACATACCTACGGAAATGATTTTCTCGGATTACCGTGTGGGATGTACATACCTAAGGAAATGATTGGGTTTCGATGCCTCGCCCGATCGCACACGGCCTCAGCCGGGGTCCCAGGAGGGCATATCCCCGACGATTTCTGGGTCGTGTGGGAAGGACGCCCTATCGCATACACTCACTTGGCGACGGTTCCAAATGTTGTCACGGAAAGGGGTTAAAAACCATTTGTTTAGGACCGACGCGTACTAGTGTGTTATCACCATTATATCCTTGTTCTAGATCCGATCTTGCAAGTTATAGTCACCTACTACATGTTATGATCCGGCAACCCCCTGAGTGACAATAGTCTGGACCACTCCCAGTGATGACGGTAGTTTGAGGAGTTCATGTATTCACTATGTGTTAATGCTTTGTTCTGGTTCTCTATTAAAAGGAGGCCTTAATATCCCGTAGTTTCCAATATGGACCCCGCTGCTACGGGAGGGTAGGACAAAAGATTTCATGCAAGTTCTTTCAATAAGAACATATGACTATTTATGGAATACATGCCTACAATATATTGACAAACTGGAGCTAGTGTCGTATCGCCCTAGGTTATAACTGTCTCATGATAAATATCATCCAACAAGTCACTGATCCAATGCCTACGAATTTATCTTATATTGTTCTTCCTAAGTTACTAATACTATCATCACTGTTAAACTTGCTACAAAATTACTGCTATCACTATTACCGTTATTGTTGCTGCTGTCACTACTATCAAAACTATCATATTACTTTGCTACTGATCACTTTGCTGTAGATAATTAATCTCCAGGTGTGGTTGAATTGACAACTCAGCTGCTAATACATTCAAATATTCTTTGGCTCCCCTTGTGTCAAATCTATAAATTTGGGTTGAATACTCTACCCTCGAAAACTGTTGCGATCCCCTATACTTGTGGGTTATCAGTATGCATCTTGAAGCCATTGACATCGACCTCTAGTATGTTGTCAGGACAGGCGTTCCCAAGGTCGGTGAATGTGTCACCGCTATTGATGTCAAGAGGTTCGCGCAACTGGACTCGACTGCCAAGAACATCATATGTGGTCATCTGACCAAAGGACAGTATGGCCGTGTGAGTGATGTGGAAACTGTGAAGCTAGTCTGGGACTGGCTGTCCAAGGTCAATGAAGGCGTCTCAACTCAGAGAGACTCAAGGATTGATGTTCTTCGCAATCTCTTCAACCGCTTCAAGAGAAACGACAATGAGAATGTCCAGCTCACGTTTGATCGCCTCACTAATATAACCAATGAGCTTCGCGCACTTGGCGCCACTGAGATCACCAAGCATGAAATTGTGAAGAAGCTACTGAGATCACTTGACAGCTCATTTGATACTTTGGCCCCGATGATTCAAGAAATCCCTGACTTCAAATATCTCGATCCGTCTAACATACTTGAGAGGCTCAACACACATGGCCGATCCCGTGCTTTGAAGGCAAAAGTTGTTTCCTCATCATAAGAAGAATCTGACTGTAGTTCTGGTGATCCTAAAGACATTGGCAAAGAGCTAGCAATGCTTGTGAGAAAGTTCCAAACATTCTCCAAGAAGAATCGCTTCGGAAAATATTCAAGATCCAGCTCAAGAAATGATGAGGCTTCCTCTCGTGACTACAAGAAGAGAACATGCCACAAATGCAAGAAGCCAGGCCACTACATATCTGAGTGTCCTCAATGGGACAAGGAATCTCAGAAGAAGAAGAAGAAGAAGAAGAAGAAGAAGAAGAAGAAGAAGAAGAAGAAGAAGAAGAAGAAGAAGAAGAAGAAGAAGAAGAAGAAGAAGAAGAAGAAGAAGAAGAAGCGCAAGGAATATGATTATGGTGACAAGAAGAAGAAGAAATCTTCAAAGTTTTCTTCAAGGTCTTCATCAAAGTCTTCGTCTCACAAGAAGAGCTCATCCGGCAAGGCTCGTGCATTCATTGGCTAGGAGATGGATTCAGAGGAGGAGTCTGCTTCTGAGGAGGCGGAGGTGGAGTCTTATTCAGGCGTGGCAAGCCTGGCTCTAGCTTCGGCATTCGTCGCCAGGTCCATCTTCAACACTGAAGACTATGGTCACGCTGCCGATGATGTAGCCGATGATGAGGACGACTCTTCTCCGACCTACTGCTTCATGGCACGAGGTTCCAAGGTAAACTAACGCGATGCTTACTTTCAAACCTCCAGTGAAGATGACTTTGAATGTGAATCCAAACCTAGCTGTAAAACACTTGCTAAAATTGCAACTGAACAACAAACTGCTATGGAACACATTCAAAACTTGCTAGACAAAAGCGATGACCTGTTGGACAAGGAAATGAATCAAACTTAGTCCTTAATCAAAGACATAAAAAATCTCTGTGTTAAGTATGAGGAACTTGAAAGTCATCATGAAACCCTCTCAGCCACTCATGAGAAGCTTTCCTACGATTATCTTCAAAGGAAGCAAGATCTCGAGAAACTGAGAGCGTCTCATGAAAATCTTCAAAAGGAGAACGATTCACTGCTCGCTCAACAGATCAGTTCCTCTCAGGAAGACTTTGTGCCACGATGTTTAAAATGTCTTGAGCGTGATAATGCTGGCTCTATTGTTGAATGCTCCACTGCCTCTAATATTGCAATATCTTCAACTTCTGATGTGGTAACTAACCCCTCTACTGAGGATACCACTACTATTGCTGATGAGAATGCTAGCATGAAGACATTGCTTGAAATAGGCATGTTCAAAAGCCTCAAATGGCATCAGACACTATGTGATGTCCTCAAGAAATAGATTCTGAACCAAAACCCTAGGAAAGAGGGTGTTGGTTTCAAGAGGAAAATGAATGTTGATGGTTCTTACTGGAAGCCTGAGCAGTACCCCAAAACCACATGTGTTGCTGCAAAGGGCCCTTCCGTGGACCCATCCACCTTATCTGGCTTCACTTGTGCTAACCTCATTATCATTGATGAATCCCTTGACGCCAATTATAAGCTACTCCCTCCTTCCATCTTTATAGGGCCTAATGTGTTTTTCAAGACCGCCTTTGACTATTGATAAGACTAATAATACATGATATGTATAATGTGAAAATTATATCATTGGAAGCTCCTTTCACGTATGAATTTGACGGTATGCTTTGTGTAACTTGCATGTCATATATTATTGCTCTAACACTTGATCAAAGTTAGCCTCGAAAAACGATTAGGCCCTATATAGATGGAAGGAGGGAGTATTTAAGAATCAGAATGGTGAAGTGTTTGCCAGGTTTAGTGGTACTAACTGCAGGAATGGGCCACCTTTGAAGAAGATCTGGGTGCCCAAAAGTTGTCTTCAGAGGCTTCCCGTGAATGTCATCATGACACCACCTGGGAAGAAAATAAACCTGAGGCAAAAGGCTTCATATGGCCCAAAGGCTTCATACAGATAGAGGACCTCACAAGGTCACCCTAACGCCAATGTTTTGCAGGGAAACTATCATCAGACTCATGAATATGAGCGTGTTTCTTCTAACCGCTGTGTTCACATATCAAAGAACTTTTTTGCACATTTTTATGAGTATTATTCACCTCCTACAAAACTATTTGCTAGGGCTTCAAATACAAAGTTATCAGATGTTGTACTTAGACTTATTGCTTCTAAGCCACCCCTGAAGATGTGGGTGGTTAAGAAGAATTAACTTCTTTTACAGGGAAAGGTCTCTAGCCGGAAATCAAAGACTTCTAACGCCAATGCTGGGGACCTAAAACATGTTGTGGGGCCTTAAGATCAAGTGCCAGAATGGTCTTACCATTTATTTCGTCCCAGGGTTTCTTGACGAGCATCCTATCTTACCAAACAAGAATCTTAACTTTGATAGGATGCTTGTTCGCTATATGTTTATGCTTCACAATACTCTTGGTGAAGCCTATTCCAGCTAACTGCTCTGTAGGGCACGACTCCGAAAGCTACCGAGTGGATAAATGGACAGTGGATGCACTAACCACATGACTGGTGATCGAAGTCTTCTCATGGATTCAACCCTATGTCCATCTACTAAAATCCACATCACGTTCGCTGACACTGGTAAAAGCAAGGCATTGGGCCTAGGTAGAGTTTCTATCTCAAAGGATCAACACATGGATAAAGTGATGCTTGTTGAATCCCTTGGTTACAACTTAATGTTTGTCTCAACGCTTTGCAATCTGAACATGATTGTGATATTTGTAAAATATTGTTGCCTTGTGCTTATGGAAACTGACAAATCTCTAGTCTTCGAAGGGTATCAAAGAGGTGATCTTTATAAGGTAGATTTCTCCGCAGGACCACAGCTTGTCATATGTCTTCTAGCAAAAGCCTTAGAGTGTTGGCTTTGGAATCGAAGGCTAGGACATGCGGGCATGAGGAACTTGCACACTCTCGTGAAGAAGAAGCATATCATTGGCATCGAGGGAGTCAAGTTCAAGAAAGATCATCTATGTGGTGCTTGTGAAGCCGAGAAGATGACTAGCTAGGGACAGGCATCCCTCGAAGACAATCATGACTATATCACGCCCCTTCGAGCTTATTCACATGGACTTATTTGGCCCTACTCACTACTCTACCCTTACTACCACTGCATATCTCTATGGCTTTGTCATTGTTGATGATTATTCAAGATACACCTGGGTGCAAATAATTCTCTATAAGACTGAATTGTGGGATGTCTTCAGACGCTTCGCCAATCGTGACATGAACAATTATGGCATCAAGATCAAGCACATCAAGAGTGACAATAGCACAAAATTCAAGAACACTGGCCTCGACACTTATCTTGATACATTGGGCATCACACATGAGTTCTATGCTCCATACACACCTCATGAGAATGGCATTCGTGGAGCGCAAGAACAGAACCCTCATTGAGATGGCACACACGATGCTTGATGAGTACAAGACTCCAAGAAAGTTCTGGCCTGAAGCCATTGATACTGCTTGCCACATCATCAACAGAGTTTATCTTCATAAGTTCTTCAAGAATACATCCTATGAACTCTTGACTGGTAAGAAGCCAAACGTTAGCTATTTCAAGGTTTTGGTGCCAGGTGCTAGATCAAGGATCCACATAACACTTCAAAATTAGCACCGAAAGCACATGAAGGTTTTATGCTTGGTTATGGAAAGGATTTGCACACCTATAGAGTCTTCAACCTCTTTCACTATAAAGTGGTTGAAACTATAGATGCGCGGATCGATGAGACTAATAGCTCGCAAAGAGAGCACCTGCCAAATGTGCTAGATGAAGCTTCTCCTAGTGAATCTATCAAGCATATGGGTACTGGAGAAATCATACCCACCGAGGAACAGGATGAAGAAGAATTCATCATTTCAGCACCTAATCAACATGAAGACAATGCTCAGTCTGAAGACAATCCTAAAGCTGACAATGACAATCAACAAGAGAAAAGTCTTCACCCTGTCCATCCTCGCATGGCCGATGAAGTACAGATTAAGAAGATCGTAGACAGTATCAATGCACCTGGTCCTCTCACTAGTGCAAGAGCAACACAGCTAGCAAACTTCTGTGGGCACTTTGCATTTGTCTCTATATCTGAACCCAAGAAAGTTGATGAAGCCTTCATGGAACCTGAATGGATTCAAGATATGCAAGAAGAGCTTCAACAGTTTGAGCTGAATAATGTCTAGGAGCTAGTTAAACGTCCTGATCCTCACAAGCACAAAATTATTGGTACCAAATGGATCTATCGCAACAAGCAAGATGAGCATGGGAAAGTTGTCAGAAACAAGGCTCGTCTCGTTGCTGAAGGTTACACACAAGTGGATGGAGTTGACTTTGATGAAACCTTTGCTCCTATGACTAGGATTGAAGCCATTCGTATACTGCTAGCCTATGCTAACCACAACAACATTCTTCTGTACCAAATGGATGTGAAGAGTGTCTTCCTCAATGGCAAAATTGAAGAAGAAGCATATGCATGTTGCCCAACCTCCTAGTTTTGAAGATTCAAAGCATCCTGATATGGTCTACAAACTCAACAAGGCACTGTATGGCCTCAAACAAGCACCTCACACTTGGTATGACACGCTTAAAGACTTCTTGATGAGCAAAGGCTTGAAACCTGGTTCGCTAGATCCCACTTTCTTCACGAAGACATATGATGGAGAACTGTTTGTATGCCAAATATATGTGGATGACATTATCTTCGGCTGCACAAATAAGATATACAGTGATGAGCTTGGGCATATGCTGCAAGAGCAATATCAGATGTCCATGATGGGAGAGCTAAAATTCCTTCTTGGTCTTCAAATCCGTCAACAGAGAAATGGCCTCTTCATATCACAAGAAAAATACCTCAAAGATTGCCTAAAGAAGTTTGGAATGCAAGACTGCAAAGGGTACACGACGGCAATGCCAACCAAAGGCTAATTGGGCCCCGACAACAATGGTAAAGAGTTTGATCAAAAGGTATAGTGCTCCATGATTGGTTCTTTATTGTACTTATGTGCATCTAGGCCAGATATAATGCTTACAATTTGCATGTATTCCCGATTCCAAGCGGCACCAAAGGAATCACATCACCTCGCGGTGAAGCGAATACATCGATATTTGGCTCACACCCCAACGCTAGGATTGTGGTATCCAAAGGGCTCACAGTTTGATCTAGTTGGATTCTCAGATGCTGATTATGTTGGTGACAGGGTTGATCGTGTTGGGAAACATAGCATGCAATTTCAAAAAAAATTCCTACACTCATGCAAGATATATCTAGGAGATGCATAGCAACAAGGGGCGGAGAATGTGTCCACGTGCCCTCATAGACCGAAAGCGGAAGGGTTTGACAACGCGATTGATGTAGTCGAACTTCTTCTCGTTCCGACCGATCAAGCACCAAAGTATTGCACCTCCGAATTCTGTACACGTTCAGCTCGATGACGTCCCTCGAACTCTTGATCCAGCAAGGTGCCGAGGGAGAGTTCCGTTAGCACGACGGCGTGGTGACGGTGATGGTGAAGTGATCTGTGCAGGGCTTCGCCTAAGCACTACGTGAATATGAACGGAGGCGTAAACTGTGGAGGGGGGCGCCGCACATGGCTAACAATTGCTGGTGTGTGTTCTAGGCGCCCCCTTCCCACGTATATATAGGTGGGAGGGGGAGGAGAACAGCCAAGGGGCGCCCCAAGTAGGAGGAATCCTACTTGGGGGCCTTGTCCAATTCGCCCCCCCCCCTTACCATATCCACCGGAGGGGGAAGGAAAGAGGAGGGAGAAGGGAAGGAAGGGGGAGGCCGAATCCCTCCCCTTCCTTCTATCTTCCCCCTTTTCCTTCTTCCTAAGGTGCGGCCCATACGGGGGGCGCAGCAGCCCCTGCTGGCTGCTGCGTTTCCCCTCTTGGCCCATTAGGCCCACATAGTTGCCGGGGGGTGCCCGGAACCCCTTCCGGTGACCTGATATGTACCCGGTACCCCCTAGATCACTTCTGGTGTACGAATATCATTGTCCTATATATGAATCTTTACCTCTCGACCATTTCGAGACTCCTCATCATGTCCGTAATCTCATCCGGGACTCTGAACAACATTTGGTCACCAAATCATATAACTCAAATAATACAAAATCATCATCGAACATTAAGCGTGCGGACCCTACGGGTTCGAGAACTATGTAGACATGACCGAGACACCTCTCCAGTCAATAACCAACAGCGGAACCTGGATGCTCATATTGTTTCCCACATATTCTATGAAGATATTTATCGGTCGTACCGTAATGACAACATACGTTGTTCCCTTTGTCATCGGTATGTTACTTGCCCGAGATTCGATCGTCGGTATCCACATACCTAGTTCAATCTCATTACCAGAAAGTCTCTTTACTCGTTTCATAATACATCATCCCGCAACTAACTCATTAGTCACTATGCTTGCAAGATTTCTTATGATGTGAATTACCGAGAGGGCCCAGAGATACCTCTCCGATAGTCGGAGTGACAAATCCTAATCTTGATCTATGCCAAACCAACAAACACCTTCGGAGATACCTCTAGAGCATCTTTATAATCACCCAGTTACATTGTGACGTTTGATAGCACACAAGGTATTCCTCCGGTATCCAGGAGTTGCATAACCTCATAGTCAAAGGAATATGTATATGACATGAAGAAAGCAATAGCAATAAAACTGAACGATCAATATGCTAAGCTAACGGATGGGTCTTGTCCATCACATCATTCTCCTAATGACGTGATCCCATTCATCAAATGACAACACATGTCCACGGTTAGGAAACTTAACCATCTTCGTTTAACGAGCTAGTCTAGTAGAGGATTACTAGGGACACGGTGTTTTGTCTATGTATCCACACATGTATCAAGTTTTTGGTTAATACAATTCTAGCATGAATAATAAACATTTATCATGATATAAGGAAATAAAAAATAACAACTTTATTATTGCCTCTAGGGCATATTTCCTTCAGTCTCCCACTTGCACTAGAGTCAATAATCTAGATTACATTGTAATGATTCTAACACCCATGGAGTCTTGGTGATGATCATGTTTTGCTCATGGAAGAGGCTTAGTCAACAGGTCCGCCACATTCAGATCTGTATGTATTTTGCAAATATCTATGTCTCCCTCCTTGACTTGATAACGGATGGAGTTGAAGCGTCTCTTGATGTGTTTGGTTCTTTTTTGAAATGTGGATTCCTTCGCCAAGGCAATTGCTCCAGTATTGTCACAAAAGATTTTAATTGGACCCGATGCACTAGGTATTACACCTAGATCGGGTATGAACTCCATCCTCCAGACTCCTTCATTCGCTACTTCCGAAGCAGCTGTGTACTCCGCTTCACATGTAGATCCCGCCATGATGCTCTGCTTGGAACTGCACCAACTAACAGCTCCACCATTCAATATAAATACGTATCTGGTTTGTGATTTAGAGTCATCCGGATAAGTGTCAAAGCTAGCATCGACATAACTGTCGGGGCAGGCTGATCTGGCCCACGAGCACCTATGGGGCCGGCGGACCGAGCCCCTTTCGGTTCAGCGGGGAGCGGAGGTCGCACGAAGAGCAGATCGAGGCGAAGCACGCGAGAGGTTTACCCAGCTTCGGAGCTCTCCGGAGAGATAACACTCCTACTGCATGTCTAGGTGTATTGCGTTCTTGCTCAGGAGCTGAGTGCTACAAAGACACACGAGCTGCTAACGAGGCCGAAGCGTGGAGGGAATCGATCGACCAACCCTTTCTACGTTGCGCCTGGGCCTCCTTTTCGATGCTCAAGGGGCTCCGACAGTTGCCAACGTAGACGGGGGTACAACTGGAAAAATAGTGCGTGGTACACCTTCTTGTACAGTGTACAGTGTCCTATACCTAACCCTGACGGCAGGGGACAAAGGCATTAAATGCCCGCCTAGTCGCCCTAACAATGCAAACAGGACCGTCAGGGCGCCACCGTTCGCCACGATGGCAAACTTGTCGGCGCTGCTTGCCACCTCGCACCGTGCTGCACAGCCTCTCGCCACGCCGCTACCGGAAAGGTCCTGTAGGCGACACGTTAGTGGATGCGCTGGAGCGTAGGCTCTGAAGGTGGTCTGCCGCACAAGCGCTACTTGCCGGTTGTTGTCTTGTCGCGCCGGAAGCTTGTCGCTCACGGGCCTCCCGGCAAGCTCCTCTTGCCGGGCCTTGTCTTGTAAGTGCCAGGGTGGCCTTCCGGCAAGCTCCTCTTCTTGGGGCCTTGTCTCCTATGTGCCTTGGGTGGCCTTCCCGCAAGCTCCTCTTGCCGGGCCTTGTCTCCTGGCTTGAATACTTTGTTCTTGAATGGCTCCAAAGGAACCACGGAGGACCTTGGCGGTCACCCGTAAGCCTTGCCGCGAGGGCTGCAATCGCCCGTGCACAAGTTCGGGATACTAGGGTACCCCTACTCTAGTACACCGACAGAGCCCCCGGCCTGGGCCACACAGTGCCGAAGCGCTGTTGGGCCAGGCCCAAAACAGGCACGGGCACACGCGCCCGGTCACACCATAACTCACCCCGGACCCACCACGCCCCACGAACGGCACGCATCGAACATGGCGTCGTGAGAGATCGTGGGCGAGATCGTGGGAGTTTCTTTATTCGAAAATCGAACGTCCGCCCCCTCCCTCTTTATAAGCGGGGAAACAGGGCACGTCGCCTACCTTGCCGCTTGCTGTCCCATCGAAACCACCGCTGCCCCCCCTTCTTCTCAAGGCTGAAAGAGAGCAGCGCTCCGCCCCCATCGCCACTCAGCACCCTCAACGCCGCCGATCTCCTCCACCGCCTCCTCCATGGGCCCGAAGCCGACAAGGGGAAGACCGTGAAGTCGGCCGAGGCGCTCTTGACTTCTTGGCGCTGCGAAAGGAGCGGGCGTCCTCCCCTCAGCTCGCCGCGAGGGAGCCGAGGGAGAACTACTACCTCTTCTCGGTCGACGGAGACGCTACAAGGATCCGCCGCATGAAGGTACTCCCCGCCGCCGCTGCAGAATCGGCCCCGACGGGTATCCCTTCTTCGCGCTCTTCTTCTACTGCGGGCTCTACCCGCCCTTCTCTGAGTTCTTTTGTGACATTATGAACACCTACGGGTTCCGCCTCCTTGATTTCACCCCCAACGCCGTTCTGACCATGGCAGTTTTTGCACATCTCTGCGAAAACTTTGTCGGAGTCCACCCAAATGTAGCTCTTTTCCGTCACTTCTTTTTACCCCGAGCCGAGAGAGGAGAGCCCCTTGTCAGAGGAATTGCTTGGGTCTCCAGGGTCGGCAAGAAGGAGGCCTATCTGGAGGGAGAGCTCCGTAGCAAATGGGAGGAGTGGAGGGCAGATTGGTGCTGGATTGTTGAGGAGAACCCGCAGCCTTTTACCGCCCAAAGACCAAACCCCAGTGAGTACGCTGCAATGATTGGAGTAATCTGCCCCGGAGGACGCTTAGGTCAAGATCGCAGTTACCCGAATCCTCCGCCTCAGACTTGCCGGACTCACTGTAGGCACTGTTGGCGCGGACTTTCTTCGCCGCCGCATCGCCCCCTTGCAGGAGAGAAGGAGACCTGCCTGGGAATTTCAGAACGCAGCAGATATCATGAGGCTGCGCCCGGGCCTCAACTTCAACTTCACCGTCTTGGAGCTTGACGCGATGCTCTTAGAGCTGTTCAAGCCTGATCCTGATCATCCGGAGATGTTTAGGTTGCCGAGGGGCGTCGTTCATTGTGCAACAACTTCGTCAGCTTGACCGCATCCGTGCAATGATGCCGCCAGCGACTCGCATGGAATTGTCCCAACTTGGCAAGAGCCGGCGGATGACGTCGTGCGGCAGTTCTTTGACAATCTGGTGGAAATGCCGGTCCGCCCCGACGAGCAGAGGGGCCTCACCCGCGACACTACTGACGATGAGATGCAGCGCATTGCCACCAGGCTGGAAGAGGCGGCAGCAGCCGCTGCCGCGAAGCGGTTTGGCTTCACTGTGGAGGAGGCAGAGGCAGCCGAGGCGGCAAGCCTTGTCGGCGAAAGGAGTTTGTCGGCGAGGAAGAGCTTGCCGAGTTCGAAGCCGAAGTCGAGCGAACCCGCCGAGGGCGATCCTCCCCGCCTCCAAGCAGCTTGCAGCGGCGGAGCCACCAGCTCCACCAAGAAGGCGTCTTCGCAAGGCTGGAGACGCAGCTGGGCAGCAGACGGGCTAACAGCGCAGCGCGCGACGCGGCCGCATCACAGCAGCATCAAGTGTTGCCGGAGCGCCTCACGCCGCTGCGGCAAGCTGGAGCGAGGCCCTCGCAGCCACCGGTCCCGCCCCGCCAAGCGTCCAAGGGAACCCACTCCTTCGCCTTCGTCGTCTTTGGGCGGGCGAGTCGACCTCTCCGCGCCAGCTCCGACGAGGAAGAGGAAGAGTAAGATTCCTTGTCAGATTTGTAATTCCTCGATTTGTTGCTTTGTCTTGTATCTGATTTGCTTTACTCTGAATCCATTCCTTTTCGTGACGCCGCCCGGAAGGATGTCGAAGAGAGCCAAGACCCGGTGGTTGTCATCGAGGATGAACCTCATCGCGACGGCAGGAGGCGCGTCTGAGACCACCTTGCCGGATGAGGCAACCCCTCTTCAGCAGCCCCATCGCAGCCCCCAAACAGAAGCATATGGTCTACTTCTTGCTGTTCGGGCGTGCATGGGTGCTTTTTCCTTGCTAATATCTCGACTGTTGATTTGTGTAGGAGCGAGCAGCCTCCTTCGCTTCGACTACGCCGCCAAGGGTGGATTCCCCGCAAGAGAGCGTTCTCCGACAAGGGCAGCTCTCCGCAAGGGCAGCTCTCCGCAAGGGACGGGACCAGCGATCCCTTGGCGGCGGAGACCATGACCGCAGCCCCAGCAGGTAACCTTCTTACTGAGTACTTCCCTTGTGTTTTTCTTCTTCTGATTTTATCTTTGAATACTTGCTTGACTTTCTTCATCCGTCCGCCACAGAGCCAATGGAGACCGAGGTCGCCGGGCGAGGAGGACGGCGTCTTGCAACACCGATGAAGCCGCCGCCGTGGAAAGAAGAAGCCGACGAGCCTCACGGCCGAAGAGGCCGCCTGGCTGCCGCCGCAGAAAGCCGGGCGAGGGGTCCGCGATCGACCGACGACTTCGAGGTCAGCAGGAGCGCCAGCGCCAGACCGACCGCCGATCCCTCCGCCATTGCCGCAGGCCAGTTCAAGAGCCCCACCCGGCGCCTACTTGAAGGCCGGGCGATGGCGTCTTCATCAAGCTCCCATGGGAGTCGAGCCTGTGGCACCGGCGAAGGAGAAACCTTCGATGAAGAGCTGCTCGCCTCCGCCGGGCTGGCGCTTAGTTGACGCGCTTGGCAAGCAAGCAGCGGCGTGGCCCGAGGAGGAGCAGCTGCGGAAGCCGCTGCGCTTCTACCGCCCGACAAGCCAAACTGGCATCCCGGAGGCGCTTGTCGCGAAGGCGGAGCAGACATCGAGAAGCGCTGGAGGAGCTCCGGGGCGCAACCAGAAGCTCTCCGGTTCTTGGCGGAGGAGCGGGAGCAACTTCGCCGAGGAGCGCAAGGCCTTCATCCTCGAGAATTTGAAGGCGAGGAGGAACATGACTTGCCGCTGAGAAGCTGCTCTGCTAGGGAGGGCGAGCTAAGCGCAGCGAAGGTTAACCTGGACAGCCACGAGGAGGATCTCGCCATGCGCGAGGAAACATTTGGGGGGCTCTCAAGGAAGCGAAGGATGCCGCCGCAGCCGCCGAGGCCGCCAAGAAGGAGCTGGAGACGAAGGTGGCGCAGCTTGGAGGCCAGCCTCAAGAAGAGCGGCGAAGAGCTTGTTGCACTCAAGCACGAGCGAGAAGGACGCCTACACTCTTGGCGAGCTGCAGGCCGCCTCCAAGAGGAGCAAGGAGCTCAACGCCGCCAGGGACTCCAATGCAGATCTTGAGTTGAAGCTAACCACTTTGACTCAGACGCTGGACGGCGCCAAGGAGCGGGAGGTGGCCTTGAAGGAGAAGATCAAGGCCGACGAGGAGCTGCTGGCGAGTGCTGTTGCCGCCCAGAGTGCCTTGAGGGAGAATATGGAGCACTGGACCGAGGGTCTCGTGGATCTTCTTGCCGCCATCCACGAGGAGCCGATGGAGCCGGGATGGTGGATTCTTGATACTCCGACGAGCATCTCCAACCCAGCGCCAAGCTCAGCTTGTTCTTCAAGGGCGTGGTGGCGGCTCTCAGCGACTCCGGAAGAGGTCCCAAAACAGCTGGCCGAGGAGTCACGCCCAGATCTGCGCTGGAGCCCTCCAAAAGGTGCTTGATGAAGGTGGCCTTCCGCAACCCAGGCCTCAACCTCACCAACGCCCTCAAGTCCCTGCCGCCGGATGTCGATGTGGGCGCTCAAGACCCTTGTCACACCCATTGTGGACAGGGTGGCCGGAATCAAGAGGGTTGATGGCGATCGCGTAGATTAGGCCGCCCGTTTTCTCTTTCTCTTGCCGCTGCTGGTCATGTCATAGGAACAATCCATTAGAGCTGCGGCAAGCTATCTTGTAATATAACTTTATTCTGGGTATCAATCGCTATGTTATTTCCTTTACTTGATTCCTTCCTTTGTATGTTTTTGCCCTACGCTTTTAGGGAACTTGTCGGCGCTGGCACTTTGTGCGATGGCCGAGTGCCGGACGTCGGCAACTTCTTTGGCGGTGCCGCTCCGACAAGCAACCTTGTCGCAACTAGTCACAGCTCACTTAAGTTGTTGAGCGGACTCGAAACAAAGTAAGGGCGCAACTAGCTACGATTTGGTTCATCTGCGCATAGGTTTTCCATACAAAGTTAGGTCGTTCAAGGAAGATAACTTAAAATTTTTAAAACTGATTGCTCAAACTTTGGCAACTTAGCTTTTCTCGCTGTTTGCTTCCGGTAAGGCTAGACTTCCTTGAGCGACGCTTGGTCCACACCATTATCTTCTCCTTTCCCCCGGCAAACTTGTGTGCGAGGGAACCTTCCTTTCTTTGAGAAAGAGAAAGAAGAGAAAATAAAGATATGGAGCCTTGTGGCTCGTTATCGCTTACCAGGGGTATGTGCTGCACAAAGTGTCAGATAACGCATGCAAAATAGGAGTAAAAAGCATGAAATTGACAAGATGTGCGAAGCACGCTAGCTTTACTGATGCACGGGGTCTGCGCCCGGCTTTGTACAAAGGATTACATGCAACAATGCAAGACTTGTATTAGGTGGTTGCCGGAACAGGTTCCGCAACCGCCTTCTGAGTAAAACTTACGAAGATGCTCAATGTTCCAGAGTTGCTCACCGAATGCCATCTTGATTGTCAAAGGCGACGGCGCCAGGCCTAGTGACTCGTTTCACCCGATAAGGGCCTTCCCACTTCAAGGCGTCAACTTGTTGGAATTCTTGGCGGACTGAACGCTACCAAGAACAAGGTCGCCTTCCTCGAGACTTCGGCATTAACTGCGGCTATGTTAGCGGCGCAAAGCTTCTTGGTACCGAGCAGCTCGTCTGACCGAAGACGATCTTCCTCAAGGAGCAGCGCGTCATGTTGTCGCAGCTGCTCTTGCTCAAGCTCATCATAAGCGAGCACTCGGCGATCCGTGATCTGAGTTCCATGGGGAGAACTGCCTCTGCTCCATAGACTAGAGCAAAGGTGTCCGGCGGTGGCTCGATTTGGCGTCGTCTGATCGACCAAAGAACCACCGGCAGCTCCTCAATCCAGCTTTCTTCCGCACTTGTGCAGCCCGTCGAAAGTTCTGGTCTTGAGCCCGCGCAACACTTCAAGATTTGCCCTCTCCGCTTGACCGTTGCTTCTTGGATGAGCAATGTGCGAAGCAGACCTTGGCGCCAAGATCTTGGACGTACTGCATGAAGGTGCGGCTCGTGAATTGCGTGCCGTTGTCGGTGATGATCCTATTAGGGATTCCGAAACGGCAAACAATCGACCTGAAGAACTTGACTGCTGACTGTGCTGTCACCTTCCTCACTGCTTCCACTTCCGGCCACTTTGTGAACTTGTCGATTGCAACGTACAAGTACTCAAAGCCCCGACAGCTCGGGAAAGGGGCCGAGGATGTCGAGCCCTGCACCGAAAATGGCCGTGATAAAGGGATCGTCACGGAGAGCTTGAGCTGGCTGGTGTATCTTGGAATGGAACCGCACGCTTCACACTTGGTTACTTGTGCGATTGCATCCACGGAGGGCTGTCGGCCAAAAGAAACCTTGCCGAACGCTTTGTCGGCAAGTGCTTTCTGGCGCCAATGTGGTGACCACATATGCCTCCATGTATCTCTCGCCAACAGCTTTTGTCCGTCTTCCCGGTGAATACACTTCAATTTCACGCCGTTGAGTCTTCTTCGCATGCGATTCTTTGTCGACAAACTGGTACATACTTGATCGTCGGGCTACTCTTTCCGCTTCTTCTTGCTCTTGGGAAGTTCTCTGCTCAAGGAAAAGGACAATCTCTTTGTGCCCATCTTTGGAGCTTGTGGCTCGACAACAAGGACTAAAGGCACATCTGCTGCTGCGGGAACATCAGCTTCCACGGCAAGAACCTGCGGCTCAGCCGGAACTTGACGTTCCCCGGCAAGCTTGCCGGAGCAAAACTTGTCGGGAGCGTCTGCTTCAACGAAACAAACCCTGGGGTTTGTCGGAGCAGACTGCTCCTCAACACTGTTGTTGTCGATCTTGGGGACCTTCTTGGCGGCGGCTTCGGGAAGCTCTGCCGGAAAGTAGTCACCAGAGATCAACTTCCTCTTCTTGCTCTGTCCAGTTGATGGTGTTACAGACGGTTGAGTCAGCTTGAGCACAAAAATTCCTGGTTTCACAGGTAACTTAAGTGCGGCGCACTTTGACAGGCCATCAGCAATGTCATTCTGAGCTCTTGGAATATATTCCATCTGTAGGCCGTCAAAGTGCTCTTCTAGATTCCTCACCTCATCTACATAAGCTTCCATCAATGGACTCTGATAATTCTTGTTCACTTGGCGGATGACAAGCTGTGAGTCACCCCTGACAATGAGCTTCTTGATCCCAAGGTCTACTGCGATCCTGAGACCGGCAAGCAAACCTTCATACTCTGCAGTATTGCTTGTTGCTTGCTTCTTGAGAAAGTGCATCTGGACTACGACTTGAGGTGCTCTCCGATTGGGTGCGACAAGTAGCACGCCGGCACCGGCGCCTTTTGCGCCGAGAAGGCACCATCAAAGTACAGCAGCCACTCTTTGCTTGCTTCCTTGACGGGAATGCTCGTTTCTGGAATTTCTTCATCTGGTGTTGGTGTCCATTCTGCTATGAACTCCGCCAATGCTCTGCTTTGGATAGTTGAAGTGCTCTCAAACTTGAGGCCAAAGCTTGACAGTTCCAGCGCCCACTCGACAATCCTGCCTGTTGCTTCTGGATTTTGCAATATCCTCTTCAGCGGAAAGCGACTGACGACTGTGATCTCATGTGCCTGAAAGTAATGGCACAGCTTTCTCGAGGCCATGAGGAGTCCGAAAAGCAATTTCTGCACACCAGAGTACCTTGACCTAGCCCCTGCAGAAGGGAACTGACAAAGTAAACTGTGCGCTGCACCATCCTTTTCTGCATCTTGTCATGCGTCTGCTACAGATTCGCCCTTGTTCGACCAGAAGCTTGCCGGGCGGTTTCGCTTGTCGCCGGATGTGTCTCGCCATGGTTGCTAGCTCATCATCCGCCTCCCTCTCCGCTACTAACGCAGCACTAACCACTTGATTGGTTGCCGCTATATATAGCAGCAACTTCTCTTGTGGCTTAGGTGCGACAAGTGTTGGAGTGGAGGACAGGTATCTCTTCAAGTCCTGCAGTGCTGCCTCCGCTTCCGGAGTCCATTGCATCGGACCTGCCTTTTTCAAGATTTTGAAAAATGGCAGGGCGCTCAAAGAGACCTAGAGATAAACCTCTTTGAGAGCAGCTACATAACGGCAAGTCTTCGTACATCCTTGACGCGCTTTGGTGCTTCAATCTGCTCAATGGCCTTGATCTTGTCGGGATTGGCTTCAACTCCCTGCTGAGACACGAAGAACCCGAGAAGCTTGCCGGAAGGGACTCCAAACACGCACTTCTCGGGGTTGAGCTTGAGGTTGATCTTGCACAGATTTGCAAAGGTTACGTATAAATCTTGAATCGTAGTCTCTGTCTCTTGCTTTTGACCACTATGTCATCCATGTATGCTTCCACATTTACGTGTATTTGCGGCTCAAAAGCGTCATGGACTACTCTGCAAATGTTGAACCAGCATTCTTTAACCGAAGGGCATCCGCAGTACAAAGCGAGTATGTGCCACATGGGGTGATGAATGCGGTCTTCTCCTCATCCTCTTCTGCCATGAAGATTTGATGATATCCTGAATATGCATCCAGAAATGAAAGCAAATCACATCCGGCCGTGGAGTCAACAATCTGGTCGATGCGCGGCAAGGGAAATGGATCTTTGGAACAAGCTTTATTGACATCGGTAAAGTCGATACAAAGCCTCCATTTCCCGTTAGCCTTGCGTACAACTACAGGATTGGCCAACCACGTAGGATGGAGCACTCCTCTGACAAGGCCTGCTGCTTCCAGTTTCTTGATTTCTTCTGCGATGAACTCTTGATGCTCCACCGCTTGCTTTCTGACTTTCTGCTTGACGGGCTGCGCATGAGGACAAACGGCAAGATGGTGCTCAATTACTTTCCTGGTAACATCGGGGATGTCAGACGGCTGCCATGCAAACACGTCGACGTTACGCCGCCAGAGAAAGCAACGAAGCGCCTTCCTATTTAGGGTTGAGAGAGGCACCGATGGTGAAGGTACCACCGGTGCCGCCCTTCCCCTGGCGGACACCTTTTTGGTCTCTGGTGGAGCTGCCATCGTCTTCTTACACTTGCCGGTGGAGCTCGATGGTGCGTCCTCGACGGTGGCGCAGCACTCCGAAGAGGTGCGCTTGCCGGGGTGGGCACCAGAGCTCTTGCCGGACTTGGTCTTCTTCTTCCCTTCGGGAGCTTCAGCGGCAAGTGGCTTGCAATCTGTTGCAGCTGCTGCTTCCCGGTAAATCTTGTCGGCACAGATAAGAGCATCCTTCTTGTCGCCAGGGACAGAGATGACACTCATCGGGCCTGGCATCTTCAGCATGTTGTAGGCATAGTGAGAGGCCGCCATGAATTTGGCGAGTGCTGGACGGCCAAGTATCCCATTGTAAGGCAATGGAAAATTAGCAACGTCAAAAGTGACCCTCTCGATTACGAAGTTCAACTCGCTGCCAAATGTCACCGGCAACGTGATCTTTCCCTTCGGGTTGCTCCTTCCCGGATTAATTCCTTGAAAAGTGCCGGTCTCTTCGAGCTCGCCATCAGGGATTTGGAGTTTCTGGAGCACCGTGGAGGAGATCAGATTCAAGCCGGCCCCACCGTCAACTAACATCTTGGTGACCTTGAGGTTGCGGATAGTTGGAGAAACCAACATCGGCAAGCACCCGACCGCAGTTACGCGATCAGGGTGGTCCTCAATGTCAAAGATGATAGGCGTGCTGGACCATCTCAGAGGCCTGCGTGACTCGATGGATGGTTCTGCTGCATTGACTTCCCGCATCCACTGCTTGAGTTGGCGGTGTGAAGTATGCAGAGAAGCACCGCCGTCAACGCACAGGACCTCTGTGGTTTCTGGAACTCCTGCTCATCGGCCTCGTCATCATCCATGTATTCGTCATCGTCGTCGTCTTCATCCTTGTCGCGGCCGCGGGGAGGTCTGTCTCCTTGCCGCCGCTTGGCCTTGCCGCGGCGTCCTCCTCGGCGGGGACGTTTCTTGCTGGGTCCTCCTGCACCCTCCTGGGCCTTCTCCTTGTCGTGTCGTTTGTATTCAGCCTTATGCTGCTCGACAAGCTGCTCGACCTTCTTGCAGCTCTGGAGGTCATGACCCTTGGTGCGGTGGATCTTGCAGTACTGCTTGCCGGAGCCGTCCTGCTTGTCGGCGGCCGCCATAGACTGGCAGTTGGTGCAGCTGCAACCTCCTTGCCGAGCTACCAGCCTTGGCTTTCTTGTCGCCACCTCCGCTGTCGGACTGCTCAACAACTAGCACATCTCGCCTTTCTTTTTCTGTTGCCCCGCCGCGGCTCTTCTTTGTCGGGCGGTCCCTTCACTATCAGATCCTCCCGCTTCGGTATTCTCTCCGGAGTCTCCTCCTTCCTCAAAGACGTGCACACTTGTTGGCCAGGCGTATAGCTCATCGACGTCTCTGATTTTGCACATCGCCATCTCCTCCCGCATCCTGCAGTTTCGACGTTACGATGGAACGCGCTGATTACCATGGCAGGTGGGACGTCTGGGATGTTGTGTCAGACACGGCTGAATCTTTGAATATACTTGCGCGGGGCTCTCCTTCCTTCCGGGCGGCAGATGAAGGTCGCTTTCTTGGCCATGGGGCTTGTGGCGCCTATAAAGGCGCCGACAAACCGATGGCATAGATCTGCCCAAGAAGATATGGAGTTGTCCGGCAAGTGCATGAGCCAGATCTCGACATTGGGCTTGAGCACCAGCGGAAGTAGTTGGCAAGGATCTTGTCGTCTCGCCTGCAGCTCGCACCGCGATGGTGTAGATGCCGAGGAACTCCGACGGATGCGTCTTGCCGCCGCATTTCTCCGATGCGTCGGCTTGAAGTTTTTCTTGGGCCATCGACTCGCCGCAGCTCACGAAAGTGAACGCAGGGCAACCTACCGCGTCTGACAAGTCGCCTGGTTCCTCTGGCGCGTGCATGTCGGCGAAGGGCCCAGCGCGCCTTGTCGGATTGACGCCGCTTCTCTTCGCGCCGATGCGAGTTCGAGCGTCCTCTTGCTGTCGTCCGTGTAGAACTTGGCGTTGATCGCGATGAGCTCGTGGATCTGATGACGCAGTGGAGTCGCTGTCGAGGTGGATCCGGCGAGTCGGAGATCTTGGCCTTCGGGGAGGAGAGTGCATGGTGGTTGCACCCCCACCGGTCTCGTCGCCACCGGCTCGTGTTTGGCAGTCTTGCCGCGGCAGCGATGCACTCGGTTGCCGCGGAGCGTCGCCGTTGGCGAAGCCGATGAGACTTTGAATGGTGGCCCTCCATTCGTCGACCTTGTCGGCCGTTGGAGGATAATCCAGAAGCAGTTGAGCTCTCGCCAGAGCTTCTGCTGGAGTAGTGGGTGGCAGTGGCGAACGGCGCGAGGAGCGGGATATGCTCGGACTTCTAACTATGTTAGAAGGAGCAGTATGCCGTCCGGGCGACCGTGCCTCGCTTGCGCCAACATGTTGGCGTGCATGCTGGTCTTGAACATCCCAGGATCCTCCAGCTTGATCTTGGTCCAAAGAACGTATGGCATTGTGAATGCCATGACGCTGTCGGTCCCGCGCCTCCTGAGACGGGCGCGGTGCATGTACGGACGACGAGGTCTGCGCGGCCTTGTCCTTGGACTTGGCAGCACCGTGAGCTCCCCCATCGCCGTCCATTCTTCCGCCGGTGTCTACCCCACCACCTGTTTGCTCCGGTGTTGGTGGGTTCGACGTGGACAGGGCTTCGCCAAGCCTTCTTCTTCGGTGGCATGTTGATGAAGATGATGAAGATCTAGCTCAGCGTGACGCCGGATCAGGTTCGCACAACCTCGACGCCTCCCTCGGGCGCGCCAAAGATGTCGGGCAGGCTGATCTGGCCCACGAGCACCTATGGGGCCGGCGGACCGAGCCCCTTTCGTTCAAGGGGAGCGGAGGTCGCGACGAAGAGCGGTCGAGGCGAAGCACGCGAGAGGTTTACCCAGCAGAGCTCTCCCGAGAGATAACACTCCATCGCTGCATGTCTAGGTGTATTGCGTTCTTTCTCAGGAGCGCTGAGTGCTACAGTACACACGAGCTGCTAACGAGGCTGAGCGTGGAGGGAACTGATCGACCAACCCCCCTTTCTACGTATGCATGGGCCTCCTTTTATATGCTCAAGGGGCTCCGACAGGTGGCAACGTAGACGGGGGTACAAATGGAAAAGTAGTGGTTGGTACACCTACTTGTACAAAGGTACAACGACGTTGTACTATACCTAACCCCGACGGCAGGGGACAAAAGCATTAAATGCCCGTCTAGTCGCCTCTAACAAAGGCAAACAGGGACCGTCGAGGCGCCACCGTTCGCCACGATGGAAAACTTGTCACGCTTGCCACCTCGCATCGGCCGGGCTGCACAGCCTCTCGCCACGCTACCGAAAGGTCCTGTATGCGACACATTAGTGGATGCGCTGGAGCGTAGGTACAGAGAGGTCTGCCGTGCAAGCGCTTTGCCATGTTGTTGTTGTCGCGCCCGGAAGCTTGTCGCTCACGGGCCTTCCCGCAAGCTCCTCTTGCCGGGCCTTGTCTTGTAAGTGCTCGGTGGCCTTCCGGCAAGCTCCTCTTGCTGGGGCCTTGTCTCCTATGTGCCTTGGGTGGCCTTCCGGCAAGCTCCTCTTGCCGGGCCTTGTCTCCCCGGCTTGAATACTTTGTTCTTGAATGGCTCCAAAGGAACCACGGAGGACCTTGGCGGTCACCCGGTAAGCCTTGCCGCGGAGGGCTGCAACTGCCCGTGCACAAGTTCGGGATACTAGGGTACCCCTACTCTATTACACCGACAATAACCATTTACGATGAGCTCTTTATCACCTCCATAAACGAGAAACATATCCTTAGTCCTTTTCAGGTACTTCAGGATGTTCTTGACCGCTGCCCAGTGATCCACTCCTGGATTACTTTGGTACCTCCCTGCTGGACTTATAGAAAGGCACACATCAGGTCTGGTACACAACATAGCATACATGATAGAACCTATGGCTGTGGCATAGGGAATGACTTTTCATTTTCTCTCTATCTTAGGTAGTCGTCAAGCATTGAGTCTGACTCAACTTCACACTTTGTAACACAAGCAAGAACCCTTTCTTTGACTGATCCATTTTGAACTTCTTCAAAACGTTATCAAGGTATGTGCTTTGTGAAAGTCCAATTAAGCATCCTGATATATCTCTATAAATCTTGATGCCAATATATAATCAGCTTCACCGAGGTATTTCATTGAAAAAATCTTATTCAAGTATCCTTTTATGCTATCTAGAAATTCAATATCATTTCCAATCAAAAATATGTCATCCACATATAATATTAGAAATGCTACAGAGCTCCCACTCACTTTATTGTAAATACAGGCTTCTCCAAAAGTCTTTATAAAACCATATGCTTTGATCACCTCATCAAAGCATATATTCCAACTCCGAGATTCTTGCACCAGTCCATAAATGGATCGCTGGAGGTTGCGCACTTTGTTAGCACCTTTAGGATCGACAAAATCTTCTGGTTGCATCATATACAACTGTTCTTTAAGAAATCCACTAAGGAATGCAATTTTGACGTCCATTTGCCAGATTTCATAATCATAAGATGCGGCAATTGCTAACATGATTCGGACAGAAAGTCTCATCGTAGTCAACTCCTTGAACTTGTCGAAAACCTTTCGCAACAAGCCGAACATTGTAGACAGTAACATTACCATCAGCGTCAGTCTTCTTCTTGAAGATCCATTTATTCTCTATGGCTCGCCGATCATCGGGAAAGTCAACCAAAGTCCATACTTTGTTCTCATACATGGATCCTATCTCAGATTTCATGGCCTCAAGACATTTTCCGGAATCTGGGTATATCGTAGCTTCTTCATAGTTCATAGTTTCGTCATGGTCTAGTAACATGACTTCCAGAACATGATTACCATACCACTCTGGTGCGGAACATGCTCTGGTTGACCTACGAGGTGCGGTAGTAACTTGATCTGAAGTTTCATGATCATTACCATTAGCTTCCTCTCTAGTTGGTGTAGGCATCACGGGAACAGTTTTCTTTGATGAGTTACTTTCCAATTTGAGAGAAGGTACAGTTACCTCATCAAGTTCTACTTTCCTCCCACTCACTTCTTTCGAGAGAAACTCCTTCTCTAGAAAGGATCCATTCTTAGCAACAAAGATCTTGCCTTCGGATCTGTGATAGAAGGTGTACCCCATAGTTTCTTTTGGTTATCCTATGAAGACACATTTCTTCGATTTGGGTTCGAGCTTATCAGGCTGAAGCTTTTTCACATAAGCATCGCAACCCCAAACTTTAACAAACGACAGCTTAGGTTTCTTGCCAAACCATAGTTCATACGGTGTCGTTTCAACGGATTTAGATGGTGCCCTATTTAACGTGAATGTAGTTGTCTCTAATGCATAACCCCAAAATTATAGTGGTAAATCGGTAAGAGACATTATAGATCGCACCATATCTAATAAAGTACGGTTACGACGTTCGGACACACCATTACGCTATGGCGTTCCAGGTGGCGTGAGTTGTGAAACTATTCCACATTGTTTTAAATGAAAGCCAAACTAGTAACTCAAATATTTGCCTCCGCATCAGACCGTAGAACATTTATTTTCTTTTTACGATGATTCTCTACTTCACTCTGAAATTCTTTGAACTTTCCAAATGTTTCAGACTTGTGTTTCATCAAGTAGATATACCCGTATCTTCTCAAATCATCTGTGATGGTCAGAAAATAATGATACCTGCCACGAGCATCAACACTCATCGGACCGCATGCATCGGTATGTATTATTTCCAATAAGTCAGTGGCTCGCTCCATTGTTCCAGAGAATGGAATCTTCGTCCTCTTGCCCATGAGGCATGGTTCGCAAGCATCAAATGATTCATAATCAAGTGATTCCAAACGTCCATCTGCATGGGGTTTCGTCCTGTGCTTTACACCAATATGACCTAAACGGTAGTGCCACAAATATGTTGCACTATCATTATCAACTTTGCATCTTTTGGCATCAGTATTATGAATATGTGTATCACCACGATCGAGATTCAACAAAAATAGGCCACCCTTCAAGGGTGCATGACCATAAAAGATATTAATCATATAAATAGAACAAACATTATTCTCTAATTTAAATGAATAACCATCTCGCATTAAACAAGATCCAGATATAATGTACATGCTCAACGCTGGCACCAAATAACAATTATTCAGGTCTAAAACTAGTCCCGAAGGTAGATGTAGAGGTAGCATGCCGACTGCGATCACATCAACCTTGGAACCATTCCCGACATGCATCGTCACCTCGTCCTTAGCAAATCTTCGTTTAATCCGTAGCCACTGTTTCGAGTTACAAATATGAGCAATAGAACCAGTGTCAAATACCTAGGCGCTACTACGAGCATTAGTAAGGTACACATCAATAACATGTATATCACATATACCTTTGTTCACTTTGCCATCCTTTTTATCCGCCAAATACTTGGGGCAGTTCGGCTTCCAGTGACCAGTCCCATTCTAGTAGAAGCACTTAGTTTCAGGATTAGGTCTAGATTTGGGCTTCTTCCCGGGAGTGGCAACTTGCTTTCCATTCTTCTTGAAGTTCCCCTTCTTTTCCTTGCCCTTTTTCTTGAAACTAGTGGTCTTGTCAACCATCAACACTTGATGCTCCTTCTTGATTTCTACCTACGCAGGGTTTAGCTCATAGGGGCTATCAGAATTCATATAGGCTAGACAGCTAGGGTTTAGCCATTACGATCTCGAGGTAGATCAACTCTTGTAACCCCTATACTCATCAAAGATAATCAAGCAGGAAGTAGGGTTTTACCTACATTAAGAGGGCCCAAACCTGGGTAAACATTGTGTTCCCCCTGTTCCTTGTTACCTTTGATCCTCAGGCGCACAGTTCGGGACCCCCTACCCAAGATCAGCCGGTTTTGACACCGACATTGGTGGTTTCTTTGAGAGTTCCTTTGTGTTATCGATAGAAGGATCGATGGCTCGCCTTGTCATTAATGACGATATTACTTCTTGAAGGGCCCTAACTCCAGGATAGGTCCTCCAGCTCGAAGGTTTTACCATGGGCGCTCGCTCGGCCTTAAAGCCAATGGCGGCCCCCACAATCGCCAAACATCATCTCCGCATCAGCCTCGAACACTCCGGAAGGATGAATCCAGTAGATGTCTCGTCCTTGAACGAGCTGCTAGATCACATCGCTACCCTGGGGGTTGCAACAGACTATGGTCGGATTGGGCTTAAACATGATCAGAGGGAAATCAAGTCCCCACCGATCACCCACACTACAAAAAAAAGATAGTTCCGTGATGATACGTGTTTGTCATAGTAGGTCACGTTTTCTGTCATGCATGTACATCCATGACAATTTTATGACAGAATCAAGATAGTCATACCTATGCTATCATGAAAGTGTTCCATGACATTACCAACATTATCATCACGGAAGTGTCCACTTCCATGACGATAAATCGCGCATCATAGAAGTGCTTTCGTCAAAGGTGACCAACATGTGGCATCCACCGTAACGGCACGCCGTTAAGCTATGGGGTCCGGTTTTGGATCCGATAACCCATGAACAGCCCGGACCAGTGGGAAATTTCCACGTGTAAAATTCTGATTGGCCGGAGGAAACACGTGTCAGCTCGTCAGTGGGTTAGATAGGCGCCTATGATATGTCGACACGTGTGACGGCTCACCACTGGCCCATTCAGCTTACAAAGGCCGGCCCGTTTGACTTGGTGAAAAGATAGCGGTCTGGCCCATGAAAAGCCTGTTAACGGTCTCTTCGCAAATAGCCCATTTTACGGCCCGGTAACTCACGGCCCGTCAGGGCCTACACGAAATCGGACCAACAATGACATGTGGGCCGTCGAATATAACACCAGCCCATTTCACTTTTGGCCCATGTATGGCCCACGACGTCTTTCGGCCCATATGAGGCCTTCGTATCTTTAGGCCCTTTAGAGGCCCACGATGACTCTAGCCCATAATGAACAGTAAATTTCTTTGTACCCATTAACGGCCCATGATTCCCATGGGTTGTTTCCAGCCCGAGTTAGCTTTCGGCCTACTAACGGCCCATACGTTCTTGGGCTCCGTTCCGGCCCTCGGTTACTTCCGGCCCATTACTGTCCTGTTCCCCTAATGGGCCAAATTCGGCCTGTGGCAAGAGTCAGCCCATTTCCGACCTCCCATTGCGCCGTTTCCATCCCGTCCTACATTCTGGCCCATTAACGACCCATTATGCCTATGATAGAATTAAGAATTTGCTGTCCTCCGGCCTGTTAACGGCATGTTACCGTGCTGGGCCGATACCAATTACGCCCGTTTACGGCCCATGTAGACCCATTTATCCGACGGCCCAGGGCCCACCGGTTGTACGGCTGTGTTGGAGGCCCATTTAAAGATGGCCCGTAGGAGGCCCATGGATCCTACGGCCCGTAGCAGGTTCAAGGTTACCACGGTCCGTATATGGCCAATGGTTGTTGCGGCCACTAGCAAACTAGGGAATAATAAGACTAGGAAATAAATAAGCCCGAAACTAACACTAGGCTATTAAGACGATTGCACAGATTACATCCACTAGGCATCAAAGATCGCCACCGGTGCAAATATGGGGAACACCCTACACTATACAAAAATGGTTGCTATTTCTTCAGCCGGTGGTTGGACGTTAAGAAAAAAATTTATATCACAACAAAACAAATTACAACTATAAAACAAAAGGAAGGTTGGCATAAAAGTTAACATTCTGGCAGATAAATGCACCACCAGAAGTTTAGAAGCTCAGTTCATTTGACCTGATCACATGCTTTTCATGTTGTATTGTCTCGATGGAGCACCATAACCTTTGACTTCATTTCTCCTGTGCTCCTGAACAACATAGCAAATGTCTGATAATCTGGTTTCAAAACCATGCATATCTTGACGACATCGAACAATGTTTGTCCTTGTTTCACAAAGGGTCTCTGTTTGGGAACGGACTTGTGTCTGGAGCGCAGATATAACATTGTTTTGAGCTTGCATATCTTGATCATGAGGCAGTTTGGACGAGATTGCGTTAACAACCAACCCAGTATTACGCAGGAACGTGCTTTTGGCACTGTTAGTGGACAGGTACTGACCCACTGCAACAAGGGCTAACATTGCGGTTATA
This sequence comes from Aegilops bicornis, assembly GCA_021605145.1. Taxonomy (NCBI): domain Eukaryota; kingdom Viridiplantae; phylum Streptophyta; class Magnoliopsida; order Poales; family Poaceae; genus Aegilops; species Aegilops bicornis. Next base: position 495,315,759 of record CM038674.1, read on the forward strand.
GTTGCCTCGCCACCTTCAGAAGGTGGTGGTTCCACCATTTTGTCCATAGCTTGCTGAAAAGTTGAGTTTTTACATTAGTAGTACCAGAACAGAAGATATTAAGGAGGCAGCAAAACCAAACGAAATATCTTTGGTCTATATACAGAACTTATTCTGGTGAACCCATGTAAAATATTAGTTGTATTTTACTGCAAAGTACATAATAAAACCAGGTTCCAAACATATGACCATGTACCATGGCCAATCTATTGTCTATTTCTTCACATTGTATTGACAGCTAAGGATAAAAAGACAAAGTTTATAATATGATAATCATAGCATGACATCATTCATATCACAAAACAACTGAGAACAGACAAACAGGCAATCGTAACGTTTTGTGGGCAAGTCCAGCACGGAACTAGATTATAGGTCAAGATCAAATGAACACCACTCCTCTCTTTTAAACCTTGTAAGGTGCAATGATACGCTAAGGCAATTGTGTATAAAACTGAAAAGAGTAATAGACGTTGGCTGCAAACCATGCAGTTCAAGGCACAAGTCAGAGTAAGTAGTAGTTAAAAGGCATGAGGATTAAGGACTTACAACAGTGGCTTTGAATAGTGTAGTCATGCCCTTCGTCTTGCTGGTGTGCCAGTCCTTGAAGATTTCCACAAGATTTGGTTCAGGTACTTTTTGGTCCTTGCGGGCTTTCCTCTGCATTTGGAACAAGTCAATATATATCTGATAATATGGTACAGCGAAAAGAGTGAAACATCAGCTAATTACAAGAGCCTCGCAGTGTGCAATATAGCTACGAGAACTTGTCGTCGGTTGGAATTTCACTTTCATACGGTTGGCCTTGTTCTTTGAACAGTTCACCTACAAGAAGATAGATTTGTGTGGCACATGCGTAAATAGGACTTCAACATGTGATCTGATCACATATATATAATGTACCTGATACTTGGATCGCACCCGGTGTTTAACGAGGCCTCTCCGGTCTTCATCCGATATATTTTCCTTTGGAGATGTTTGGGCAAATTCATCGTTAGCCTTGACTTCAAACTGAGTTTTCCTCAAGTTATACCGACATCTGCAGCAGAAAGCGCATTTTGAAAACATGGGTGCAAGCTTGTCCGTTGCATCATCTTGGCTATCCAACTTGAACCTCATCTGTTGAAAATTATGGGAGTCTCATTATCAGCAACCTAGAAAGTATTGGACAAAGCAAGACGATATTACTAGTTTCCATACATAACCATACTTATAGATAAATGGTCGAGGAAGGTGTTGAACTGGGTTTCATCTTTGTCATTCCTGTACAGAATCCATATTGAGAGGATACGTACATGACACCTAATGGCAACCGCTGCCTGTGATACTAACTTGGCTAACTCTGTAGCATCACGTGGCCTTTTTAAACATGCCTCAAAACGGATCTCCATTCTTCCTCCTCTAGATTTAGTTAACCTATCGAGCATTATCCCTGATGTTTGTTTCCTCTTGTGCCTAGGTGCTAGTCCAACAACGAACATAGGATGTGTTAGTGTACATCAAACTGTGAGACTACATATAAAGAAACATGTAATTGTAACTTGAATCCAGCAACTACCTTCTTGCTGTTGAAGCTCACAAAGTTCAGCTGATCTTGCCAACTCATCTTGTGTCAAGAGTGCTTCGGAAGTAGTGTCAGGTGGCAAGGGAGCTTGGGAACATGCTGCTAGCTGAGTTGACCAACGAGTAAATCGTGCAGCTGGTGGTACTGTGGAAGGTGTTGCAACAACTAGGGTTGTCTCTGCTTGTTTGGTGGCAGCTATTTGTTTCTGTTTGGCTTGTTCTGCAACTCGTGTAGCATGGGATACCCTGTCGGTACAATTTTCTGTTGGACTTTGACCTTCTATTGCACCATCAATACCAGCAGAATCTGCAGGATTCTTCCGCTTCCCTTTCCCTGCCGTTCCGTGTTGTTTCCTCTTTCTCTGTTCCATGTTAAGTCAAGCCGACAAGAAAAACGAATAACAATTTAGTTCTTCAGAACAAATTGATGCGTGATACATACGAACTGAACTTTGATGTTAGACAACCACATGATAGGAGGATGTAATATGTGCGAAAAACAGGACGGCATGAGATAACCAGAACTATGATGTGTAAACTAAGCAGATGAAATTTCACAAAAGTAGAAGCAATGCAATGGAAGGTAGACACCATATGAAAGATGCTACAAATATCGCTCTGCCAAGTTAACAATATCACACTGCCAAGCTAGAGAAAGCACCTTGGATGCCGATTTCGCCGGAAGACCGCCATCAGTCCCTGCCTTATTTTTTCCTTCCTCTTTCTTAATTGTATTGCCCTGTCAAATCAAACCCACAAGAAAGATGAATGAAAATTTGTTTTTCATAACTCATTGATGCAGGATGCTGAAGAGCACTACTTTAATGTAAAGCGGCCGCATGATAGGACGATTGAATGTGTATGAAAAAAGGATAGCATTGCATATTCACATCTATGATGTGTAAACTAAGCAGAAGGCATTTCAACAGATTAGAAGCAATGAAAGCTAGACACCATATGAAAGATGCAACGAATATCACTCTACCAAGTTAAAATTGTCTTGTCATAAGTGCCATTTCAACAAATTAGAAGTAGTACAAGCTAGAAAAGAATGTGTGATGTAACCTAGATCACACTCCCATGTCAAACGTGTCTTATGATAAGTGATTGTTGCAGGTTACACAACAGTAGTACTTTGATGTAAGAACATGGTGTGATAGACAAATATTGTATGTTCTAGAAACAGAACACGTGTCTTAGTCACAAGTATAATGTGTAAAGTAAGCAGATGAAATTCAACAAACTTAGAAGCAATACAAGCTAGACATCATACATGACATGCAACCGCATATAACAGTGCCAAGTTAGAGGGAGCACCTGTGATGGTGCACTAGGGGAGATGTGCTTATCACCAACATAGCTACGTTGAGTGTCTATGCATGTGTTGTCTTGGAAATCATCTTGGGGGGATGGAGGAGTAGAATCTGTAGAGGCCCTCCGTTTGGAAGGAGTACCTTCATCCGCCGCCTTGCTAACTTCCTTCCGCTTTATTGGTTTTGAATTTTCAAGTAAAACCGGCAAGAAAAAGCAATAAAATTCACTCTTCATAACTCATTCGTGCATGATACTAACAATCACTACTTTGATGTAAGGCAAACACATGATTCCAGAATGGAATAATACGAAAAACAGGACGGCATGGCATATTACAACTGTTTGTGTAAACTAAGCAGAAACCATTTCAACAAATAAGAAGCAATGCAAGCTAGACACCACATGAAAGATGCAACCAATATGACTCTGCCAAGTTAAAAGCGTCCCATCATAAATGGAATTTCAACAAATTAGAAGCAGCGCATGCTAAAATTCATATGAAAGATGCAACTAATATCACACTGCATATACTGAAGGTGTCTCGTCATATTGATTTATGCGGGATACAAAAAAATAATTGTTTTATGTAAGGACATGCTTAACAGGCAGATGCACTATGTACTAAAAACAGGAAGGCATGTCACATTAACAGGTATAATGCATAAAATAAGCAGAATAGCACATGCAATTTAACCAGATTAGAAGAATTACAATCTAGACACCATATGCAACATGCAACCACATATCACGCTGCCAACTTAGAGCAAGCACCTGCGATGCTAGTGTAGGGGAATTGCGGTAATCAACTATAGAGCTACGCTCACTATCTTCATCTAGCCTTGCTGTTTCTTGAGAATCATGTGGGAAGGCTGACGCTGCATTCTTTAGATGAGGATCTTTTATCACAGTAGTCCACTAGCCTGACTGCCTCATCATAAGTGATTGATGAGGGATACACAAGAACATTAGTTTGATGTAAGAACATGGTTAATAGACAGATGTACTAGTATGTACCAAAAGTAGGAAGGCGTGTCATATTCAAAGGTATACTGTGTAAGCTAAGCAGATGCAATTTAACCAAATTGGAAGCAATACAAGCTAGACATCCGGATGGAGTGGTGAGCATGATCATCTAGGACCTGAGAGCCTGGTGGGAGGCGGGCTGCTTCGCCACCATCGTGGCTTTTAGTTGGCTTCCGTGTGATGCATGTCTGCCGGGCTTGTCATTGGCTCGGCCAAAGGCTCCCGACTAGCTATTTGTCTTTGGTGCTCCCGGGATGGTGGTTCATGTAAAAAATATCTTTCCTTATCATGATAAAGACCAACTTCGGCCTTTCTAATACAAGCTAGACACCATATGCAACATGCAATCACATATGACACCGTGAAGTTAAAGCAAGCACCTGGGATGGTGGTTCACGGCGAGCGAGATCATCAACTCCAGAGCTACGTTCCCCGTCTCCATCTGCTGACACTACACCCTTTAAAGTCTTGAAACGTGTCTGGCCTAGTTGCATACCACGCTGGAGCGACTTCTCTGTTCTCTTTTCTGCTTCTATCAAGGCAGGGTCTGAAATACCCTTGCATGAAAACACAGTAGTGAGAGTATGGGTGAAGTGTGTGCAGAACTAGTGCACTGTAAAAGTAGCAGATAGCATGTGGCCGAAAAATAAATGACAGGAGACATATGATAGCACAGGAAATGCAGGTACTCCTCCAGCACACCACCACATGTGGTCCTATCAAGATAACAGTCGACTGAAAATAAATAGGCCAGTAAATTTTTTTATGAACTGTTCGATCTATAAGGAATGGGCAGATGACCTTCGTCTACCTCCCGCCAGTCAATGTTGACGATCTTTCTCGAACCGCCAGCGACCACCGGCCCAGACCCCTGCCTCAGCCGCCCCACCCTCCCCTCGAGCTCACAACACCGCCGTGCTTGGCAGCGCCCCCAGGCCATCCCTTTAATCCTGGCCGACCTCCAGATCGGGCGCCAACAGCTCTAGGCCCCACACGCCCCTAAGATAAACACTGAGGCACTGCTTCCCCGGCGTAATAGGTGTACTAGCGCCTGTTATGCCGGGGAATAATTCCGTTAATTGGGAATCAACTGACCAGGAATTGAAATTCAGGGGGCAACGGACCTCTAGCTAAGGCGAAATATATATGAGGAGAAACCTTGTGCATTGCGAGTTACTAGGAACATCTAGTATCAAGAAGAAGAGGTCAACTAGTGTTTTCTGTGGGATGAATACCATGCAAGCAGACACGTAAGATTTGCATGAATAAGAGAAGAGGAGTACCATTTTCGGTCACCGGCGTGGTCTCCTCCACATGTCGCGGAGATCTTCTTCTTTTTGCCAGGTGAACCGATGTTTCGGAGGAGGGTGCAGGCTTGGACGAACCCATGGCCAAATTGTTGACTGTGTTGTCGTGGCTGTATGTCGGCGGAGGGGAAGCAGATCCGAGGCGGCGAAGGACGGCGTAGCAGGAATAGCTCCAGCGCGGTGGACAGTGGCGAAGTTGGAGCGGCAGCGGTGTGGCGCAGGACGGCGTGGTTGAACTGGCTCGGGTACGGATGGCTCGGCCTCGGCTTCGACTACTAGCCATGGAGGGGGTTGCGGTTGAGGTTGCGGTGGACGACGACGTCGGGGTATCGGCTCCGGTGTGATAGAGGAGGGCGCCGGTTGATGGGTGGGATGGGGTGGCGGACGGAGGACGCCGGGGTTTCGCGGCTGGTGGAGAGGTAGTTTTGGCACCCACGAGTACCTAATGGGGAATCGTGCGGGGGCGGGAGCTAAGGGAGATCCATGTTTAGGTCTGGGACGGGCTTGTTTTTGGCTTTTTTGAACAGATGGGACACGCTTGTTTGAAATTTGGGGAAAGTACAAACTTTACCCCCCTCTTAAATTTCGGACCTCATCATGGGTCAGGTAGGATGGTAATCCCAGGTGTCCCAAATAGTTGGCGGGAGTGATTTCGGCCGCCCGCATGTGTGCTTAAGCGGCCATTGTGTATGAATGTTTTTCGTAGGCAATTGCATGGCATCTAGATGAAGCTACAAACCAACCCCGGTTTAGACCTTTGGACGCCGGGCCGGTAGGTTTCACGGGTCGGAGTTAGAAAAGTAATTTCCTTCTACTACCAAACATTTGTCTCACGCAGTTTCGGGCGAGTAGAGACTCTTTTGGCGCTTCGTTAGAAATTTTGAAACAGAAGCATTCACGTTTAGATTACTCTTGAACTTTGAGGATTGACCTAAATAGACAACTTTAAATTTGACCTTGTATGTTTGAAAACCTCATTAAATTATCCTCTTCTTTTTGAAATTTTGATACTTGAAAATTCTATAACTATAATTATTTTGGAATGGAGGAGCTAAAGTTGAATCTATTTTGTACACGACTATATATGCTATTATGTACAAAATCAGAGCAAAGATTGGTGCCCCCATAATTTAGGTATGATTTACAAATGCCATGATATCGAATTCAAATAATTGAATGGACTTCATGTTGAATTCGATTTTTAAACCACCTTAAGTTGAATTCAAATGTATGCTAGTTCATAGCTAGCTATTTATAATGTTCATTATGTAACTTTCGTATGTATAATGTGCTTTACACACAAAACATGAACTACACTCACGTTTATATTCGATTGCTAAAGCGATGCATTGTCAGGAGTTCAAAATACTAACTATGTGGATCAATTATTCGAATAATAACATAGACATGCTCAAATTCGATAGAATCTAGATGTCTGATGGATCAATGACCGTTCCTTACGCGAATTGCAACTATCATCATCCCATTCTAATATTTGGATACAATTTATATATTTAATCAATGTGTACATCAATCTTTTATGTGTAGTTTCACTCTCCATCGGTGGTCTAGATATAACCCTCCCTCCCTCTTGTAACTGTTTTCACTAACCTTTATCACAAGCACTCTTCCTCTCACAAGCATACACACACATAATCCCCATCGACCCTTTCTATATACATAGACCTCCCTACGTGTCTCATGTACGCACATTATCTTTAGGTCTGTCTCTCATGCATTGTCTCACACCTCTCTTCCTAATCGACGAGTATGATTCTAGCAGAGCATTCTGTAGGATGCCCCTTAAAGTTAGGTTGGATGAATAGTAATATCAGAGATAAGGGGTTACCTTAGTCTGAAATCCTAGCCGACTTTGTTAGTGGACACAGAGTACTTCACAGTTCTTCTATCATTGTCTTGTACGAAAAGTCATCCATGGGTCTCCCTAAATGTGTCACGGGCCGACCAATGTGGCGCAGGACGGAACCGAACAAAGGGCCTCACCTCGTCCCACCGGACCTCACGCGGTGACACACCCTCTGCCCCTAGGTCTCGTTATCTTCTCACACCCACACATACCAACACAGACACCACACAAAAAGAATCTCCTCTTACCTCTATCCCCTCCCCCCTTGCATATACACACTCAAGGGAATCTCTCGTCGTGACATCATATTAGTCTCACTCTCTCTAGACCTCTCTCATTTCGTGCTATCTCTCCCACGCCCCCTCCCCCCGCGGCCCCTCTATCAATGCTCTCTCGAATACGTAATACACACACATACCTCTCTAGGCCCTGCCAAATACATCAACTGCACATTCACACATGTTACATCACGTACCCCATTGATCTAAAATGCCCTCTCTTCACGTTTATTTCACATACGACATTCCTTTTGAATAAAGTGTGGCCAAAAAATTATTTTAGAATTTCCACATATATACAACATTACAAAGTTACATGGAGGAGTATGAAAATTAATTTGCATTGCATGGTGCCCATAATGATATTTATTCCGCACTGTGAATTTATATATTTTTATACTATATATAAAGTTAGTCATAATAAAGAGAAACGAAGAGCATCTCTCTCCCCATCGCATACACCCCCTCTACGCCCCTTTCACGTATGCAAACAAACTATATCCAGGTCCTCTAAAAGTAAGCCCCAGCACATTCACGCATGTTTCATCTTTCTCTCACGATATATACAGTGATGATTATTGTTTGGAGCGAAAGCACGATACGTACATTGGACTTGAGAATCCACTCATTATGGTCGCCATTTACGTTTTGTGGTTATTAAACAGTCACGGGCTCACCGTACAACTCTGTAGTTGCACAAGACACGACTAGTTGACCAGCTAAACGCTCTACGTGGCACCTCTAGTGTTGCATCACATTATCTCACTACCATTGGGCCCACCTGTCGGCTTGTATCTACTCTTCTACACTCTTATAAAAAATAGAGTTGGTGATGATGGTGTGCCTGCCATCCTGCAAAATAGGCCGTCTGATATATATCTGACGGATAGGAAGGAAACTATGGCAATTTTGCAAAAAGGTACCCACACACCTCTCCACATTTGCAAATAAGGCCTTCCCTCGTTCATCCTTTTCTCTCACAAGATAAACTAGTCATACAAATGCATCTTGATGTTACGTGCAACGCACGGGCATCTTGCTACTCCCTCCATTTTTTTATACAAGGCCACTATGAAAAACACATTTTGCATCTATAGAAGGCCACCAACAGTAATCGAGGCAAATATTAATGATGTTTCCTCGTACTTGTAACCCATGGCATAATTACTACCATGAAATGTAGTTGATGATAATGACACGCTCACCTACTTTCTCTCTCACGGCCACTCAGTTTCCTCTAATGTGCATGCAGCCTATTAATTAACCCGGTAAACAAGAAAACAAATTAGCTTGTAAAGCACACATTAATTTTTAACTTAGTACCAGTAATTTGAGTTTGTGGCCTTGTATATAAAAATGGAGGGAGTAGTAAGAATGAAAACAAATGACAAAAAAAGTATTGGACGGTGGTTTGATGTCATGACCGCGGGCACAGCGGACAAGGTGGCCTTGTATTGGTATGCTGAGCCGTCTGTTTTAACACACAGGAGCTGGTGTGGTGATTATACACACACGCACGCATGCACACGAACTGCATGCACGCAACACTCACACGAACACATGCAGCCACGCACGCACGCAACACTCACACATACACACGCAGCCACGCACACACGCACGCATGCATGCACACATCACACGACCAACACACACTCTCATGCTCAAGTGCTCAACCTACACGCACTACAAAAAAAGACACTTCCGTGATGATACGTGTTTGTCACAGTAGGTCACGTTTTCTGTCATGCATGTACATCCATGATAATTTTATGACAGAATCAAGATAGTCATACCTGTGCTGTCGTAGAAGTGTTCCATGACATTACGAGAATTATCATCACGGAAGTGTCCACTTCCATGAGGATAAATCACGCGTCATAGAAGTGCTGTCGTCAAGGGTGACCGACACGTGGCATCCACCATAACGGCTCGCCGTTAAGCTATCGGGTCCGGTTTTGGATCCGATAACCCGTTAACAGCCCGGACCAATGGTGATTTTCCACGTGTAAAATTCTCATTGGCCGGAGGAAACACGTGTCTGCTCCTCGGTGGGCCAGATGTCGCCCGTCCATTGGAGGAGACATGCCCATTATACGTCGATACGTGGCAGGGCCCAACAGAGGCCCATACAGGTTAAAAAGGCCGGCCCAGTCAAAGGCCCGTAGTACTTACTCAGGTACTAGTGGGCCAACCCAATAACGGCATGCTTAATAAAGGCCCATTTACGGCCCGAAGCCGGATCTGGCCCATTAATTGTTCGCCAAATATTTGGGCCCAATTACAGCCCAGTGAATTTTGGCCTGTTAGAGGCCCGATGTAGACATGGGCCCATTTCAGCCTGGTGTGTCTTTCGGCCTGGGAATGGCCCGTGCTACCCATGGGCCATATATGGTCCGACGCGACATCCGGCCCACTAACGGCCCGTGATAAAGGTGGCAACAGTTCAATAACGTGACTCGGGCTGTTAAAGGCTGTCGTATAATTCGGCCCGTTGATGCATGTACTAAGCTTTCGGCCTCTTAAAGGCCCATGATTTCAGTGAGCCAACTAAGGCCCAAGATATGTTTCGGCCTGGTAACGGCCCGTCATATAACTGGGCCAAAAAAGGCCCGGTCTACATTTCAACCTGCTGAAGGCCCGTCGACGACTAGTGAAAATTGAGGCCCAACATGCACTTTGGCCTGATAAAGGTCCATGGTTTCTTCTGGGCCTTAACAGGCCAGTAGAATATTCAGCCTGTTAATGGCCCAACGCTACCTGGGCCAATCTAAGCGTTGGGTCCACAAAAGGCCCAACTAAAATTTCCGCCGAATATAGGCCGGAGTAAGTTGTGGGCCTGGCGCAAAGTGTGAAGGCCCCAATGGCCATTCGGGCCCAAGAAAGATGTAGGCCGGCCCAATTGTGGCCCGCTAAAAACCAGGCCCGTTAGAGGCGAATGTTTCGGCCCGGTCGACTACATCAGATTTTTTTCAGATAGCGAATGATGGCAGTAACTAGTAGGAAGTAAGAACAAACCTACTCTATACAATAAAGAAATTATGGCATAGTAACTATGAATAAACCTACATTATACAATAAAGGATTTATGGTATATTACATCCACTAGGCATTGAAGTTCGCCACCAATGATCATAAAGCGCAATGAAGAAGCAGATTACAAAAACTGGGCACCATTGCAGCGTAACGAAATAATGTTGAACCGAGACCACTTCCAAGACAGTTCAAGAAAGGTTAGCCTTGCGCCGGAACTTCTACGCAAGCTGCTGAGCAAGGCTATGAGACCGGCCTAGCATGTCGGTCATAGCTTCCTGGTGTAGCTGTTTAGCAATGAGGTTCTCATTGGTGTTCTCCGCAATCTTTCTTAGAGATAGGACTTCAAGTCGAAGTTGAGTTGCAGAATGCGTTTACGCTAGAACTTGGGACCAAGAAGTCGAACTGGTTCAGACAACGAATTCTATGAGCTTGTCCGACTGCTAGTCTCAAGTAACTTGAACACTGCATCAAGACAAGACTTTGGGGTTGTCTCTCTATCTTCAAGATGTTTTGCCTTCTTTGCTGCAATATATGTTGGGTTTGTCTCACAGCCTTCAGCAGACTTGTGCATGCCATCAGGCATATCACCTTGAAACAAGCAGAGAGATGACAGGTTTTCCACGTGTATAAACAATGATGATAACTATGCTGTCAATTCCATCCAATTTCAAATTAGAAAATAAAGAGTAAGTTCAAAATATCAATAGCATAATCTGGCATTGTTCATATGCGGGGAGCTTCACCACACTACTGGATTACAATGTCAACATAACAAGCATAGATGAAGGGCAAAGACAATCATTTTATCTATTTTTGTTAATGTGCATGGCATGTTGTTCATATCATCAGCCACATCAGTAAGATAAAACAGGAGATGACAAGGTGCAAACGTGGGATGCTTCACCACACACCGGATTATAGATCCACAAAAACAAGCATACATATAGGGAGTATTGAGTAATGTGCATGGTATGAATAAGGAATTTGGTTTTACAAGTAAAACTCGGAACCTCTGAGCTTCTTGCGAACATGCATTTTAATAGAAACAAGAAACTAAACAACGATAAACGATAGGGAGTATGAGCAAATTAAACAGCAGTTGAGGATAAAGGCTTTAGAAGGACTGACTTACATTAACAGTTAACACCGGCTTTATAATGCCCTTCTCCATGTCAAGGGAAGGATAACTCAAGAATTTGAGCACAGAACCTTCTTCATAAGCATTGCATGTACTCTACATTTTGTAGAGAGTAATTATAGATATGATAATACTGGAAGGGATAGAGGATAATGAACATAAGATGCAGATTCATGCTACATAATCAACTACCAATCCCTGGAAGTACAAGCATTACATGACAAAATTACTGACAAGACCAATGGGCTACACATCTGCACTGGCATTGTCTGTGTATTCAACTTTTTGGTAAGATTAAATATAGATCTGATATCTTTTAGTAAATGGTGGGCGAGGGAGATAAGATGCAGAATGCTACACAATGAACCAATCCCTCTTCCCATAATACAAGAGTGTTTTGAACACTAGTGTACTGTACAAAACGTTCTTATATTATGGGACGGAGGGAGTAGGTGATAATGTAAGTACAGTGATAGACGACGTTCAGTCCTTGCAAGAGGACTGCAGAGCTAAACCACTTCAAAAGCATTGGGTTGATTCTAAATTTGTGTAAGAGTCCATACGGATCTTATAATGTCCACCAAATGGACGATAATGAGGCTAACATGTGCAGTGATGCTACATAATCAAACAGCTATGAAAGTAAGTATGGTCATACAGGGCAAGAGGTACTCACAAGAGCAATGCAGTGTGCAGTATAGTTGCGAGATTTTGTGGTCCCTTGAGAATGAATGTTCTTCTGATAACATTTTTCATACAAGTGAGACGTTAAGGAAAATGCAGAAATGTAGTTCAAATTGTGATGTGATATCATAGACAATACCTTACGCTGCAGACGAGACCAATGTGTAACAAGATTATTCCAGTCACTGTCGGATAAATGTAGCACCGGAGACTTTACAGAAATTTCATTTAGAGGCTTGCCATCGAAGTGCGCTTGCCTCAGGTAGGAACGATACTTCATCAATGAATGCTTGAAAAGTGCAACCAACCCTTGCTCGACTTGACAATCCAGTTTGGTCCTCGCTTATTTAAAAGAATGAAATCTTGTGTCTTCTGTTAGCAGAAACATATGCAATAATTACCATGAATAACATTAGTACATTACTTATGCGTAAGTTGCGGAGGAAGACTGGAAATTGTTCTGTGTCTGCGGTATAATCTTTCCATGAAGGAAAGATGCACATAAAGTTCCTGACAACAATATAAGCTTCGTCTTCTGAACTGGGAAGAAATGGAACAGGAGTCCTATTTGCTGCCATTGGGGCTCTCTCTGGTTCAAAAAGGGAATTGGCAACTGGATTTGGTGTACTCTTTGCTGGAATGGGGGTTTTGTGTCGTAGAGCTGGTGCTATGTCAACTGGCATCATCATACCGTTTGCTGCAGTTGGGGTCTGCTGTGTTGGGTGTTTTGCGGGTCAGGTGATATTGCAACTACACCTAATGGGCTATTTGATTTATCAGGTGTCACTACCTTTTCCAAATACTTTGCTTGTGCTCCTCCGTGATCAGCAATCGCCCTCTTCCTTTTGAACATCTGATACACAAGAATAGCATTTGAATGGATAAATATGGTATGATGACAGATGGAATATGTACTGAAAATGGATAGGCAGGGCGTATTCACATACACGATGTGTAAACTAAGCTAATGGCAGTGCAACAAAGTAGAAGCAATGCAAATCATTAGTTGCAAGATATGTGTGACCAATATAACCGTGGAAAGTTAGAGCAAGCACCTTGATGGATGAAAAAGATAGGGCATCTGCCTCTGACTCCTCCACTAGGGAGCCACATTGACTTAGGTATCCCTCTAGCTCAGAATCACTGTTAGGATCATATTCTGAGCATGAATCTGTAGGTGGAGAGCGTTTGCATTGCATTACATCCAGACTTGATTTCAGTCCCATAATGCCAAGTTTGACAGCCATGGCATTGTTCTGCTTTGTTCTTTTCATGCGTGCAAGCTCATAATCATTATGATGTTGTTCAGAATCTGAGATTCATGAAAACATAAAAAGTAGTCAGATTATCTATGGAATGCATTGCGGATTCAACTTGAAGAGTGTCTCCCTATAAACCCCTACATATGCAAAGTTCGCCCCCCAACCGTGCTGACCATAGCACACACAGAAATACAAACCCCTTATGTCTCTATAATAGGTAGACACAGATTTCAAAACTGAAGTAGGAACATTAGAATCATATCAAATTCATATTTGAACAAATAAACCAAGGAATTATGAGTGGCATAATGTTTAGATTCAAGGGTGGAGTGTTGGTAGTGCGACACAAAGCAAGTAGGCAGATTGTATTCCATGTAAAAGATCATAGCCTATGTAAAAGCTGGAAATGACACTTTCTTTCTATACAATGCAGTGTCCGTTGCCCACACATGATGGAAGAGATCACACAGAGAAATACTATTCACTCATGTCTATGGTTCCAGTATTTTGAAACAGGGTGGTCCACCCTAAAAGAATATTGACAACAAATACGAGAAGGCAAGCATAGATGTAGTGAATCAATCATTTACTTGTGAGCTCACTAGGACAAGTATGCAGAATTGTAACCGTAGCAAGAGACTGTCTAAAATCTGAAACAACAAGTTTGTCTAGCACTTACTGTTTGCAACTAATCGACGTGAATAATTGGATATCATATCGAATGAGTAAGAAAGATAAGTAAAATTGTCAACAAACCTAGCCTGCAGTAGTAATCTGGGTCAATGTCACTACGACCAACAATCCAAAATGACTAGTGTCTGTTCCTAGGGCCGGAATTTTGAAACCCTGTGAACTTTACAGGTACTAAAGATTACTGAAATACATTTGAACCATTAAGTGTAGGTAGCACTCGGCACACAACAAACCCTAATGACAGTCCTGCCTAATGAGTAATGAATAAATTAGAAAATGGGTGATGAGGAGTGGCTGCCGAAGTGCTGAGTGTTGAGGACATATCTCAGGATAAATCGGGTTGGCTTAGTGGGTGCTGCACGCTTGAGCCCTAAACGGACTGGGAAGGTAGGCACGGCGGCGCGCCCGGGCAGCGGTGATGTTGTAGGGCGAGCGGCTCCTGACCTCCTACTAGTCCGGCGTCTCCTCCTAGAGTCATGCCGTCCGGGGATGGCAAGTTTCCGGCGAGGCAGGCGGCTGAGGGCGAGTAGAGATCGGAAGCGCGCAATAGAATAGAGGGGAATCGGGGCCTGGGACGACCCAAAATCCCAGGGTGGGCCGGCCCACCGTGGGCACCCTGTAGAGATACACACCCGAGCGGCGAACTTGCATTTTTAAAACTAAATTAGGAACATTTAGCTAACCAATTAAACGACTCTATTTTAATAATATAAGATTCGTATTTGAACAACTATGCTTGTTTAGCTTGATGGGTGGAGCAGTGCTATTATGACACGAAGCACGTATTTTGATCGTATAGTGATCATAAAATGGAGAAACCCTAAGCATTTTTTTGAGCAAAAGAGGGTTTTCCCTCTGATTTCTTTTAAAGAAACCACCACGGAACCAACATGATCAATTAAACCCTAAGCATGATCAATTAAACCGTATTATGGCTGTGCCATGGCAGATTTAAAGCTGCAAACCAGAGAAATGATATTTAGCATCCATTGTTTGCTTCGAACTAAGAACTAAATTCTAAGAGCTGAAAAGAAAGTAGAGTAACCAAGTTACGATCTATTTTCTGGTTGAGATCAAAAGGTTGTGGAGATATGACGTACCACTTCTCTTGTGGCGCCGTGTAGGCATCGGGGGTGTGATGGCTGTTAGTGGCGTTGAAGCATATCTGTGACAGTAGACGGGTGCATTGGGGGATAAGTCCCCTTGCGGTGGAAGAGAAGATCGTGTTAGCGGCCCCGACAAAGAGGACAACAGCGCCGATGAAGCGAGAGGACGCGATGCAAGGCTCTTGGTCCGTCGCCGTGAATGAGAAACATCCATCTCTAGCAGTGGACGAAGCGGTCTTGGTAGGCGCTCCGGCATGGTGGAGGACGGTGGCGATGGATGGGGTGGAGGACGGCGGCGATTGATGGGTGGCGGACGGAGGAGGCTGGTTTGGGGATGGTGTTCTAGCATGGACAGTGTACGAATGGGAAAATGGAGGGAGAGGTACGGGGAACCATGTTTTTGGGACGTGCCTGTCTCAAATATGGGAAAGTTACGAACTTAGCCCCAGTTTAAAATTTGGACGTCTCGTCAGTTGGGGATAGGACGGTAATCTCGCATCTCGCCAATATTTGCCCAGAGCGAATTCGGGCGAGAAGAGGGTGTTTTGGCGCCCATGGTTGGCGCCCACGGTGTATGAACGGGGCTGACAGGTAGGCCGGTTGTGTCAAGTCTAAGTGAAGTCACAAACCTGCCCCTATTGAAAATATTTGCCTATCGATTTCGGCCGAGTCGAGTTTGTTTTGCCGCCCACCGTGTATGAATGGGTAAATGGAGGGAGAAACAGAGGTCTTTCGGACGAGCTTGAATCAAATGTGTTTTGCCGCCCATGTTTGGCGCCCACCGTGTCGGAATGGTCTCAAAGGTGGTCTTGTCATGTCTAATTGAAGTTACTAACCTACCCCTATTAAAAGCAGTGGAAATCGGGCCGATGGATTGTCCGTGTAATGGGTAGACAGTAATTTCATCTCCCAAACACTTGGCTGCGGGCAGCCGATGTGGGAGTGGACATTTTGCCGCTTCTTTCGAATTTTGGGACAATAAGCATCCACGTTTACCCTGACAACTAAATTCGAATCCATTTTGTATTCCTATACGAATCTTTATAAATCATTCTATGTGTTTTTATATATCTTGAAAAGCACGACAAAGATGTATCCACTGTCATATATGAATATGATTTACAAATGCCGATACTCAAATTCAGAAGCTAGAATCCAGTTTAAGGTGAATTCTAATATTTGGAACACTTTATGTCCAACTCAAATGTCACATGCAGCATAATGTGTACTCCCATTTAGATATGTACACAAGCGATGTATCAAGATTCAAATACCGAGTCAATCAACCAAGAATGTACATAACAAAAAGACATATAAACACTTATAGAGTATATGGATCAATAATATCAACTAACATACATAAGCCATGCCGTTGTACTTTTTTTGCTAGAACATCATCCTTTTTTTAGCGAAGCTACTACAGCATCTTGGCCCTTTCCGATGCGTGCTACTTATGGTCCATCTATACTACTATTATTGTTGAATGCACATTCAGCCCGATTGTCATATTTGTAGGTCTGGCACAGCAATCAAAATGAAATGTCTTCGAGTCTTATCAATTAATACAGACTTGTGCTCAAATAAAATTAGAAACCAAAAAACAAAAAACAATTATTACATGATCTCTAAAACAAATGGTTTGATTGATTACATGGACAAACAACATAAAGGTTATTCAACGATGGAAAAAACATTTCACCTATGATTTACCAAGTGGGAATTTAATTTCCATTTTTCTTTCAGGACCTTAACAATGCGGTCATTCTTAGCTTGCTTCGTTTGAAATCCACCAAATATTTAATGGTTGTCTTGAGTACTGCTTGTGATTGTGCTGTTTGTTTCCTCAACATGTCAACTTCATCTCTAAGTGCAGAAGCAAAATCTCTTTCTACCACTAGTTTAGCCTCTAGAGCATCAGCAGTTGGCAATTCAGATGCATGATTGGGCCGGTGCCACTGTTGTGGGATGATACAACGTCCATGGGGACCTCGCTCTTTGATCTTGGGCTAACCTGTTTTGCCATTAATGTTCCGATTGGATTCCGAAAAGTTGAAGTTAGCAAAACATCTCAACTGGGAGTTATAACAGCAAACCTGTTAAACAAACAAGGAATTAAAGATTTTCAATTGGATGCTGAAAAGTAGTTATTAACATCATTGTAACCGGTTGTGGCAGCAGCAAAGCAGTTAAACAAACAAGTTTTGCAAAAGGTACCTGTTGTGGCATTGGAGTTTCTCTTGGATCCTAAAAATTTGAGTAGCCAGTAACATGATTAGAACAACCGGTTGCAGCAGGGAAAGCAGTTAAACAAACAAGTTTTGCAAAAGGAACCTGTTGTGGCATTGGAGTTTCTCTTGGATCCTGAAAAGTTGAGTAGTCAGTAACTTGATTAGAGCAACAAGTTACAGTAGCAAACCTGTTACACAAATATATTTTTGAAAATGTACCTGCTGTGCAATTGGACTTCCAATTCGATCCTGAAAACTTGAAGTTGGTAAGATGATTACAACAACAAGTTATAGCAGCAAACCAGGTAAACAAGGAAGTTTTTGAAAACATACCTATTGTGCCAACGGAGTTTCAGTTGGATCCTGCAAACTTGAATGTTAGCAATCAATAAATAAAGTTTTGCAAGAGCCATAAGAAACTAACATCAAACTAGTAAAACTAACCAGTTTTGGCAACGTATTTAATTACACATGAACTAGTAAAACTAACAAGTTCTTGGCAACGTATTAAAGTAACAAGTCGGTACCGTTTACCAAAGAACACGTATATCTCAGAATTTCTTTGATGTAAGCAAAATGATTCCAACACATATATAAGTTAAAAAGACGGTGCCCCTCATATAAACCTAATAGTTGTCTATCTATGAACATGCAAACATTACTAGTGCTACAAGTGATAACAGAAAACCATTTAAACAAATAGGGTATCCGAACGTAAATTACACGTGAATTCTGCTGCACCCTAGAAGTACATATGACCAGCTATCTACGTGCTTAAGTAGCTATATAAGTTCAGGCAAACAGGTAATTCTTAACAGTAAGTATCAAACACATAGTTAGGCGCAGTCTATAATAGGATTAACAGGCTATGGCATTATGTAATCAGTAGCAAACTAAATAAGCCAAGCAACATAATTGAATTATTTTGCAATAAGTGGCCAACTAAAATTCCGAGAAGCAGATAACTGAACTTACACTAGCTCTTTGTACAGGCACACTGCAACTTCTTTTTCGCTTACAAGGTTTTACGAAGGAGTCCATGGCATCAATTGCTTGGATACGTTGTCCCAATACTTCTTTCTTCCCACACTGCATTGGTAAGTCGAATGGTTAATCTGGTAAGATGGTGCGTCCTTGATATGTTATATGAGGACGTGGTTCAAAAAGGAAAGGAAGGGGGAAAGTAGTGGGGAAAGTTGTATCGCATGAATCTAAGACGTGGTTCAAAGAGGACATGAATGGGGGAAAGTTGTATAGCATAAATCTAGGACGTGGTTCACAGAGGAAAGGAAGTGGGGAAAGTACTAGTACGGACTGGCTATCCAGCACCTACGTTGTTCGAAAAGGGAAAACCATGACAAATGCAGTACGCGCATCTGTAACGAACTGATCTTTTGTTTCGGGGGACAAGGTTGTAGAGTTTGAGCAGGACTAGATTTGTTGCGCTCACATAGGGAAAGGTGCCTAAAGATAACAAAACTGTGACCAACACAAATATGCTCCTTGGTTGTTTGTTCTTTGTTGCAACAGACTGTGCATCACCCCAGTACATCGCTAGATGCACATGGTGCTGGTGCGTCCACTGTCCCGTGCAACTCTTTAGTTGTTGTTAATCTAAGGCCTTGTTTGGTTAAAAACTCCCTAGTCCCTACCTGCTTGGTTCCAGGGACTAAACATGGACTAGAGGTTATTAAATGACATGCTAAAAGACCATGTTACCCCTAGTAGTGAACTAATAGAGACAAGGTGCGATGCGTGGCAGGGGCAACTGTTGGAAAAAGTCCCCAAAAGACTCTCCCTCGGGGTCTTCTTTCTTTAGTCCCAAATGCCCACTTTTAGTCCCTAAAAATCCCTCCTGTTTGGTTTAGATGGGACTGAAACGGAGTATTTTTAGTCCCTCCACCAAAATGTCCCTGTAAAACAAACACCTCTAATAATGCCGCTGGAAAATTGATGCAATTCCATAGTTAAAAGCAAATTACATGTTTAACGAATTTTATTGTTAATATAATCTCTCTGTTAATATTAATCAATTCCACCGTTTGAGAAATGCTACTGTCTTGCTTTCTTTCCCATTTAGATAAGGTAGATGCTTCTTTTTGTTGGCTTCTGTGTCATCCACTGTTATTCACCACTAGTTGTTTCCTTTGCACCTCTGTGTAAACAGGGTTATCTACTTCACCTTGTTGCCATTGTGACCTTTTGTTGGGCTGCACAAAACACTTTTGTTTTAAGAGTGTTTTGTGCAGTTCAACCAAAATGTCACACCGACAACGTTGCTTGATTGCTCAATCTTAGTGGAACTACACAAGAGGAGATCTTACTTCCTATCCATGTTGGCAAATTTGGTTCAGATCTTCTTCTTGTGAGTTGTTTGAATTCCGCGTCATGAGAGGTCAGTACTAGCCTTCTTTCACATGATTCTGCAGTGTGCTTTCATATGTTGTGCTACTTGTACGGTATGTTGCCTGATTTTAGTGAACTGCACAAATGGAGACAAGACTTCCAATCTGTATGTGCACCGTAATATCCCATTGAGGTAAGATAAGGGTATTTCACAACTGTTGGCCTGTATTTTGCCACTTTCATTAGAAAATTAATGTCATTGTTTAGTGTTATACTTGTGCAACCTAATTGATATGCCAAATCTTACATTGAAGGCGAAGCTTTTCTGTTATTGAACCAGGTGATGAAGGGGAAGAACAAGCGGAAGAAAAACAAAAATCAACTCCTGGTGCTGTAATGAAGCACTAGAACTGTATGACACAAGTAATGATATAGTTTTGCATCTTAATTTATTGCTATGGCTAGAACGAGCAATTGTTTTGCCACTGATTTGATGCCACTCTTAATGTAATACTTAATTATCTCTACTTGTGCAAACAGGGATCTTCTTTGAAGATACCATATATTTTAGTGGAACTGCACAAGAAGATGTTGGAAACATTAATCTAATCGAGGAGTATATACTAAGCATGGCCACCACAGTAGATAGCAACAGATGGTTCCGGAGAAGTGCTTCATCTGTATGCTCTACACAATAAGCCTCCAGACAAAGGTTGGTACTCGCCCACTGATTTCATCCATATGATTGACCTTTGTCGTCTCTATTGGTGTTGTGCTACTGTTTAGATGCTGTCATCAAAAAGTGGTATTGTCCTTGAGAAGTGCTTCATCTGTGTTGTTTTAAGTATTTCCTTTCCTTTTTTTCGAGCAAACAGGGATGCTATCATTTAGTTATCCTCTTGTCTTTGCACAATAGGATCATCCTCCTCTGAAGAAGAATATGGAGTACGTGAAGTGACTAGTTCCGATTATGCCAACATGAAGAAGCCATGTCTATCTTCTCATCAGAAGGAGCAGTTGAAGGATGGTTACATTACCCCCCACAAGACCAAACTAACTTCAGCTCAGAAGGACTGACAAATCTCCATTTTCTTGCTGTGATGCGCGAGTACAATGTTGTTCTAGGATTCTTTCCGGTGAGTTCCATTTTTGTAAAAGTGTGCTCTACATGGACCATGTAGGTGCCTGTTTAAACTGGCAATTCATAGTACATGTTTCTTTATACTAATCACTTTTTTTGTATTTGTGCAAACAGGTGCTCAAATTTTGATTTCAATGGGAACTGCACAAAATGTTCATGAATACATCGAATCATTCATTTCCACCACAAGAAAGGAGGTGCCGGTAAGTTCAAGGTGTTGCAACATATAAGGGTGAAATCATACAAGCTACGCGCGAATTTGGTTGATTTTGGTGGAACAGCACAAAAGGAACAACTGGTTTATTTAGCACGAGGTGCCATGTCAATGTCCGAACTGATGGCAAACCCTGCCCATTCCACAATCGTAGGCATTTGATATTTTGGAATGGGAAAACCTTGTCAAATTTTGCTCATTGATTTTAGCAAGAAGACATGCGTTTGATATTTTTGAATGGGACGCCCTTTGCTGTCAGCAGCGCCGATCCATTCTTTCTTTATTCTTTAGTTGTGAAGTAAATATTAGCTCTGACATGTGAATCGCTGAGATGCATAATCATCGATTGTTCTGAATGTCCTCTATGACATGTGAATCGCTGTGATTGCAATGTACAGGAACGCTAAAAAGCTGCTCAAACTCTTTGTACTCCATCGGTTCCTTTTTACTTCGCACATTGTGAAAGTGCATACTTTTTTCTATAAGATTGGTCAAAGTAGAGATACTTTGACTACAAACAAAACTTGTATGCAGACTAGAAAGGACCGGATGGAGTACATGTGAAACTGCTGCAAACGAGGTGATCACCCTGGGACTAATGCTAGTACGTATTGTTTTGCATGTTCATCCAATGCCAGTGATACAAGAATTCGAACTAATGGAAATAAATTCATTCATACACGGTCGGATTTCATATAAACATGCCGGATTTCATTACATTTCATACATTCTTCAACTAAAAAGGGGTGCTACTGGAGGTATAATTAATTTACCGGTTATTTAATTCGTGTCCGAGCCGAACAGAAGCTTCAGGGACTTAACTGCAGGTGCAGTTGCGTAACTGACATGTGGCCCGGATGCCTGTTGGGCCCACGTGTTAGGGAGCCAACTGCACCAGCAGTTAAGTAGAAGCAGCGTCCTTCTCCAACATATCTCTCCGACTCCACGTTGCCGCCAAGAAGCTAACCGGCCGTCAGTGGTCAACCCGCCTAGCTTGTCATAGTGATTAGGGTAACTAGGAGCCCAATGATTAGGATCCCCACATGACAAACACCTTTCTTCTTGTCATTCTTCTTCTTGAAGTTCGTGTGTTGCACAGCCTTGTTCTTCCCATCAAACTTTGCTTTACCATCAAACTTGCCCTTGTTCTTGAACTTGTGGGGCTGGAAGTTCTTCTATACCAGATTGGCACTAGATCCTCCCTCAATTCCTTGAGCACGTGTGTCGTTTGCTCTCGCCTTTTGTTCCACATCAAGAGTGCCAATGATATCCATGAAGGAGGAAGCTTAGTGATGATACCTCCGGCAACAAACTTATCCGGTAGCATACAACTGAAGTGCTCAAGTTCTCTAGCAAATGACTGTATCTCATGAGCTTGCTCAACCACGGAGCACTCTTCAATCATCCTATAATCATAGAATTGCTCCATGATGTACAGCTCAGTGCCAGCAACCGGAGGGTAGCAGCGGTGGCCTTACTTGGACCCGAGAGGCGGCGACCTACCGTGTTCTACTCTTCCTCGTTTTCTGTGTGGAGCGGCGCCTCGGCGGAGCGGGGGAAAATCCTACCCCTCGTTGCCGGCAGGGTGGGGCCTCAGCGGAGCCGACGGTGTCCTCTGCCTCGTTGTTGGCACCGCGGGGCCTCGGCGGAGCAGGGCCTCGTCGACGCCAGTGGAGCGTGCAGTCGTCAGAGCCGGCATTGTCCTATGCATCATCCTCGGTCTCGCCAAACAGCGCCTCGGCCGCTTCATCGCCCTCTTTGTAGGCGGCCACAGCCTCCGCCACCCGCATGCGGTACCGCCAGCGCTCGAGGCGGCCCTCGCGGGCGGAGCGGCACGAGTCGAGCAGCGCCTCTGCTCCGCTTGCTCGCGGTGATCTGCTTCTGCCGCTGCAGTGCTCCCGGAGGAGATGGTGGTTGTAGGCGGCGTCGGCCTGCGCCTCGAATCGCTCCTCACGCTTCTGCCTCACCGTGTCCATATATTGGGCACGGGCCTCGCCGATGGTCATGGTGCAATGCACCGGCAAGGATGGCGCGGAGGAGGGGGTTAGCGCCGGATCATCGACTACCATGTTCTCCATTGGGACGTCGTCGTCCTCCGGCTCCTTGCCGACCAACCAGTCGGCAGCAATGGCTGCCATCTCCTTCTGGTCCGTCAGTCCGCCGTTCTCAAGAGCGCTGGAGCGCGAGGAAGCCATGGTGGGCAGTAGTGGTATGGACAGGAGAATAGGAACGGATGCGGATGACTGCGGCTATGGCCTGCGCAGCAGTTTATATTGCAATGGTGGGCGGCGGAGGGATGGACGTGTGGCGCCGGAGTAGCCGCCTCGGCAATCGCGTATCATTAATGTGGGCGACAGAAGGACGGACGGATGGCACTTGTGTCGTTTGAAGGCGGAGCAATCGCATGCACCGGAAGCGGGCGGCGGTGTCTTGACCGTTCAGCGGAAAGCGTGCGAAGCGAGAGGCGGTCCAGGTGGGCCAGGCGGTCGGACTTCGTGCTTGGCGTGGGTTGGTCCAAAGAATGACATGCCGGGCTCGCCAACTACCTCGCCGAAATGAGCGGCGACAATCATACGATGGACGTAGCTTCCGACCAGAGCCGGGCGCCATCGTCCAAGCCGGTTCATGCCGTGTTCACCATAGAGCAGGTGCGGCCGCTTCGACGCCTCTAATGGCGGAAGAGCTACCAGCACAGAGGACTCTGTCGCAACCTTCGCCTCCTCAACGAGCACCGTGAACAAGCTTAACGACAATGCCATCTCGGACATGTGGCCCTATGATCCTGGCTTCCCGAATGAGCAGCGGGCGCTGTATCAGACCATCCGTAGGGCCCACGAGGCCCTCTCCGTCGCCCTTCGAGTTGTTGCGCTCGCGTGGCGCCGCAGTCTCGCGTTGCAACATGGCCAACGGACATGAGGATGAGGAGATGACTTTACTTGGAGAGGATGACAACAAGTGCCTCCTTATTAGTATATAAAACTACAAATTTTTTTGCTTCCTCCTGGTTTCCTGACATCACGGTCCCAAACCATTGTCAACCTATATAGTCAATAAATGAGAGAATTGCACAAGAAGCGGCCGACAACTCGGACCAAGCAGCTCGAGCAGTATTTGTGTTTTTGAGGTGTGAGCACTGCAGAGTTTTTCTTGAGCGATGTTTAGTCTAGATATTAATTTTTCTCCTCTGAACAACAACGAAAACATCGCTGCAGCTATCAATCATGGCTGTGGTCTGCCTAGCCTGTGCCAGATATCCAGCCCAGATATTAATTTTTTTCAAGCTGAAAATGGCTAGCCCAGCTATACTTTTCTTAGGAATACCCAAGCAAGGTCAAGTTGTTATTCTCCGCCCCGCTGGGCTGCAAATCTTTCCTAGGAGGGATGCATTGGGCTTAACAAGAAAATGGGCTTTAAGAAATAATAAATTGGATGTAATTATAAAAATTGGGCAGTCACTATAAAAAATGCACCAAACACGTAATTACTTTATAAAATATTATTCTTGGATATTGAAAATTTTAAATTCATTAATTGTTGCGAGCGCAATGTTTCGTTGGATTTTTATGTAATATACATTTATATTGAAATTGTATTTAATCTAACTAGAAATTTCGGGATAAAAATATTTCGGATCCCATCAAAATGTGGGAAATTGTATTGAATTCTGTTTTGAACGGTTGGTTGAAATGGGCTGTACTGTTAACAAAATGTAAATGGGTTGTAGTAAATTCCATTAGAATTCAAAAATTGGCTGCACATTCTTACAAATCACAAATGGGATATAAGTTCTCTGCCACACACTTGTGGCCTTACTAAGTTGACGCGTCCCCTAAAAAAAGAGTTGAGCGTATGCAAGGCTTTGTCAACTTATAGTCAACACACGGTTCTAGTAGCAGTGGCCGTTGGATGTCCATCCAACAGATGCCGTGCTTCTTCTTCAATCTCGGATATTCTAGCTTCACCCGCCTAAAAAATGATTCCTCCCCCTGACATCTGGGGCGCACCATTTCGAAACCGACACAGGCCTACTAAGTTGGCCAGCGTACCAAGGGCTTTGTCAACTGAGTCTATATAAACGATTCTAGCTGTAGTGACCGTACGATGTCCATCCAACTGTCGTAGTGCTTCTTCAACCTCTGGTCTTCTTGCTCCAGCCGCCCAAAGCAGCGCCGGTCATGCCGCATGCTCCTGCCTCCCGTGGCTGGCTGTGCTGCCGCAGAGGCCTCACCGCCCCCTACTATTCCCACCGCTGGCCATGCTCTGCAGCGACGGCAGCCTCACACCGCAGCCGAACCAGTGAACCCTCATACTCCACGTCGTCCCCTTCCTAGGCCTCGCCATCGTCCACCTCCCTGGTGCTCTCGGCACGGCGTGGTCAACGTGGTCAAGGAACGGCTTCCATCGGACGTGGAGTGTACGTGGAGAGGCTCACAACTGGGTCCACGATGGCGGCAAGAAAGTGCCTCCTTATTACGCGAAAAATAATGATTCCTCCACCTGACAACAGGGACCCACCGGACGGGCCACCGTATTTCGTGAAAAAAACATTTCCCCCCTGACTGCTGGGACCCACCGGACGGGCCACTGTATTGTGTGAAAAAACATTCCCCCCGCTGTCAGCTCGGACCCACCAGAAGTGCCTCCTTATTACGCACAAAAAAATGAATACCCCCCTGCTGGTTGGGACCCACCTTGGTGGGAGGCTGACTTGTGGCCCTACTAAGTTTATGGGGACGGAGTGCTTTGTCAACTTAGTCAATATGAACGATTCTAGCTCCAGTGAGCGTACGATGTCCATCCAATGGCCGTAGTGCTTCTTCCACCTCTCGTCTTGTTGCTCCAGCTGCCAAAAGCAGCGCCAGTCGTGCCGCATGCTCCTGCCTCCCATGGCCGGGTCAGGCCATGGAGGCCTCACCGCCCCTACTATTCCCACACTGGCCAGCCCTGCGGCGATAGCAGCCTCACACCACAGCCAAACAAGTGAACCCTCGTACTCCTCTCGCTGGCTTCCATCGCCCGTCTTTTCCCGGCTCAAAGATCGCCCCCGCTTAGGCTCGCCGTCGTCCACCGCCCTGGTGCTCTCCGCGCGGCGTGGTCAACGTGGTCAAGGAACGACTTCCATCGGAAGAGTACTATACGTGGAGAGGCTGACAGCTGGGTCCACAGCGGCCGCAAGGAAGTGCCTCCTTATTGCGCCCAAAATAATTATTCCACCACCTGACAGCAGTGACCCACCGGATGGGCAACTGTATTTTGCGAAAAAAATGTTCCCCCTGACTGTTGGGACCTACCAGCTACATCTTTGCAGGCAAGGAAGTGCCTGACAGTCGGGACCCATCTGGTCGAAGCGTACGTAGCATTCTCATTCTGGTCGCGAACGTGTACGTACATACTGGTCGATGTAGAGGCCCGCACGTGTCGTAGTAGAGGCGTGCACGTAGCATGTACACGTACAAACAGCGGCCAGTGTGCAAGAAAGAAAATACGCCTACGTACGTACATATAGGCAGGGTCTCAAACGCCTACTCGCGCATACGTATAGCCAGGGCTCGTGTACATGGCTGGGTCAGAACGGAGAAACAGCGTCACTGTCGTGTTCATGGGGACCCAACCGGCTGGGTCGGAACGAAATGCGTCGTCGTGTTCATCGGGAGGGCTTGGACGGAACAGCCGATGGAAACGAGGCCTGGCGTACCGCAGAACGGAGGAAACGGCCTTCTGCTCGACCGGCCATGTTTGAAACGGGATCCTGTTCATCGGGAGGGGTCTGGCGTACCGCAAAATGGAGGAAACGGACCTCCTACGGTCGAAATGCGGGTCCTGTTGATCGGGAGGGGTGTGGCGTAACGCAAAATGGTGGAAACAAATTTGTGTTGGAGCGCTACGGTCGAAACGGGGTCATGTTCATCGGGAGGGGTGTGGCCTACCGCAAAACGGAATCCACGGGATACTGTTCATCTCCACTGTCGACCCCCTCCAGCCTCCACGGGCTACTGTTCATCCACCGTCGACCTCCTCCAGCCTCCACCGCGATCGCTCATCCAGCCTCCACCGCGCCGCTACTCCACCGACTCTTTGTTCAACCAGCCATCTCCATGGGCTCTGTTCAACCACCCCTCCATGGGCTCGCTCATCCAGCCCTCCACCGTCTCATCGCTCATCCTTTCCCTCCACGGGTCGCCCCTGCTCATCCTGCCCTCCACGGGTCCTGTTCATCCAGCCCCAACCAGCTCGATCGATCGGGGTCCTGTTCATCTAGAGGCAACACCACGGGTCCTGTTCATCCACCCCAACGGAACTGTTCATCCAACCTCCCCCAAAGAACGCCACTGTTCATCCAGAGGCAGCATCGATCGGCTTGATTAGCGTAGTAGCGAAGCGAATCGCCGAGCAGGTTCGATTAACGTATCGATCGATCGCTCGGGTTCTATAACGCGTAGCCTGCAGTGCAATCGCTCGGGTTCAGTTAGAGACCAACGCCTCGCACCCACACGCGAGCGTGTACAAGAAAAACGCGCATCGCCCGGCTCCGACCACCCACCGTAACCGGGAATTCCCCGATATTTTCCTCGCCCTCGCTTCTACCACGGTTTTTTCCGTCATGGACGGCCCAAAGACTGTCATGCAGCTGCGTCTTCGGCCCGCCCAGGACAAAAATCCCATTTTTGTCATGATTTTTTGTCATAGAAGTTGGACCCCACCACATCTATGATGGTACCAGGTTTTTTCACAATTATCGTCATAGAAGTGTCATAAGTATGACAGAAAAAAATCGTTCGGCCCAAAATGTCATGGATGTTTCTTTTTTTTGTAGTGTACAGACCATGATAGTAGTCCTTGTACACCATGTTGCATTTTGTGTTTTTTGGTGCTTGCATCATTTAGTGTTTTATAATCTGAACTACTTTGGATCATTAGCTGGTTTTCAAAGTGCATGTAGCTTCACATTTCTCAAGTTATGTTGATTTCTAGAGTGCAAGTGCCTTCGTATTTTTTAAGTAAAATGTTCGCCCCTGGTGTAACACCCTAGATGTAACTTTCCATATTTGTAACTCCAACTCTTGCCATTTTCGGCATTGTGATATGATATTCCCTCCGTGGTTGGGTTTTTGTCTTTCGTTTTGCATTTTGTTTATGTCATGCATCTCATATCATGTCATCATGTGCATCTCATTTGCATACGTGTTCGTCTCATGATTCCGAGCATTTTCCCCGTTGTCCGTTTTGCAATTCGGCACTCCTATGTCCCCCGGCCTCCCCTTTTACATTTTTCCGTGAGCGGGTACTAAACTTTTTCGGAATGGACCGAGGTTTGTCAAGTGGCCTTGGTACACCACCGGTAGACCACCTGTCAAGTTTCGTGCCATTTGGAGGTCGTTTGGTACTCCAATGGTTAACCGGGTAACCACGAAATCCTCTTGTGTGTTGCAGCCCAACACCCCTTCAAAACAGCCCAATAACCCATCTAAGTCACTTCCATGCTCTCCATCGTCGGATCACGATCGTGTGGGCGAAAACCGCACCTCATTTCGAGCTTCCTAGCTCCTTCTACCTATAAAAACACCCCCTCCCCCGAAATCCCGGATCATTTCCTACCCTAACCCTAGCCCCGCTCCTCTCCGCGCGCCGGACACCGTCCGGACCAGGGCGGACGTGTCCGCCCGCCGCCGCCGGCCACTCCGCGGCCGCCACATGGCGGGCCCGCGCCAACATCGCCAGCCGGCAGCGAGGCCAGTTCCGGCCCCGAGCCCGCGCCGCCCTTTCGGCCAGCAGCGCCCGCCGCGATCTCCCGCCGCCGCCATCCTCCGCCTCCGGCCCCCGCAGCCGCCGCCGACCGCCGCCGCCGTCGTCCTCCGCCGCCATCGCCATCGCCCGCCTCGTCTGCCGTCTTGCGTCGCCAAGGCTTGCCGCCAGGCCGAGCGTGCCCAGCCCGACGCCCTCTCCGGCGCCGGCTCCCTCCTCCGGCGCCCTCTCCCTCTCCGGCCGCCGCTGCTGCGAACTCCGGCGACATCGAGCCGGATTCAGATCCGCAAGGGTTGACTTCTCCCCCCCCTCCCCCCCCCCGCTTTTCGTCTGTCATTATCTGTGATAATTTTGTTGCATTTTCATCGCATCATAACTTTGAACCCGTGGCTTTGTTTTGGGCGTATAGCATACCGAATTGTTTGCCTCGATGAGTAAATCATTTCATCTCAGTGAATCAGTTTCATTTGAGCTCATCTTGATGTCCGAAATGCTGTTAGAAGAGGGCTATGTGATGTCAGTTTCAGATTCTTATCAGAATATGCACTTTTGTCATTTTTGCCATGATTGATGTGTGCACCCTATGATCTTGAGTCCTACATGTGTTTTGTAATATGCCATGCCATCTTTACAGGGGTGTATTCCATGTATTTTTGTGATCTCTGTGGTGACTAGCACAAGCATGCAAACTAGGCTTCATGATGTTGCTGATTTCATCGCTTTTGGTCTTGATATTTTTATGCCATGTTAACTTGATGCTACCGAGAGATCCATGCTTATTTTGAGATACTTCAGTAAGGATGTTTTGAACATATGGTTATTCTATATCCATCCATGCCCTTGTTTGCAATTATAGAGTGCGATAGCTTGAGTCAATCGAGCTCTACTTTTGATATAAAATGTTTCCTGGCAGGTTGTTTACATGTTATTCAATTTTGCCAAGGTTGTTGTAGTTGATCCGTGTATGATATGATGTTGTTCTTGCCATGTATAGATTCTATGCCATGTCTTCTTGATGGATGTATGCTTAGTTTATCATGAAATGCTCTGTAGTGAGTGCATCGAGCTCGCGAAGATGCCTTCATAATTCTGTCAATGTCATGCCCTGTTTGCTGAATCTGTTAACGAAACTTGCTATGTTTATGTGGGTGCCATCATATCTTCTGATCCTTTTTGGCTCATGGTTAGTAAGGGACTTTTGTTCTATGCTTTTAGTAGATTCAGGCCATGCCTTGTTTTGCTATTATAAGCTCATATATCATGTTGTTTGTTTGCTCTGAAAATTGCTTCCTGATGCTGATTCTGCCATGTTCAGTATTTTCACTGTCTGTGAAGCTGATATATTTTGCCATTTTGCCATGCCTGTTTGGACCTGTTATGGTGTGATTTAGCCGTAGATCAGTGTTCATCTTTTGTCAAGCATCTTGAGGAGATCACTGCCATATGCTTTGTTGGTACGTTTGGACGCAGTAGCTTAATTTCTTGTTGCTTGCTAAGTGGCATTATGCTGTTAATAGCAGATTTGTGTCATTCTTGTTTTGCTTGTCATTTGCAAACCGTGCATCCGATTCCGGTGATCTTTATATCGATTTCAACCGAAATCATCTCACCTTTCCAGTGGCATACTTGGTTTGCCAAGTTGATGCCTGGTTCATCATTTTCCTGCCGAAGCACGCATATGCATTGCATCTCACATCTCGCATATCATGCCATGTATTGCATCATGTTGTTTGTGCATCGCCCGTGATTTATTGTGGTTCCATTGTTTGTGTTCTTGCTTTGGGTAGAGCCGGGAGACGAGTACGTGAACGAGGAACCTGTTGAGAATGCTTACGAGGATCAAGCTTTCGACAACTCTGAGAACCTTGCAGGCAAGATGACCATACCCTCGAAATCACTTATATCTTTGCTTGCTAGATGCTCGCTCTTTTGCTATGCCTATGCTATGATGCCTATCACTTGCTATATCATGCCACCCATATTGCCGTGTCAAACCTCTAACCATCCTTTCCTAGCAAACTGTTGATTGGCTATGTTACCGCTTTGCTCAGCCCCTCTTATAGCGTTGCTAGTTGCAGGTGAAGATGAAGTTTGTTCCTTGTTGGAACATGGAGATGTTGTTCCTTGTTGGAACATGTTTACTTGTTGGGATATCACAATATCTATTGTTTAATTAATGCATCTATATACTTGGTAAAGGGTGGAAGGCTCGGCCTTATGCCCGTGTTTTGTTCCACTCTTGCCGCCCTAGTTTCCGTCATACCGGTGTTATGTTCCTTGATTTCGCGTTCCTTGCACGGTTGGGTGATTTATGGGACCCCTTGACAGTTCGCTTTGAATAAGACTCCTCCAAAGAAGGCCCAACATTGGTTTTACCATTTGCCACCTAAGCCTTTTTCCCCGGTTTTCGCGAGCCCGAGGGTCATCTTTATTTACCCCCCTCCCTCCGGGCGGTGCTCCTTCTTCGAGTGTTGGTCCAAACTAGAGCACTTGTATGGGACCATTCCTTGGCAACTTGGATTACGTCGGTACATGTACGCTTAGCTTATCCGGTGTGCCCTGAGAACGAGATATGTGCAGCTCCTATCGGGATTTGTCGGCACAGACGGGGGGTCTTGCTGGTCTTGTTTTACCATTGTCGAAATGTCTTGTAGTCCGGGATTCCGAGACTGATCGGGTCTTCCCGGTAGAAGGAATATCCTTCGTTGACCGTGAGAGCTTATAATGGGCTAAGTTGGGACACCGCAGTGGTATTATGTTTCAAAGCCGTGCCCGCGGTTATGAGGCAGATGGGAATTTGTAAATGTCCGGTTGTAGAAAACCCGAAGTTGACCTTAATTAAAACACATCAATCAAGTGTGTAACCGTGATGGTCTCTTCTCGGAGTCCGTGAAGTGAACACGGTGTTGGAGTTATGTTTGACGTAAGTAGTTTCAGGATCACTTCTTGATCGCTACTAGCTTCACGACCGTGCCTTGCTTCTCTTCTCGCTCTCTTGTGCGAATGTAGCCACCATATATGCTAGTCGCTTGCTGCAGCTCCACCTCACAACTTTGTCCTTCCTGTAAGCTTAAATAGTCTTGATCTCGCGGGTGTGAGATTGCTGAGTCCCCGTGACTCACAAATTCTACCAAAACAGTTGCAAGTGCCGATGATGCCAGTGCAGATGACGCAACCGAGCTCAAGTGGGAGTTCGACGAGGAACGTGGTCGTTACTATGTGTCTTTTCCTGATGATCAGTAGTGGAGCCCAGTTGGGACGATTGGGGATCTGTGTAGCATTTGGGGTAGTCTTCTTTTATTCTGGTTCCGTAGTCGGACCTTGAGTGTAAGCTGGATGATGGATGTTTATTTATGTATTGTGTGAAGTGGCATCGTAAGCCAACTATGTATCTCTTTCCCTTATGTATTACATGGGTTGTGTGAAGATTACCTCACTTGCGACATTGCTTTCAATGCGGTTATGCCTCTAAGTCGTGCTTCGACACGTGGGAGATATAGCCGCATCGAGTATGCTATGTTGGTATCAGAGCCATCCCCGACTTAGGAGCCCCCTGCTTGATTGTTTGCTGGCGTTGTTGAGTCTAGAACAAAAATGTTTTGAGTCTTATGATTATATATATCGGAGAGTAGGATTCTTTTTTACTCCCCAGTCCCTTCGTCGCTCTGGTGAGGTCTCTTGACGTAGAAGTTTTGACTCTCCTCTCCTCAAATTTCACTAAAAAAAAATTTAGGATCACGCGGGTATCTTGGAATCGTTTCGATGGTTTTGTGACGAGAACATTGTTCTTGGTGCCTCCTGACATTTAGGGGTTGTGGCAGTGTCCCGGGGAGTTGAGCTCCGAGGTGTTGTCGTCACAATTTTATCGTTGCAGTTCTGGAATACATGAGCTTTGCCGATATCGAAAATCTCTTTTGTACAGTTATTGGTTAGATAACCCCGATAACCCAAAGATCTTTGAGGCGAAGCTCGGGAGTATTGCCATGACTCGTATAACGGATGCTTTTCAAGGTCGAGGTACACGATTTCGAAGGTTTCTTGGTTATGTGTTGACGGATGGATATAGCTGGATCTAGGTATTGTTAGTTTGGGTGATATATTTTGTGTCCTCAGATCCCCAACACCAGATTGCATAACCGTAAAGTTTCGAGTTTATAGGTGGGATTCAAGTAGCTCCTAGCATTTCTTCCCGCAGATATTTGGTTTGTGATTGGGTAATCCTTACCACTTATTTGTTCCAGTCGTACCTTGTTATTTTTTTTTCATCAACCCTTAATCAAGTGGCTTCTCACCTTAATGGACGTGTGATGTTAGCTTTTGGAATTCATTCGTTCATCCTTGTTCGAATGTTTATTGTGAAGACTATATGTTGCAATTTCTATCCGTTGATTCAACTTGTCTATCTGCTCATCAAAGTGCTAACGGATGTCACCCTCTTCAGATGGCTCCGCCAACGCGTCCTAATCCGGAACGCAATGATGGGAGTCAGTCGAACCCTCCACCTCCACCTCCGCCTCCGGAGGCATGGCAAGCTATCATGGCAGCCACCAACGCAAATGCTCAGATGATTTTGCAACTCTTGCAAGAGCGTACCCAAGGCCAAGGCAACAACCAGCCGCACTTTGCTACCCTCAATCAGTTCCTCGCTAATCAGCCGAAGTCTTTCAGCTTCTGTGTCGAGGCCACAGACGCCGACGATTGGCTTGTGGACATCTGCAAACATTTTGAATGTAGCAATGTCAGACCCGAGGACTTTGTCAAGTTTGCTTCATTTCAACTCAAGGACCAAGCTGCCGAGTGGTATCAACAATACAAAGATTCCAGAGGAGGTCGTGTGATTACTCGATGAGTTCCGCCGAGACTTCAGAGCTCACCACATTCCGAAAAGTGTTGTTGAGAGCAAGCGTGAGGAGTTCCGCAATCTCAAGCAAGGCAACATGTCTATGTATCAATACAATATCCAGTTCCAGAAACTCGCTCGCTTCGCTAAGCAAGACGTCCCTGATGAAAAGAGTATGATCTATCAATTCAGAGGTGGTCTCACAGAAGATCTGCAATTAGCTCTCGTGTTTTTTGAGCCAGAAAAGTATGATGAATTCTACAACATGGCACTGAAGCAAGAAGCTGCCCAGCTCAAGTGTGAGGCTTCTAAGAAGAGAATAAGGGATGCAGTTCAGTCTTCTTCTTCCTCTCAAGTGGCAGCTAAGCAGAAGTTCTACCTTCCTCCTCCTCCGTCTCGGCCTTATCAGCCAGAAGAACTCAGGTGGTCGTGGATCTTCCCACCCACCCAACCCAGTGCTATCGTAACAAGTCTAATTCTCAAGCTCCAAGGTCAAATGCTCCTTATCACCGTCCGCTCTCAGAGGTGACTTGCAACAAATGTCGCCAGAAAGGTCACTATGCGAACAAGTGCTTCAACCAAAGGCGCCTTCCGCCTCCTCCTCCTGTGAGATCTTCCGGCAATGCAAAGGGTCAAGCATAATCCCAAGTCTGCAAAGGTGAACATGATGAATGCAGCGCAAGGAGAGGATTCTTCTGATGTGATTATGGGTAATCTTCCAGTTAATGATATTCCTGCAAAAGTTTTATTCGATACCGGTGCATCGCATCGTTTCATGTCTAGATCATTTGTTGCAAAGCATGATTTCATTTCGGAAATGTTGGAAAAACCCTTGGGAGTTGTTTCTCCAAACCTCTTCTATGAGGGCTACCACAATGATTCCGGATGTTTCTATCAAGATGGGCGACTATAGATTTCTATCTAAACCATTTGTTCTTGGTGACTCGGATATTGATCTTATTCTTGGGATGGATCGGCTTTCTCAAAGACAAAGCTCACTTTGATTGTGCTGCTAGGGAAATTCAATTGACACACTCTTCCGAGGATGTGATCATCTATGCCGCTCGTGATGAAACCATTCGGTTGTTTTCTCTCAATGAGAAGGGCGAGTTGGATGCTATCTCTCGATTCCACCATTTGTGAGTATCAAGATGTCTTTCCGTAAGAGCTTCCAGAATGCCTCCTCACCGCCAGCTTGAGTTCAAGTATCGATCTTGAGCCCGCATCGAACTCCGCTTGCAAGCGTCCATACAAGCTTGGACCTAATGAGCTGAAGGAATTGAAGAAACAGCTCGATGAACAAGAGCGTCTGGGTTTGATCGGACCGAAGTTCATCTCCTTGTGGTTGTGGTGTTCTTTTTGTCCGTAAGAAGGATGGCACGAACCGACTTTTACGCCGATTACCGTCCATTGAATAAGAAGACTATCAAGAACAAGTATCCACTTCCCAACATCAATGAGCTTTTCGAGCAACTCAAAGGTGCTAAAGTGTTCTCCAATCTTGACCTTCGTATGGGTTATCATCAAATTCGCATTCGTGAACAAGATATTCCCAAGACAGCATTCAGAACAAGCTTTGGTTCTTATGAATATGCTGTCATGTCTTTCGGCCTTGTCAATGCTCTTCCAACATTCTCTCGAATGATGAACTTCATCTTCAACCCCTACACCAATCAATTCGTCTTGGTCTATCTCGATGATATTTTGGTCTTCTCCAAGAATAAGAAGGATCATGCCAAACATTTGTGATTGGTGCTCGACAAGCTCAGAGAGCATCAATTCTATGCAAAGTTTTCCAAATGTGAATTTTGGCTTGATGAAGTTATTTACCTTGGTCATATCATCTCCGCCAAGGGCATCGCTGTTAACCCCGAGAAGGTGTCTGCAGCCAGAATTAGGAACCTCCTCGTAATGTCAAGCGACTTAGCGCTTTTCTTGGACTTGCAAGCTATTGCCAAGATTCGTTGAGAACTTCTCTAAGATTGCAAAGCCTCTTTCCAACCTCCTCCGTAAGCATGTGAAGTATGTCCGGTCTCCCGAGTGTGAAGTTGCTTTCAATACTCTCAAAGAGAAACTCGTCACAGCCTCTGCCTTGACTCCTCCCGATGAATCCAAGCCATTCAAGTTTTCTGTGATGCTTCTCTTCAAGGTCTCGGTGCTGTGTTAACGCAAGAGAAGAAAGTTGTGGCCTATACCTCTCGCCAGCTGAAGCCCAACGAAAAGAACTACCCCACTCACGATCTTGAGTTGGCGGCAGCTGTCCATGCATTAATAACTTGGAGACATCTCTTGTTGGGAAGGAAAGTGGACATATTCACCGATCACAAGAGTCTCAAGTATATCTACACTCAACCCAACCTCAACCTCAGGCAAACTCGATGGGTCGAAATGATTCAAGAGTACAACCCAAGTATTGAATATACTCTGGGCAAGGCCAATGTGATTGCAGATGCTTTGAGCAGGAAGGCTTATTGCAACAGCTTAATTCTCAAGCCCTTCCAACCGGATCTTTGTGAAGCTTTCCGCAAGCTGAATCTTCAAGTTGTTCCTCAAGGCTTTCTTGCCAACCTCATAGTCTCTCCTACTTTGGAAGATCAGATTCGTGAGGCTCAACTCCTGGATACCATGGTGAAAAAGGTGAAACGTGGTATCGACAAGGGCATTTCCAAATACAAGTGCTTCCACATTGATGACAAAGATACTTTTTTCTTCGAGGACCGGATTGTGGTTCCTAAGGGCGATCTACGTAAAGTCATTATGAACGAGGCACACAATTCCCTTCTATCCATTCATCCTGGAAGTACGAAGATGTACCATGACCTCAAGCAGTCGTATTGGTGGACTCGAATGGAGCGAGAAATTGCTCAATTCGTGAATGAATGTGATGTCTGCAGAAGGGTGAAAGCAGAACACCAACGACCAGCTGGTCTCCTCCAACCTCTTGCTATTCCAGAATGGAAGTTTGATCATATCGAAATGGACGTCGGGACTGGATTTCCTAAGTCCAAGCGTGGAAATGATGCTATCTTCGTTGTCATTGACAAGCTTACTAAAGTGGCTCATTTTGTTCCTATCAAAGAATCTATCACAAAGCAGCTCTCAGTTGGCGAGCTATACACCTCGAAATTGTCTCGTTGCACGGCATTCCACAACCGATCTCTTCTGCATCGTGGCAGCATCTTTACCTCCAAGTTTTGGGATTCTTTTCGTAAGGCCATGGGCACCAACATCTGCTTTCAAAGACAACTTTCCATCCTCAAACAAGTGGCCAAGTCAAGCGAGTCAATCAAATCCTTGAAGATATGCTCAGGGCTTGTTTCATTTCCTTCGGTATGAAGTGGGAAGATTATCTTCCATATGCCGAGTTCTCCTACAACAACAGCTTCCAAGCGAGTTCGGGAAAGGCCCCATTCGAAATTCTCTATGGCAGAAAGTGTCGTACTCCTCTCAATTGGTCCGAGATGTGAACGCCAACTTCTTGGCAACGACTTGATCACGAAGTCAAGAAATGTGCAAAGTCATTCGTGAGAATCTCAAAGCCGCGCAATCGCGCCAAAAGAGCTATTATGATGACAAGCACCGTGATGTGGCTTTTGAAATCAGTGACCATGTCTACCTCCGCGTCTCTCCAATGAAAGGCACTCGTCGCTTCGGTATCAAAGGGAAGCTTGCCCCTAGATATGTGGGTCCTTTCAAGATCATTGGCAAAAGAGGCGACCTCGCCTATCAACTTGAGCTTCCGTCCAACTTCGTGAATGTGCACGATGTGTTTCACGTGTCACAGCTTCGCAAGTGCTTCAAGACTCCTGAGCGCACTATCAACTTCGAAGAAATCGACCTCCAAGAAGAGCTCTCTTATCATGAGCACCCCGTTGCTATTCTTGAAGAAACCGAGCGCAAGACTCGCAACAAGTCAATCAAATTCCTGAAAGTGAAGTGGTCACACCATTCCGACCGAGAAGCCACCTGGGAGCGCGAGTATCACCTCCGTTCCGAATATCCGGAGTTCTTTCAGTCCTAGATCTCGGGACGAGATCCTCTTGTAGTGGTGGAGTGTTGTAACACCCCGGATGTAACTTTCCATAATTGTAACTCTAACTCTTGCCATTTTCGGCATTGTGATATGATATTTCCTTCGTGGTTGGGTTTTTGTCTTTCGTTTTGCATTTTTTTATGTCATGCATCTCATATCATGTCATCATGTGCATCTCATTTGCATACGTGTTCGTCTCATGATTCCGAGCATTTTCCCCGTTGTCCGTTTTGCAATCCGGCACTCCTATCTCCCCCGCGTCCCCTTTTACATTTTTTCGTGAGCGGGTACTAAACTTTCTCGGAATGGACCGAGGTTTGTCAAGTGGCCTTGGTACACCACCGGTAGACCACCTATCAAGTTTCGTGCCATTTGGAGGTCGTTTGGTACTCCAACGGTTAACCGGGTAACCGCGAAATCCTCTTGTGTGTTGCAGCCCAACACCCCTTCAAAACAGCCAAATAACCCATCTAAGTCACTTCCATGCTCTCCGTCGTCGGATCACGATCGTGTGGGCGAAAACCGCACCTCATTTGGAGCTTCCTAGCTCCTTCTACCTATAAAAACACCCCTCCCGAAATCCCGGATCATTTCCTACCCTAACCCTAGCCCCGCTCCTCTCCTTGTGGACACCGTCCGGACCGAGAGCGGGCGTGTCCGCCCGCCCGCCAGCCACTCCGCGGCCGCCACGTGGCCCGCACCCATAGCCGCCCGGCCAGTTCAGCCCGCCGTCCGGCCCCGCGGCCCGCCCGCTTCGGCCGCGCGCCGCCGCCATGGATCTCCCGCCGCCGCCGTCCTCCGCCTCCGGCCCCGCAGCCCGCCGCCGACCGCCGCCCGTCGTCCTCCTCGCCCGCCATCGCCGCCCGCCTCGTCGCCGTCTTGCCCGCGCCCATGCCAGCCGGCCGAGCAGCGTGCCCCGCCGCCCGACGCCCTCTTGACACCGGCTCCCTCCTCGGCGCCCTCTCCTTCTCCGGCCGCCGCTGCTGCGAACTCCAGCGACCTCGAGCCGGATTCAGATCCGCAAGGGTTGACTTCTTCTCCCCGCTTTTCGTGTCATTATCTGTGATAATTTTGTTGCATTTTCATCGCATCATAACTTTGCACCCGTGGCACCGTTTTGGGCGTATAGCATACCGTATTTTTCGCCTCGATGTGTACATCATTTTATCTCATTGCATAAGTTTCATTTGAGCTCATCTTGATGCCCGAAATGTTGTTAGAAGAGGGCTATGTGATGTCAGTTTTAGATTCTTATCAGAACATGCACTTTTGTCATTTTTGCCATGATTGATGTGTGCACCCTATGATCTTGAGTCCTACATGTGTTTTGTAATATGCCATGCCATATTTACAGGGGTGTATGCCATGTATTTTTGTGATCTCTGTGGTGACTAGCACAAGCATGCAAACTAGGCTTCATGATGTTGCTGATTTCAGCCCCTGCTTTTCTTGATATTTTTCTGCCATGTTAACTTGATGCTACCGAGAGATCCATGCTTATTTTGAGATACTTCAGTAAGGATGTTTTGAACATATGGTTATTCTATATCCATCCATGCCCTTGTTTGCAATTATAGAGTGCCATAGCTTGAGTCAATCGAGCTCTACTTTTGCTATAAAATGTTTCCTGGCAGGTTGTTTACATGTTATTTAATTTTGCCAAGGTTGTTGTAGTTGATCCGTGTATGATATGATGTTGTTCTTGCCATGTACAGCTTCTATGCCATGTCTTCCTGATGGATGTATGCTTAGTTTATCATGAAATGTTCTGTAGTGAGTGCATCGAACTCGCGAAGATGCCTTCATAATTCTGTCAATGTCATGCCCTGCTTCTTTGAATCATAATCTAAACTTGCTATGTTTACGTGGGTGCCATCATATCTTCTGATCCTTTTTGGCTCATGGTCAGTAAGGGACTTTTGTTCTATGCTTTGAGTAGATTCATGTCGTGCCTTGTTTTGCTATTATAAACTCATATAGCATGTTGTTTGTTTGCTCTGAACATTGCTTCCTGATGCTGATTCTGCCATGTTGCCATGCCTGTTTGGACCTGTTATGATGTGATTTAGCCGTAGATCAGTGTTCATCTTTTGTCAAGCATCTTGAGTAGATCAATGCCATATGCTTTGTTGGTACTTTTGGATGCAGTAGCTTAATTTCTTGTTGCTTGCTAAGTGGCATCATGTTGTTAATGGCAATTTGTGTCATTCTTGTTTTGCTTGTCATTTGCAAACCGTGCATCCGATTCCGGTGATCTTTATATCGATTTCAACCGAAATCATCTCACCTTTCCAGCGGCATACTTGGTTTGCCAAGTTGATGCCTGGTTCATCATTTTCCTTCCGGAGCACGCATATGCATTGCATCTCACAACTCGCATATCATGCCATGTATTGCATCATGTTGTTTGTGCATCGCCCGTGATTTATTGTGGTTCCATTGTTTGTGTTCTTGCTTTGGGTAGAGCCGGAGACGAGTACGTGAACGAGGAACCTGTTGAGAATGCTTACGAGGATCAAGCTTTCGACAACTCGAGAACCTTGCGTGCAAGATGACCATACCCTCGAAATCACTTCTATCTTTGCTTGCTAGATGCTCGCTCTTTTGTTATGCCTATGCTACGATGCCTATCACTTGCTATATCATGCCACCCATATTGCCATGTCAAACCTCTAACCATCCTTTCCTAGCAAACCGTTGATTGGCTATGTTACCGCTTTGCTCACTTTCTCTTATAGCGTTGCTAGTTGCAGGTGAAGATGAAGTTTGTTCCTTGTTGGAACATGGAGATGTTGTTCCTTGTTGGAACATGTTTACTTGTTGGGATATAACAATATCTATTGTTTAATTAATGCATCTATATACTTGGTAAAGGGTGGAAGGCTCGGCCTTATGCCTGGTGTTTTGTTCCACTCTTGTCGCCCTAGTTTCCGTCATACCGGTATTATGTTCCTTGATTTCACGTTCCTTATACGGTTGGGTGATTTATGGGACCCCCTTGACAGTTCGTTTTGAATAAGACTCCTCCAGCAAGGCCCAACATTGGTTTTACCATTTGCCACCTAAGCCTTTTTCCCCCGGGTTTTCGCGAGCCCGAGGGTCATCTTTATTTACCCCCCCCCCCCCCCCGGGCCAGTGCTCCTTCGAGTGTTGGTCCAAACTAGAGCACCGTGCGGGACCATTCCTTGGCAACTTGGATTACGTCGGTACATGTGCGCTTAGCTTATCCGATGTGCCCTGAGAACGAGATATGTCCAGCTCCTATCGGGATTTGTCGGCACATACGGGGGGTCTTGCTGGTCTTGTTTTACCATTGTCGAAATGTCTTGTAGTCCGGGATTCCGAGACTGATCGGGTCTTCCCAGTAGAAGGAATATCCTTCGTTGACCGTGAGAGCTTATAATGGGCTAAGTTGGGACACCCCTGCAGGGTATTATCTTTCGAAAGCCGCGTCTACATTATGAGGCAGATGGGAATTTGTTAATGTCCGGTTGTAGAAAACCCGAAGTTGACCTTAATTAATACACATCAACCGCGTGTGTAATCGTGATGGTCTCTTCTCGGCGGAGTCCGGGAAGTGAACACGGTGTTGGAGTTATGTTTGACGTAAGTAGTTTCAGGATCACTTCTTGATCGCTACTAGCTTCACGACCGTGCCTTGCTTCTCTTCTCGCTCTCTTGTGCGAATGTAGCCACCATATATGCTAGTCGCTTGCTGCAGCTCCACCTCACAACTCTATCCTTCCTATAAGGTTAAATAGTCTTTATCTCGCGGGTGTGAGATTGCTGAGTCCCCGTGACTCACAGATTCTACCAAAACAGTTGCAGTGCCGACGATGCCAAGTGTATGACGCAACCGAGCTCAAGTGGGAGTTCAACGAGGAACGTGGTCGTTACTATGTGTCTTTTCCTCGATGATCGTGAGTGGAGCCCAGTTGGGACGATCGGGATCCGTAGCATTTGGGGTAGTCTTTTTTATTTTCGTTCCGTGAGTCGGACCTTGAGTGTAATCTGGATGATGGATGTTTATTTATGTATTTGTGTGAAGTGGCGATCGTAAGCCAACTATGTATCTCTTTTCCCTTATGTATTACATGGGTTGTGTGAAGATTACCTCACCTGCGACATTGCTTTCAATGCGGTTATGCCTCTAAGTCGTGCTTCGACACGTGGGAGATATAGCCGCATCGAGGGCGTTACACCTGGTAACTTGAATTCGAGGATCCGCCACTGCACACAAATCATATACGCATGCCAGTACGAATTAAATGAAATGCAGGGACTTACGCTAGCTCGTTGTATAGGCTCACTGCAGCTCTGCTTGTGCTGGGGATGTTCCATGTACAAGTCCATGTTACAACTTGCTTGGATGTGCAGGCCTTGTGCTCCTTGCATCCTCCTCTGCATTTTTGACATGGCGAATAGTTGATCAAATAAGAGGAATCGACCTTGCTGTTGTACCAGAGGACAGATACTTACAAGGTTATACGGGTGTGCAGGATGTGTACCAGATCCCGTAGCACCGTCATGCTTCGCTAAAAAATGGTTTTGCTTATTTCAGATGATATCACCAGAAGAAATAAGAGTTAAAGTTAGAGTTGCATAGGCTTGTAAGCTAAGAGGGCAGTGAAAGTATATCCAAACATCGTCGGAACAGTGCACAAGGGAGTGATGTGTGGATACCTAGTTTGGGCCGACGTTTGGGAATGCTCGCCTAGCTAGAGCGCAGGTCACTTCAGAGCCGTTGAGGGTGATGCGCTGGCGTTGGCTGGCTGCACACGGATGCAAATTTTGTATGGCAGCGGAGCGCTATGATGCGGTGGACAAGACCGTTGGTGAAGGCCCAACGGCCTCAGGGGGTGGAGGTGCGACGATGTGCTCTGTGAAGTAGTAGTAGTAGTAGTAGTAGTAGTAGTAGGAGTAGTAGTAGTAGTAGTAGTAGTAGTAGTAGTAGTAGTAGTAGTAGTAGTAGTAGTAGAATGCAGTTGATGGGTGACCTTGGGGAGCGGCGACCGAGGGAATTGAACCATGCTCGGCACGGTAGGTAAAGTTGTCGAGTTACTAAGTCATCCATCCATTGTTCATCGGTAGAATTCTGGCCGCCAGATATTTCGACTCGAAACGCGTAGGCTCGACTAGTTGGGGTTAGCTAATGTGCGTACCACGCACGCCACCAGAAGGACACGAGCCCGGTTTTTTTAGTATCAACACGAGCCAAGGTCTGGCTGGTAAGCTGTTGGGTACCATTCGAGAATACGAAAGGAATCTTTTAAATTGCCCAATGAATCTATGTGTATTACAATGCCCGTATTTTCCTTGCAAATAGTAATCTCGACGTGGTAATTGATTTATGACGAGTTCTTGAATTAGAGTGAATTTGTGATATAGTGATCTCAACGTGGATTTCACATTTCATGGTATCCCTAGTAAGTTTTCCATTGCCAATTCAAATTTAAAAGATGAGCAGTATGGTGGTGAGAAAACTTTGTATGTATCAAGCATATGACCACACACACACACACACGAACACAACAACAATCCAATACGTATAGTGCATCTATTTTCCAAACCATGCATGTATGACACGAATTCAAAATACTCATACATTCCTAAATATTAGTCTTTTAGAGATTTCAACAAGTGACAACATATGGAGCAAAATGAGTGAATCTACACTCTAAAATATGTCTATATACATCCGTATGTGCCAGTCCATTTGAAATCTCTAAAAAGACTAATATTTAGGAATGAAGGGATTAAAATGTAAGACATGCATGGTCCTCAATTCAATATTTAAAATGAACAGGAAACTGAAACATGAATATTAGGTCTAGTACCATAGTACATGCAAATGTTGTGTTTAGGCGGAGCTATGTAGATTGTCGGGGGTTAACCCCTCGACCTTAGATAAATTTGTGAAGCTCTGTTTAGGATTGTTTAGATTATATTTGTCCCCACCCTAGCTCCTGAAAACCAATTGGTTGTGCACCCCCCCTCCTCCCCGAGATAATATCATGTGCCCCCACACCTTAGAT
Organism: Aegilops bicornis; assembly: GCA_021605145.1. NCBI lineage: Eukaryota > Viridiplantae > Streptophyta > Magnoliopsida > Poales > Poaceae > Aegilops > Aegilops bicornis. The sequence continues at coordinate 495,359,643 of CM038674.1, forward strand.
GCGCTATGCTGATACGAGTTGCTTGGAGCTTGTAGATCTGAGATATAGCAGCTCACGTGATGTCTTAATAGTTTTACAGTAAACCTTAATGAGTTTGAGAATTGCACACATTTTGTACTAACACTACTAAGATGCCCTTGGATCCCATATCCAACGTCCTCGAAGCTCGTATCACCATAGCATCTAAGATGAAGGAGGACATCATATTCTCCTGTATGTAAGAATATCATGTGCTACCACACCTTACATGCTTTGGTGTTACAAGCTCTTCGGAGTCGTTGGATTTGTGACTCTCGGATGTGGGGTTCCGGCAAACCCTTACGGTTCGAACACTGGGGTGCGCGCGAAGTCTTTCCCTCCTACCGATGTGCGCTCTAGCTCGCTAGGATCTTGCGGACGAACTAGACGAACTCACAACACAGAGAGACACTGGGTTTATACTGGTTCAGGCCACCGACGTGGTGTAATACCCTAATCCAGTGTGGTGGTTGTGGATTGCCTCTCAAGCTGGTAATGAACAGTACAAGGGAAGAACAGCCTCCTGTGGTTGAGGTGTTCTGGTGCGTATGAACTTGTGGCGTGAATCCCTCAGTTTCGGATTCGTCTCCCCCCTACTATGGTGGCTAGCTCTACTTATAGAGGCCCTGGTCCTCTTCCCAAATATCGAGCGGGAAGGGAGCCAACAACGGCGGGCAAATTTGAAGGGGGACAGCTAGTACAAGCTATCCTGACAAAAGCGGTCTTCGCCTGCGAAAAGCTCTGGGGTGACGCCGTCTTGGGCTCCACGATGACCTCCGCCTTGCTGTCCTCCTGGTCTTGGTCTCGTTGCACCAATATGGCAACCTTTGCCTGATGCCTCGGTACTCTTCGCATGCGCTTGCCTCCTTAGCACCAAAGAGGAAATGGGGATGTTGCGCGCACTGGCGCCAGCCAGGCACCCGTCTGGCACCGTTCGTCATGGCTCACGTCACGAGAGTCTCGTGAGGGTTGCCCCGCCTTGATATCTCCGCTCCTCGTGAGCCTGCCTGTCTAGGCCACTCTAGAGGAGGTCTTGCGTCATCCGCCTCGCGAGGCTTGGACCCTCGCGAGGGTCTTGGATGCCTTGTTGATGAAGATGGGCGTCACGGCTGCCGCTTAGCCACGCCAGGCCGCAGTGCAGTGCAAGTCTGGGGACCCCTGCTCCTGAACGCCGACTGACCCAACAACTCCTCCGTGGTTCGAATGGTTTTTGCGTAAAAGCACCCAAAGAGTTCGGCCGCCGCTTACAAGCACAAAAGACTGCTTTCGAGATGCCATTGGATCTCAGATCAAACGACGTCGAAGCTCGTATCACCGTAGCATCCAAGCTGCGAGAGCACCTGATGTTTTCTCGCACGGGAGAATATGAGGTGCTCCCACACCGTAGATTCTATGGTGATACGAGTTCACGGAGATCTAACGGCCCATAGTAGGAGGTTTGAATGTTTTTGCAATATATGACTGAGAGAGTCTGGGAATTGTGCAGAAAGTACAAGTACTACGCATGTGCCATCTGATCACAGATCATACGACCTAGATGCTTGTATCACCGTAGCGGCTAATTAAGCTATGGGGAGCACCTAACATGAGCAACCAGCAGCCGTTGCATCCAAGATGCAGCGGCACACACGAGGCCTGAATGTTTTATTTGCAAAAAAACCTTTGGAGAGTTTGGAAATTGCGCATAATTACAAAGACTACTCCCAAGCCATTGGATCTCACTTCTAACGATGTAAAAACTCGTATCACCATACATCTAAGCTGCGGGGTGGATGTGATATTCTATGCCGTTGTCCTTTTTGTTTGTAAACATGCAAAATACGTGTAACTCGTGTCGTTACTTGTCTAACCGCGCAAAGTGTTTGTTCAAAAAAACCATCCTACACTAAAATATCGGAACAACACACGGGGGTCCCACTTGTCGTTGATCAAATTTGGACATAAAACTAACAAATCTGAAAGACGAGATTCAAACTGGTAACCTGGACTACAAAGCGTAAATCGACAGCCTGAAACAACAACGGTTGTTGGCTTTGTCCCATAACTTGATTTCATACAGTATTACGTTGAGTAGAGTAGAGGGAGTGCCTCGTCAAGACGTGCATGACCGTTGACTCACTTACTGGTGGGTCCCAGGTCTGCGATCTCTCTCTCCTCTCCATCGTCTAACCTTTAGATGAACGGGCACATACGAAGAGCGGCGCTAGCTTGCCGTGGTGTTATTATAACTAAAAAAGCTTGGAAAATAGAAGAATCGCCTAGAACAAGAGACGTTGTGGCTGGTCGAGACGGAGCTAACCACACCTATCCTCCGTGCCACGTTAGCATGATGAAGCTGTGTGGCTAGTGGGGTGTTTTCGACCGACTGGCTGGGTCCCGAGGTCGAACCATAGGTACTACGTCTGATACAGTATATTTTTTACACGCACATTTTTCCACCGTGCCGAGACGTGGCACACCCTACCGCGCAGTTTCGGGGTCCTCCCGGGTGGTGCACGCATATATTCTTCCTTGCCAAGATGTGGGACGCCCTACCGCGTGTTTTCTGGGTCCTCCTTGGTCGTAGCGCCGAAGCAAGTAAATGATTCATCAAATCACGAAAGACCACCTTTTCCGCTGAGTACATCAGTGAAGCACGGTGGCTAGCTTGTTGGGCTAGTGCGACCGATTAGCTAGGTCGCCGCCAAATTTGTTTTTCTCCCCTTTTTATCTCCTTGCCGGCAGGTCAATTTAAATATACACCGCAGCGTTGCTCTGGTGTTTGGGTGCGGCAGGAGTTTTAATTTTTTTGATTGACGGGAGCAGGCATGGCAGGATCTTTAATTTGTTGATTGACGGGAGCAGGCGCGGCAGCAATTAGCCACGATGACTCTGCCTATATAATCCACTGCTCCCTGATGTGAGAAGTCGTTGACAGGTGTTTTACCATGGTGAAAACCAAAAGATTCCCCGCTCCTCGGCTTGCTCCCTCCGCCTTCCCGTAGATTGCATTGCCTTTCAGCCGTTTCGCCCCCTTTGCTTCCTCTCCTCATTGCTTCTACCTGGTGCCATGGCGGTGCAGTAGATCATGGAGTCTGAGGTGAGGCGCCTGACACAGGCGCTCCAGGCCAAGGATGCGGAGATCAGGGTCAAGGACATGGAGATCCGTGAGCTCAAGGAGGAGAGGAGTGCCATGTGTCGGTTCAACATCCGGCGTATCTCGTAGTAGGGGTCCTAAGCTAGGCGTCTTGGAGCGATGGTAACATGGACACGGGGTTCGGGCTCTCTTGATGAGATAATAACCTACATGCTGCTTTTGATTGTATTCATATGGGTCTAGTACGTAGTACATGCATCTACCACTTAGATTGTAGTAATGAATATGAGATTGTCTATTGACTAGCCTGGCCTCGGTTTATATATGCACCGTAGGCCTAGGGTTTAGAGGAGTCCTTGTCTTGGGCGCCAAGTCTTGTAGAATCCTCCTTGTATGCGGCATGGGCTATCTGAACTGGCCCAATAGTTAACCGCCATGGGGGTCCTCGGCCCGATCCAGCTGGTCGGGAGACGACGTGGTGAGTACCCCTAGTCCAGGACAGCGTCAGTAGCCCCCTAAACCGGTCTTCAAGTTGGTGACGCTCCTCGATTCTTCTGAACTGTTCTTCATCTTCTGTCGTCTGTCTTGAAAACAACAAATCTTCTCATCTTCGATCTTGAGGATCACCGAAGTGCTTCCGAAGAGTTTACACATCAGGTATCCGAGGAGTCCCTTTAAGTTTTTGGCCTTTATCAATGCCCTGTTATTTTTACGCCACACCACGGGTTTGAAGTTTTCCCGGGCGGCAGTGTCCTCTTGCATCCGAGCTCCAACGCCAGACTGCATTCGAGGTATCTTTTGCAGCCGAGGACCAAAGCCGGACCGCTTCCGAGCTCCAACGCTGGAATGTATCCGAGCTCCAACGCCGGACTGTATCCGAAGAGTATTGTTATAGTCAAGCTCCAACGCCGAACTGCATCCGAGCTCCAGCGCCGGACTGTATCTGAGGTGTCATAGATCACCTTGGTTCAAAAAAGTGTTAGCCGAGCCTAATGCCGGAAATGCCCTCTAAGGAGCCAGCCACTTGCATCCGAGCTATATGTCGAATCGCTTCGAGGTGGCTCAGCACCTCGGTCATGGGCTGATTGTTTGCGGATTTTATTTCCGATGCGTATAAATTTATTTGCTGACGAGATGTATTGCCAGTGGCCCTCAAGGTGTCTATCGGCCTAAAATCCAAGATGCACCTGAAGGAAAAGATAAAACTGTTGATCCTGGTAGCCCCTGAGACCCAGGTCGTGAAATCGGCCTGAGGATCAACTCCTAGATCGGCACCATGCATAGGAATAGAAACGCAGTGTAATATATTAGAGGTAATAGTGATCGGCGGACTGACCCCTGAGAGAGGGTCGTGAGAAGTTGCCGTGATATATCAGCTTGATGCCGGATAAGTCCCATATGGTACTTATTGTCATCCGAAGACGCGCTTGTCCATAGTTCGGTTATGCCGAACACTGAGCACTTTGAATTTTCTGCATTGAATAGGCAATGCAGTAGCCCCCGAGACACTGGTCGGGTGGCAACACCAGATTAGGGGATCGATGTGCCCCTTTAATATTTGTAAATAATGAGCGCAAAGCCCAGTAGCCCTCGAGCCTTCATGTGGACACGGGTGGCCGAATTAAGGATCGATATCCGTTTGACAGAAAATTTTGTTATGTTTAACACAAACTTCTCAGAAAGAGAATAAAGATCTCTTAAAAGAGTTTAGAGCTGGTCGATATCCAAGCTTGCCAAGGTAGGCCCCAAGGGGTTTAAAAGATGGATAGCAGTATATGGATTTTACTCGCAATTTTTATGTGTAATGATTCTATGTATCCAAGTACTTTTCGTCATTAGTGCTCAAATCTGCATTGTACAAAACTTTGTTGACCGACCATCGCTTCAACCTCCTCGGCCAGTCGCTGGGGAGTATTTGTCCTACTTTATAAAGCCGCTATGAGGGCGAAGTTTTACGGCAAACAAGGCAATCCGGTCATACGGTTTTATAAACAAAGGTACACGGAGAGATATGTTATATTACATTTTAACGTAAGAAACATCTTCCAAAGAAAATAGTCCCGCTACCGGTTCCTTTCTTTGGGTCGTCATGCTTATCATGATCATGAAAACTCACCTCCGATCAATGTGGGAGGAAAATATTGAGGATTTAGTTCGGCGAAAGTTCCCGAACTCTATGGTATTAATGAACCAAACTTTTTACTTCCGTCGTTGCCGACCAATGTGATCCTTTAAGATTGCTAGCTTTCGGCTTCACCCAGTATGAGGTACTAAATCGGATGACCCGGTAGTAACAATCACAGAGGTGCTCCCTTTACCGCCTAGCCGGACAATCGGGAACGTAGGGGTAAGCACAGGAGCCAGGCAACCCAGCTTGGCCAAAATCTTAAGTCAAATTGATGCATATGTATGGCTTTATAACGATGATTACGGAAGGCAGCCTTTGTATATTAAATACAAACGCCGATGATATGTTTATTTTGACACCGTTGCGACTATTTATCAGTTGAAAGTGGCCCATCATCAGCTTCCGCCCCATTGTAGATGCTACGCAGGGTGTTTTCGCAATAACAAAACAACCCTTAGCCGAAGTCTCGGCGCGCGAAGGCGGTTGTGTTAGCGGAAACGAGGCAATCAAATATGCGGGCTTTATAACTTTCCCTTAGTCATAGGAGCTTTAAACTGGGGAAGCTAGCTACGAGCCCCCGGTTAGTGTTCGGCGACAGCTGAGGTCAAGCCGTAAACACTTCGGCCAATGTTATGGATGGCCCGTCATTTAACATAGTCATCGGATTGCTGACCAGCTTACGCTTATTGTGACGGTCAGTCTCCGGCTTTCTCCACTGCGGTGCTTAACCATGCGAGCTGGAAGCACAATCGCAGTGGTTCTCCCTTTGCACACCTAGCCGAACAAAGAGGAACATAGGAGGCAAGCACAGGAGCCGGGCAACCCAACTATTGACCAAAGACACAATTCGAAACCGATGGAAATATAGCAATATCCGAGAATGTTTTCACCGAATCTCTAAAGGTGTTCGGTGTTGCACTGCGAGACTTGTGCGGGAAACACACAAATAGTTTAAAAGTGCCATAGGCTTGGAAAAGCCAACAATTTAGTAAAAACTTGACGTCCGAATTAGATCAAGTGTTCGGTGCCAATCCGAAAATTGGTCAAAAAGGTGCTTCGTCAGGCATTAATATGATACATCCGATCTCAAGACCTCAAGCGGGTCAGCCACGGCTGTAACCTCCTATCCCGAAGGCGGAGTACTGCTTGTTAGGCCAGTTTAGTGAACTAAACTCGAATGGCTTTGAGAGAGAGACTAGGCTCCCCGGCTATTGACCACACACTCGTGTCGAAAAAAGGAGTGATAGAAAAAGATTTTGCAATGACCAAGAAGAAAACATTTATTATAAAACGGCTCATACTAATTTAAGAGCCCCCGATTGACTTGGGCAAAAGAATTTTATGTATAATGATTGTATGTACGGAAGTACTTATATCATATATGTGTTCACCCAAACTTTAAACGCATCTTAACCGACCGTCGGCTTCTCCCTCTTCGATCAAGGACCGAAAAGTGTTATGTACTCCACCTGTCGAGAATATCGATGGTGTTTCCGATAACCAGGCAATCAGGCCATAAAGTTGTAATGCATAAAGCGCTCGGGGAACTTATGCTATATTACTGACGAAGTGTAAGAAGCATCTTCGAAGAAAATAGTACCTCCACCGATACCTTTCTTCGGTTGCTCATTATTACTATGAGACTTGTGCAATAGATTTTTTGTACTCATGAGTTACGTTGTGTGCCGACCATAATTGAAAACAATAAGAGCGCTAGCTTTCGGCTTCACCTACCGAGGTCCGAGCTCGGATGACCCGATCGTGACAATCGCAGAGGTGCTCCCTTTACTCCCTAGCCGAACAATCGGGAACGTAGGGGTAAACACAGGAGCAAGGCAACCCAGCATGAGGAACACTTAAGTCAACATGGTGCATATTGTGGGGTAATACACAAACAAGGAACGAAGCCATACAAGTATAATCATATGCAAGAGGAAAGGCTTCATAAAGGAAGCCCCCAAGCAAACGGGGTATTTGAATTTGTGTGTCACAAACAAAGTTTTGACAAGGAAGTTTTCACAAACAACTTTTTGCCAAAAAAAGTATAATGCTTGGTCGAACCGAACAAAATTTAAAATTGAAAATTCTGAGCATAAAAGCGACTTAGCTTCTTAATGTGATCGGTGTCGATGCACGACCCGAGCATATGGTGGGACAAGGTCCCAACCCCCAAGCCGGTCCCGAGGTGGCGGAGCGAAGAGCTTGGCACTCCTAAGTGGTGACATAGCACGGCCAATGTAGGCCCGAAGTGTGACGTTGAATTCCCCGGTGTGGGTTAATGAAGTGATGACGAAGCCTCGGTCCAGCCGAGGTGACGTGGTACGTCGGTACGCAGAGGTGACAACGCTGCATGATCCGAATCCTTTATCCGTGCACAGAAAATAGTGCAAGCCGGAGATAATATGAATAATAATTAAATTAAAAAAGTTGCATAATTAATAATTTATGCAAAGTGAGTAATAAAAGACATATGGCCTGTGTGCCGAACACTCGACGAGGTAGAGCTCTCTCAACGATGCCGAAGTCCCCGAGGCAACCGAACATGTCGGTATGGCAACACGACCAACAAGGTGATCACGCGAGCCGATTTACGCCGATTGGCACGACGGCATTGACTTGCCGAAGAGACCACGTGACGTAGTCGAAGTCCATTACCGAACCACCATGTGACCGTCGTTAATGCGGCCACCATTTGATAGACCTGCGTACAGATGATGGAACAAACCGGAGTAATAATTCCTTGGGAAAAATAAACCCAAACAATCAAAAATTGCTAGGATAAATAGCACCTGGTTTATTTGTTGTAGCAATCCGAAGAAAGGTGACTCCCAAAATTGGGACTAGATCCGCACACCAATTGCCTGATGGGCAATAAAGCGACGGCATGGCGATGCTGGCAAAGGTTGGCTTGCCGAGACAAAGTCCTCGGTCCAGCTAACGTGACGAAGTTGGTTGACTGGTGACGCCGAAGTCACCGGAGTATGTTGATGAAGAAATAGCCAAGTCCCTGGTCCAGCCGAGGTGACGGAGCATGTCGGTGAGGAGATGTTGCAGCTGCCATGTCAGCCGAGGTGTTGAAGCAGGTCGGCATGATGGACATCGGCTTGAAGAAGCAACAGTGCGGCCATGCTGACGCAGGTCGTGACTTGTGACGCAGTCAATGCCGGCATGATGAAGTGACCATGCGGCGATGCCGGTGTGCCCGCTCCGTGTAATCCGTGGGGCAGCGATGTTGGTGATGATTTATCCTTCGCAATGCCAAACTCTTGTTCGGCTTGCCGAAATGATGATCGAAGAAGTTGAGCTCTGCTCAACAAAGCAGGGACGTGTCTAGCGCAGGTCGGCAGTCGTGGAGCAATATTGCTGGACTGGTTTGACAACAGCGTGATGGTGAAGATTACCTCGGAGGAGGCTTAAAATTTTATGGCTACGTGTTTGAAAACAACACACAATACCCTAGAAAAAATTCCTTCAAAAGGGTTGTCCAATATTCCCTTCATCAAGAAACATGAACTCGGGCTGGATTCGTATTCGCGCAGAAAACAGATCCGAAAATTGGTCCACTCATCGGAAGGTTCCTGGAGTTTGAACCGTTGGATCGAGCTAAAATTTGGAGGGGTGGTAGATATGGGAATTCCGCAACAGATGAACGGTTGGATCTTCCAAAGGACCTCCGAGCTGGGCTCTGGAGACCACACCCTAAACTCGTCCAGATTGCCGTCCAGATTTGACACAGCTCCGGTATATCCTAGATTGCCAGAGATTCATCCATCGGAACTCGACGAAATTTGGCATGGTTGTTGTACACTTAGTTCCGCACAATTCCACCGAAGGAATCATTAAAGCAATGCTCGAGGTGCTGGTGGCAGCGGATACAAGTTTGTTGTTTGGAAAAAAACAGCACGGTCGCCCGAGGGAAATGTTGACGTTGAGCCCTCGAGCTCCATGGATGATTCTTCCATGATCATGATATAGATCGGAGTTGATGTTGACGAAGGTCCTCGTCCGAACATGATGATCGGAGGTAGGGCACAGTCCTTGGTTAAGCCAAGGTGGCCAGTCGAGCCGGCGATAAAAGATGCCGACATCGACGATAAAGCTCGGCTCCGATGCGTAGATTGCGCCGGAGACGATCCGAATTCCCATCGCCCCGTGGCGACCACCAGTAGGCTCTCAATGAAAGCACCAATGTCGGTTCGATATCCGGCGTATCTCGTAGTAGGGGTCCTAAGCTAGGCGTCTGGGAGCGATGGTAACATGGACACGGGGTTTTACCCAACTTCGGGCTCTCTTGATGAGATAATACCCTACATGCTGCTTTTGATTGTATTCATATGGGTGTAGTACAGAGTACATGTATCTACCACAAGATTGTAGTAATGAATATGAGATTGTCTATTGACTAGCCTGGCATCGGTTTATATATGCACCGTAGGCCTAGGGTTTAGAGGAGTCCTTGTCTTGGGCACCAAGTCTTGTAGAATCCTCCTTGTATGCGGCATGGGCCATCCGAACTGGCCCAATAGTTAACCGCCATGGGGGTCCTCGGCCCGATCCAGCTGGTCAGGAGACGACGTGGTGAGTACCCCCTAGTCCAGGACACCGTCATCATGCTCCTCCGTTGTGTGCGGGAGTTCACGGAGCTTCAAAAGAGGCAGGCGTCCACCACAAAGATGCTCGAGGCGTCGGTGGCGTTGCTGTGGAAAGCGGGAGATACGATAGGCCGTCAGGGGAGCCGGCTGGAGCACGAGCGGGCCGATCGTGACGAGCTCCAGGATCGCCTCAGCCACTTGGTGAACCAAGTTGCCACACACGTGTTGCGGCTGCGCGATGCCTACCGTCGTGCCAGTGCGACCATGCCGACCGTCGGGCTAAACCCGTTCGACCACCCCATCGACTTCAACGAGCTGTGGCTTCCTGACCTGGTCTCCTTCTTCACCTATATCTGCGAGGAGCTGAGCCGTCTCCGCGCGATGGTGGGGGCGGAGCTGGACAAGGAGGGGTTGCAGGCTGCCATCGCCGTTTTCGGGAAAATCCTCTCAAGGCTCTGTCATCGGAATCCATTCGTGCCATTGGACGCCGTCTTTGACGAGCTGGCTCCCGTCGACCGGGAACGGGCTCTGCGGGCGGTTGCACCCTGCATCACCAATGTCGTGCGCCTCGAGAAGCAGAGGGACTTCGATGGTGTTTAGTCGCCCTCTGCATGGGCATGTCCATGTCTCGGCGCAACATGACCGTTGGATCAAACTCAGACGGTGCAGATCAGTCACTGTAGCACAAAGCGTGTGGGTGTGTTTGGTTGCATTCTCATCTCAATATAGTTGTTCCCTCTTCGTGTATTTGTGTTAACCTACTAGTTTGGACTCATGCACCCTTCATGCACTCTGCCAAACACCCAAAAGTGGGTCGAGAAGGGAACTTTTGCTCCCATCCCGTGCACCCTTCATACACCCTGCCTAACACTGATTCGTGCTTCATATGGTTCATGTTTTGTGGAGTACTGTAGCACCGTACTCTCCGTGCGTTGTAGACCTAGTTCTGTTAACATTGATCTCACCATTCATTCTCGACCGGACAGTCGAAAAAGCGGTACTATGTTACTACATTACTGTTCATGTAGTTGACACGCGCACAACATCATTTGTTATCGTCATATCTTACTACACTAGCAACAAGATTATGTAGTACTGACGTATGAACCGGTGCACATGCCTAGTAGTAGGAGCACTCTGTATGTTCAAGTGGTTGTCGTGTTTCGCACTCCTCTGTCGTAAGAGTGGAAACACTTGTTCTAATCATTTTTTTCTTCAAAAAAACAGCGGACACGCTCTACCGTGCGGATCCTCCTCCACGGTCGTCGGGAACCTTGCTACTCACTTTCGCCGACGTGTGGGACAGCCAGCATCGGGGTCCACCAGCCATGCACTAAATTATTTCGTAGTAGAGTTCCCAACTGCACGGTAGACTACCCCAATCGAGGCGCCACAGTAACGCCCAATGAGTCGTCAAATCACAAAACCCCCTCCTTTCCAGCAGTAAGTTGGACGGACGAAGCAACCATCATTTCACTCTTCTCTCTTAGCTTCCTCTCTTGAAGAAAACTCCCACTCGCTTCTCCCTCATCTTGTTCCTCATTTCTTCAAGAAAACCCCGACCTGCTTCTGCCATTGTTCTTCTCTCCCATAGAAGGAAAGGTGAGCGCATTAATGGTGTTGATTCTAGTCACGGCCCGGTCTTGCGATCCCGAGACTGATGGTATAACTCCCTCTCTATTCTTCTTTTGGGTTTGTGATTATGGTTTCTTTTCTTTTATTTCTATTTGACAGTTTCTTGATGGACGCTGGAGCACCGGCCGAAGTGATGTCTATGGCTCTGGCCAAAACCGTCGAGACTACCGCAGACAAGCTCAAAGCCATCGCCCTATCCAAGCCCCCCTCTCCGGGATCCCCCATTAAGCAAGTCCAGGTAATATCTCTTCTTGACGATCTTTTTCTCGATCTTGATTGTGTTTTTTCATCTAACACGTAGTACTAGTACTAGTAGTACAACTTTCTAGGTGATCTTGCATGTGATTTTTGTGTGCGAAGTGACGGTTCTAAATTCCTCTTTTGACCAAAACATGCGAGAGGTTGACACTGATTTCTTCTAGATTACTTTCAACTACTTTATGAACATCAATGCTACCTTTGAAGAGGGTATATTTGCCCAAGTAACTTGTGTTATGGATATTGCAAGTAATCCCTCTGCTCTCATGCCTTTGAAGACATGTACTAGTGTCTTTGTCCACTCATTTATGTGCGTATATGTAGTCATATATGGAGTATAATATCGAAAATCATCTTATATTTCTAAATGGAGGTAGTAATAAAATATTTGGTTTCTGTTTGAACTAGAACCAGGTCCGCGGTGGAGTTGAAGTTCTCAAAGTCATGCCGCGTGAACTGGAAGACCTGAGGATGAGTTCTACTGCTAAACTATCCAGCTGTTGTGTCCTTGTCGCCACGTGTCCTGAACTAGTGTTTTCCTGTAGCATTGTTGTCAGGCCTGTTCATGAGGCTGTACTTGACCACAACAATTTCCTGGTTGTGCCTTTGATTACGAAGGGTGTGGTTCTTGTAAAGCTTCTCGACAAATCTGATGCGGCCTATCTTCGTCATGTTTATGAGTGGAAAGACCACTTTGTTAGGTTCTCCAAGGTTGACGAGATGGTGATGTGCCGGTAGACATCTCTCACGAAGTCCATGGCCTAGTTAGTTATGCGGGGTTCATCCCATAGGTCGGTGGCAAGAAATAGTCTGCAGAGTTTAATTAGTGCAAGTTTGCTTGTCTGTAGTAAGTACTATTGTTCAGTACTTGATTTGTGTTTGTGAACCCTCTATTGTTAAGTACTGCCGCTTTTGGTGTGTGGTGAGTCCTGAGAACAGTCTATGTTAATGTCTGTCCACTCAATTTAGTCTGTATATTTGAAGTATCTAGATCATCTTTTTCGTGAGGACGGTTTATCAATTATGGTTACACTCCAATATCTGTATGCATTGCAGGGTTTATCGCACCCACCAGGATTTCCAGTCCCTTGGATGTTCGGTCCATACGATTTGTCAGGACCTTTGGACTGTCCTGCGTGTGGGAGTAGGCGGGGGCCCTGCATGCCACGCGTAGTTCGACGATCAATCTTCTCTTTAGTACTTCAACATAGTGATTTCCTGGTAAGGATTCGCTCGTGTCACATCAAGTAAATCGTATTGATTTACTGTCTAAATCTTATTGATTTAATGTCATGTTTTCTTTCTTTTGCTGCAATTTTACGATGCAGGTTTTGCTATGTGACATTCATCACAGAATAAACCGTTTGGTTTGCTCTACGATGGCTATTTTTGCAGGTTTCACTTCTTATGTCATGTCGATGCTTGAAGGCACTGTCCATCACTTATATTACTGGAAAAAATTGGATCAGTCTGTTGTCTGAGTACAAGCCGAATCCCTATAATGAGCTGAAGTTTGTTTTAACAAACACGCTACAATTAGTCCTTCTCGCGTTTAAAGAAATGAAGAAAAAAATGGATCACGATCATGGAGCCTAGTCAAGTTAGAAAGCTAATCATAGCAGACCAGACACGATCGCCGCTGTCTCACACATCGGTACCACCTTCAAAGAATGTATCGAGCACCAGAAGCTGCTCTAGCACGCATAGCGCCCAAAGACTTCGGTCACCGATCCAGCCGAGGATTGGGCACCGACCACGTCAGCGGATCAGGCTGACCTACCGGAGGATCGGGCATAGACACCGGCACCTGCTCCGACACTGGCACCAGGTCTACAAGGAGCACCATCTCCGGCAGCAGCAGTGACACTACCAGTTGCACCGGCACGGGCACCGGCAACGGCTTAGGCACCTGCACCAACACTTGCACTTGCATCTGCTCTGGCCCGTGCAGCGGCAACCGAACGAGCAGTTGCACCGGCAACAGACTGGGCTGCAGTTCGCACTTCATATACAAAAGTCCTTACAAAAACCGACATGTCCATCTTATTGGTAAGCATTGTCCGCCCAAGTGCTTCATTCTTTTTTCTTTTTTTTGTGGGTGATTCCTTTTTCTTTCCATGTTGTTTCACATGATTCACTAAGTTGATCTAACTGTTTGTGTATGTCTTCTTGTTTGCAAACAGAGAATTCCTAGAGCAACGAGGGAGTCGTTCAACAATCCGGGCGACCGTGGCCTAGTTTCTCTTACCATGCGCAGACTTGGTGTGAATGAACCTGCTCAATATACCGTAAGTACAAAGGATGGCCGCATGATGATTGATGCTAAAGGATGGTCAAGGTTCAAATCTAAATCATATCTTGCGGTAGGGGATGATGTCAAAATAGAACTTTCTCGGCAAGGAGAGCTGGTCCAAATCAACTTTGAAATTCTTTAGTAGCATCACGCAACTGCCGAACTGATCTATCCTCCGAGAGATTTTGATGTAATAATCTGTCATGGTGAAACAAGTGTCATGTGTGTTAAGTAGTACGACAGTATTATTTATCACATGGTATATCGTTGATAGAATTGCAACTCTGATTACTGGTTAGGAAATGTCGTTTGATTTCATTCCAACAGCTGCTGTGCTTCATTCAATTTTGTGTATTCACCTTGCGACAGCATATAAAACTAGCGCCGTACCGATCGCTTGCAATATGAAAAGCGCTGAGGTAGAACACATGGGCCCCCAAACATGCAGGCCCACCGGACTGTGGCCCAAAGTCCAGAATAGTGAGCCTGTCTGGGTATTATATTCTCATTTGAACCCCCATAATGCCCGTGCGTTGCACGTAACATCAAGATGCGTTTGTATGAGTATTTTATCTTGTGAGAGAAAAGGATGAACGAGGGAAGGCCTTATTTGCAAATGTGGAGAGTATTGTGGGTACCTTTTTGACAAATGGCCATAGTTTCCTTCCTATCTGTCAGATATAAATCGGACGGCCTATATTGCAAGATGGCACGCACACCATCATCACCAACTCGTCCATGTTGTGTTAAAAAAACTATGTTTTTTATAATTATATATGTTATATGTATTCCCCTTGATTTTTCTTATGTATAAAGTTGTGATATAAAAGATTTTTATATTTCTTTACAGAGGAAGTATCTCTCTGTCAAAAATATATTTCTGTGTAACTAGTTACTCTTGTCTTTCTACTTCCTTTCGTTGATATGTGGGGCATCCGGCAACGGGGTCCACGTGCCATATGCACCAAATTAGAGTGCACAACTGCTCGGTAGACACACCCCGGTCGTAGCGCCGCAGTAATGCCCAATGAGCCGTCAAATCACAAACAACCCCACCTTTCCGACTTTAGCGATGGTCGACGGACGGAAGCGGCAATATTTCACTGGCCTGAATCCCCTTCTCCCTCGTCTGCTTGTTCAGAGAAAACCCCCTCTCGGCGATTGCATAGGTTTTTCTCATGGAGAACTAGGTACGAATTCTTCATCCATCCCCGATAAATCCAAGTCCCTTGGTCGCGGGTAATCCTAGGATGGCAGCTGGCGCCATTGATGCATTTTTCTTCCTACTAAATCTAGTGTGTTTCATTTGCGATTGCCCAAAGTGCGAGGACCCTCAGTTTCTGCGCCCTCGGCGAGACGCCACACTTGTTCCTTCTCATCCTAACACAGGATTTTAAAACACGGACAGTATGTTCCTAGAATCCTCTTTTCTATCCGGGAGGGTGGGGTTTTTTGAACATGCTGACGACTAATTTGGAAATTTGGATTGCTATATTTGGATAAAAGGTACTAGTGCGATGTTCAACACTGGCGTGAAGGAGGAAATTATTTCTAGATTTGGATAGGGAATACATTGTGTTCTCATATTATTTTTCCTGCAGTGCATTACTTGCTCTGCCAGAACACATGTACTCAAGATGCTCAGCCTTGCCATAACTGAATATACCAATTTAATGGTCACAATGAAGACAAGCCATGGATATAAGTTCCGAGTTGGGTTCATGAACCAAGAAGATCGCTGATTTTTTTATGGCCAAGCTTGGATAAAGTTTCTCAAGTGTTACGGACTGAAAGTTGGTGCATGAATGTTGATGGAAATAGCAGAACCTGGTCTCATCGTCACTTCGATCTTCCACCCCGACATCGTTCCAATTTTTCATCCTTGTTAGTTTTGTATCTGGTTCTTGCTTGCTGCCTCGATTACTTCTTAATCCACCTATTCTGTCTAAGTAATCACAATTTCACTTTAGAAGTAGCAACGAATCTCTTACGAAGATGCTACTTCTAATTAATATTTTCTTATAATTGGTGGCACGTGTAGGTTTTTTCAGTGTTAAGCAGGCTGCTCGTTTGTTATTCTATAAGAAATCGACTATTACTGATGGCACTGAAGTAGATTGGGACGACATCCACAAGTTCCTACACTTTATTGATCGCCATAAGGTCCTTGTGGGGCGTTTCAATGGTGGAAGGCCACGTGGGATATGTGTGCCACTGCTGCACTCGTTGAACAGGTCCAATCAGACGAGAAACTTATGGTACGAGCTGTTTTCTCGTTATATATGTTGTTCATAAACTATTGCTTATACATAGTTTTACGCCAGTGATCTTCTTGAAACAAAAACTGCCCGCTTATATTGTTCCTATACAGATGCACGACCATGGTCGGGTCGGACTTGGCGCTTGGTCACAACATGATGTTTATGTCGACCTACTCCATTCCCCTTGGAGGTGAAAAGATACTTATTCATGGGTGGTCTCAAATAATGAAGGCCCGTCCATCTTGGAGAATAGGGCAGAAGATTATGTTCCTGTTTTCCATTGCTCTAAAGAGAATATCCTGTTTATTGACCACATTGCAAGATGAAGCCGCTTTCGGAAGGTTGTGGATGCGCGGGGTGGCGCCTGGGCCTTGTCCTGGGGCTTGGCGGCCTCACCCTTTGTTAATTGTAGGCAAATTAGCACTGTTCGAGGTGTGCTTTGTACGGTTGAACCTGTATAAGTACTCATACTGCTTTCAGCTATGGTTGTTAAGTGCCCCTGCTGGTTTCAGTTAAGGTTGTTAAGTACTCCTGCTGCTTTTACAATCTGTCGTGTTTCTTCAGTCCTGTCTTCCTCCAGCCGCCAAAACCAAACCAGCGCCGGCGGGGCCGTCTGCTCCAGCCTCCCATGGCTGGCTGCGCCTCAGCGCACGCATCGCCGCCCCACCGTCTCGTAAATCGTTAACGCCAACGTACGAGGCCTTCCGTCGTCCTCCACGCGCTTTGGTGCACTCGTCGCGGCGCCGCCCTCTCGCGTTGTCAACATGGTCAACAAACAACAGGAATCGGCAGAAGTACGTGGAGAGGATGACAGTAGGGACCCACCATGTCAGCGTATGGAAAAAGAAAATGTTTCCTCCTAGTGGTTTCTTGACATCTGGAACCCATGACATTGTGAGCGTATATAGTCAATAGACAAGAGAACAGCACAAGATCGGCTGACACCTGGGACGTAGCTGCTTGAGCAGTATTTTTTATTTTTGTTATTGTTGAGACGGAGCACGGTTTCAACGGGGCCGTGTCCCGTCTAGCCCAGGCTTATATTTTCTGTTCACCATATGACCAGCCCAGCTATTTTTTTTCTTTGTGAAAATGAGCCCAGTTTATTTTTTCTGAAGAATACCCAATCCAGGCCTACTTATTTTTCTACGCCTTGATGGGATGCAACTCTTTCAAGACACCTGCAAATCTTGAATGTAATCTGAAATGGGTTGTAAATATAAAAATAGATGACAAATTGGCAATTACTTTATAATTTCTAAAAAAAATCACATTTTCAGATTCCTATTTCACTGGGCTTTAACCTAATTTAAATATATCTTCAAAGTACTTTAAATCTGGCTCGACATTTTGGTATTAAAAATAGTTTGGAACCCACAGTAATATGCAAAATTTTGTTTAAATATTTAACCCTCGCCCTGGCCAACAAAAAAACGGACTGCGATAAATTGCATAAGAAGTTGCAATGAGCTATATATATTATTAAAAAAAATAGGAAATGGTCTCACTTGTGGGCCTATTAAGTTGACACGTATGCAATATTTTTTTTTACTTATTATATACGTCAACAAACGATTCTAGCTCTAGTGACCGTACGATGTCCATCCAACGGCCGTAGTGCTTCTTCATCCTCTGGTCTTCTTGCTCCAGCCGCCCAAAGCAGCCGGTCATGCCGCGTGCTCCTGCCTCCCGTCGTCGGATGTCATGCCGCGGAGGCCTCACCGCCCCCTACTACTCCCACCGCTGGCCAGGCCATCCGTCTCTATTCACCCACACCCCCTGTTATTCTGCGGCGACGGCAGCCTCACACCGCAGTCGAACCAGTGAACCCTCGTATTCCTCTCCATGTGGGCTTCCACTGCCGCGTCTTCCACGGCTCCGCGTCGTCCCCTTCCTAAGCCTCGCCATCGTCCACCGCCGTGGTGCGTGGTCAAGGAACGACTTCCATCGGAAGAGTACTGTACGTGGAGAGGCTGACAGCTGGGTCCACGGCCGCAGCAAGGAAGTGCCTGCTTATTACGCGGAAAATAATGAGTCCACCACCTGACAGCAGGGACCCACCGGACGGGCCACCGTATTTCGCGAAAAAAAACGTTTCCCCCTTAACTGCTATGACCCACCAGCTACATCTTCGCACGCAAGGAAGTGCGTCCATATTACGGGCAAAAACGATTAAGCCCCACCGCTGGGACCCACCAGCTACATCTTCGCACGTAAGGAAGTGCCTGACAGTCGGGATCCACCTAGTCGAAGCGTATGTAGCGTAGCCATTCTGGTCGCGAACGTGTACGTACATACTGGTCCATCGGTCTGTCTGCAGGCTGCAGCGATGAACCGTGGCCGTGCAAGGAAGGGCACGTGTCGTAGTAGAGGCACGCACGTGTCATTGTAGAGGCGCGCACGTAGCATGTACATGTACGTGCAGCGGCCCGGGTGCAAGAAAGAAAATACGGCCACATACGTACATACGGGCGGGGTCTCGAACGCCTACTCGCGCATACATATGGCGAGGGCTCATGTACGTGGCTTGGTCGGAACGGAGAAACTGCGTCATCGTCGTGTTCATGGGGAGCGTACCGGCTGAGTCGGAACGGAATGCATCGTCGTGTTCATCGGGAGCCAACCGGCTTGGACGGAACAGCCGATGGAAACGAGGCCTGGCGTATCGTAGAACGGAGGAAAATGCCTTGTGTTCGACCGTCCACGGTCGAAACGGGATCCTTTTCATCGGGAGGGGTCTAATGTACCGCAAAATGGAGGAAACGGACTTCTGTTGGACCACCTACGGTTGAAACGGGGTCCTGTTGACCGGGAGGGGTGTGGCGTACTGCAAAACGGAGTAAACGGACTTGTGTTGGAGAGCTACGGTCGAAAGCAGGGGTCCTTTTCGCCGGAGGGTGTGGCGTACCGCAAAACTCGACTCCACGGGATACTGTTCATCTCCAGCATCGACCTCCTCCAGCCTCCACGGGCTACTGTTCATCCACCGTCGACCTCCTGCAGCCTCCACATGTGACTGTTCATCCACGGGCTCCTGTTCATCCAGCCTCCACCGCGCGCTCCTGTTTAACCAGCCCTCTCCACGGGGTCCTGTTCAACCACCCCTCCACGGGCTATTGTTCATCCAGCCCTCCACCGGCTACTGTTCAACCGGCCATCCACGGTGTCGTCCTGTTCATCCAGCCCTCCACGGGGTCCTGTTCATCCATCCCTCACCGGCTCGATCGATCGGGGTCCTGTTCATCCAGCGGCAACGGCCTCTACTACCACGGGGCCCTGTTCATCCAACCCCCCACCGGGAACTGTTCATCCAAACCCCCCAACAACACTCATTGTTCATCAGGGGAAGGAGGCAGCATGTTCGATTGGCTTCAGTTAGAAGCAGTAGCGAATGAAGGAATCGCTCGATCGGGTTCAGTTAACAGCTGTCGATTGATCGCTCTGGTTCAGTAACACGTAGCCTGCAGTTCAACCGCTCGGATTCAGTAGGCGAACGCCTCGCTTGGGTTCAGTTAGAACCCAATGCCTCGCACCCACGCGCGTGCGTGTACAAGAGAAACGCGCATCGCTCGGCCCCCGGCCACCCACCATACCGGGAACTCCCCGATATTTTCCGTGCCCTCGCTTCTACCACAATTTTTTCTGTCATGGATGGCCCAAAGAATGTCATGCAGCTGCGTCTCCGGCCCGCCCAGGACGAAAAGCCCATTTTCTGTCATGATTTTTTCTCATAGAACTAGGAGCCCACCACATCTATGATGATACCGGGTTTTGTCACAATTATCATCATAGAAGTGTCATAAGTATGACAGGAAAAAATTCGTTCGGCCCAAAATGTCATGGATGTGTCTTTTTTTTTGTAGTGACGTGCATGCGCACACATCACGCCCTGACACACATACACAACCAGGTGATTACCGCTCACGGGTTGGAGTCTTGTCGCGCCTGCATAAATTTGTGTTTATATAACCTTTTTTCCTATGTGAACTGACATGTGGGACCCACAAGGAACGTGGTCAATTTAACTAGTCAACATGGTACCACGCAGACTATTTGGCCGGTCAACAGAGTGCAATCCGATGCTGAACGGTGAGCAAGTGACCTTATAATCACCACAAAACGTATATAGTGACCGCAATGAGCGTATTCTGAAGTTCGGTGACCGTATTATGCTTTTCTCTATGTAGGGCCTCCAAAACTACATCTCTACACATTCTCGCATGTTACATCTAACAACTATGCAATACAGCACTACTACTACACTCTAACACAATAAATCATATGTGTTTTTAGTTTTACTAGATATCATATTGTTACTTAATTATTCAGTTTGCATACATTAGAATTGCCTTTGAAATGTATGGCCAGTATCATCTACCACGTGGGAAAATCCCTCCCTTTCCTTTTTAATAAGGTTTGTATCGATGGATCGTGCGAAACAACAAAACTATAGTACTATACAGTACAAGTGACAGTTCACAGGGCCGCCATGTCGTGTACTCCTCCGTTGTAAGAGTGGAGCGCTCGCTTTCATAAATGTTCTAGTCTCGTTCACCGAAATGTGGGACATCATGCTACCGGGTCCACGTGTCATACCAAAATACAGTGCAGAGCAGCAGGGGTGAAGCACCCCAGTCATGACGCCGGCGTAGTAATGAGCAATGAGGCGCCAAATCACAAAGTTGCACCTTTCCCGTAGTTAAGTTGGTGGGACGAAGTAATAATGCTAAAAAAGAAGTTGGAGGGACGAAGCAACCATCATTTCACTCATTGCTGAATCCGCTTCTCCTTATCTTCTTCAAGTTAACCACATGTTGCTTCTGACGTTATTTTGCCTCATGTGGGACAAGGATCGGCTTGGTAAAGCACGGACACGTGGGACCGCATGTTAGCAAACCGTCAGGCCAACGTCCTCTAAAAATAAGAAACCTCCCCCGCCATCCGCGCGGCAAAATCACCTCCTTTTTACTAATCTTGATTCTATAATTTTTTAGATCAATATAATTGAGATTTGTATAGATAGCACACAGGAGCAAAACCAAGTGGTCCGGTTAAGGGCATCCACAATGTTTAGCCAAATGTGAAAATAGCTTTTGGCATCGATGGGAACCATTGTGGACGGTGCCACCAAAGCCAAAAAGATGGAACCGAAGCTCCCTGATTGATTGATTGAAGGAATAGAAAAATGCAACGTCTCTCCTCTTGCTCACGTGCTTGGACGCATGTACAGTATAGAGCACAGAGTCTACTCCCCTGTCCCTTCTATCACAAATCACAAAACATTGAGGCGACAAATCACAAAGCACGGACGAAGCAACCATCATTTCACTCTTCGCTGACTCCGCTTCTCCATCGTCT
Source organism: Aegilops bicornis (assembly GCA_021605145.1). NCBI lineage: Eukaryota > Viridiplantae > Streptophyta > Magnoliopsida > Poales > Poaceae > Aegilops > Aegilops bicornis. The sequence continues at coordinate 495,381,262 of CM038674.1, forward strand.
ACTTCCAGAAACCACCTCACCGCACTAAGCTGGACGGACGACGCTATTGTGTACTAGTAGTACTAGTGCATTTACGCGTCCTTTGGTTCAACGGACTTCCTGGATGCAAATAAGGTGGTTGTCTCGGCATGCAGGCGGCACTTGCGAACAACTTACCATGGTCTCCCTCAACGGAGTTCTCCGTCGAATGCACTTCGCCAAACCACAACGTTCAAGATATCGTCGACGTCACCGCAATGGGGTAGGAAGTCAAATAGTTACTACCTACATTTTTTTGTACACATGTCCATTATATCAAAATTACAATTTGCAAAAGGCCACTAACACTAATCGAGACAAAATTGATGGGGTTTGCCTCGTACTAGCAACCAAGGACATTAATATACCCTTGCATGCATGCGGAAGTGAGAAGGTTGGTTTGCATGGCACTGCATTAATCAAGCGATGAGGAGTGAGATGGTTAGCTCTTTGGGATTTGGAGAAAAAAATACGCATTAATTTACACGTCAAACGAGGATTTGTATCGATTTATCCCGCGAAGGAAAACCCCGCCTTTCTTTATTAACACTAGTACTCCTAGTACGTACGTACTTATCCTATTTGGGTCTAGGCCTTGCATTGCCATACTTCGCCACACATTTTTGCCAAGCTTGCCTAAAGTTTTCAAAATGAAAAGGAGGTACACTTGCGCACGGGTGTCGTGGTCGCACCGCACCCTCACACAGTCGCTCCTGCATGCCACAAACCCAACCAAGGGAACGCACCCCTCACTGACATGTGCTACCGCATGTGAACAAACCAAACTCAGCCATCCTACCGCCGACCTATGATTTTCTTTCTTACAGTATATTTTATCAAACCGCATGTTGCGGAGGATCCGTACAGCCCGTGCGGTGGTATGTTGGGGAAGACGAAGACGTGAGGAAGAAGGGTTAGGAGACGTAGGATATTCATCCAACCGCCTGAAATGGTAGACTGACCCAAATGATGAAAGTCAGGCAACTTGCATAACAATATATGTTTTTACACAGCAAAAGATCCCTAAAAACAACGACATCAAGAAAAACTATCACTGCTCGCGAAACAAGACGGCCTCGTCGTCTTTGGCTGTGGGCGTGAACCAGCCGTAGCTGCCCGACATGTATCTTCGCACCGTGGTTGTCCTCGGCCTCCAGCTACTCGTTCACGTGGAGCGTGCGAGCGCTCTGCACGGACGAGAGCACCGCCCAGTTCAAGTCGAGGACGTCCGTTCTGCCTGCAGGAGGGCCTCGATGGCAGCAGCATCCGCGTGCTCCGCGTCGAGTTGAGCCTCCGCCGCCCGGTTCAAGTCGAGGATGTCCGGTTCCGCCTACAGGAGGGCCTCGATGGCAGCGGCATCCGCGCGCTACGCGTCGAGTTGAGCCTCTACCGCCCGGTTCAAGTTGAGGACGTCCGGTTCCGCCTGCAGGAGGGCCTTGATGGCAGCGGCATCCACGCGCTCCGCCTCAAGTTGAGCCTCCGCAACCCGGTTCACATCCACGACATCCGGTTCCGCCTACAGGAGAGCCTCGATGGCAGCGGCATGCGCGCGCTCCGCTTCGAGTTGAGCCTCTGCCTCCCGGTCCTCCTTTAGTATCGCCAGGTTGAACCGTTGGTCCGCCTGCACCATGGGCGACCCGGACGCTGGCACGAAGTCAACGTCCATCATATCATACCCATCGGGGGCCTTCAGCGCCGCGACCTCCGCCATGAACATTGGATCGGCTTCCTCCTCCTCGTAGCTTGGCTCCAGAGAACTCGGGGATTGGCCCGCCGCAAAGCGAGCTTGGGAACGGAGGTCTGTGGCGCCGACCGCCACCGCGATTTTCGCGCTGACGCCCGCGTCGGCATCTTGTAATCACGTGATCTTGCGGCGCACCATGGCTTTCCGCGAACTAGGGACGCTTGATGCAGGCTAGGGGATCGAAAGGTGGGGAATGGGCTGGAGAGGAGGTGTGGTTTTGGGGCGATCTTTGGCGTGGGCAGCGAAGGTTCTGGTGTGAATAGTGGTTCCGATGACGACCGGTCAATCAGTTTTGACTGTACATCGCTCTTGTCGCGTTCGCGTTGCACCCCGGCACGCTGGACCCTCAACGTCGCTCACCGAGTGGAACGTGCTTCGTCTTGCGTTTTCGCTCACTTGTGGGACCTAGTTCAGAGTAAATCGACGTCCCTCCCCCTCCCCCGCCCGCGTCATTTGTACTACCACTCCCTCTGTTTTATGCGGAGTAAATAAAAATAGAGGGAGAATACTACGGATGAGGATCCCCTGACGTGGCCGAACCCATTGAGTAACTGACATGCGGGGCCTAGCAAGCATTGGGTTCGCCATTAAGTGAACGAAAGGGAGGGTAAGGCAGGGACAGCTACGTCAGAGGATCCACTTCCACTAGTACTCCCTCCTTCCATCTACAGGGCCTAATGCGTTTTTTGAGGCTTACTTTGACCAAATGTTAGAGTAATAATATATGTCATGCAACTTATACAAAGCATACGGTCAAATTCGTATGTGAAAGGAGCTTCCAATGATATAATTTTGACATTATACATCTCATGTACTATTAATCTCTTCAATAGTCAATGGCGGTTTTGAAGAACGCATTAGAGCATGGTTGATAATACAGCCAGCCGATGGCTTTAAGAAACTGCCATGTCATCTATAGCCATCATCTATATGCACTCATACAGTAGTGTTGGCTATAAGGTTGGCTATTTTCCGCAAAAAAATATAAGGTTGGCTAGTACTTTTTTCCATCTCCTCGCTATCTCTTTCTTCATATTTATTGTATTTAACTAGGAATGCGTATATAGCTAGGCTCTTGCATGAGAGCTCACTCCCCATACTTTTTCACATCTCTCTCCTCCTCATAGGCCCTATATAAATGGAAGGAGGAGTACTATGAGCACTGCATATAGTACTACAGATGTTGTCAGTACTCCACTAGTACTATTGGACAGGGATCTTAAAAAAAGTTACTATTGGACTGGCTACATGTGGCGAAATCCTAGTAGGAAGAGCATGCGCGAGAACAAGCACATTCACGTGGTTGAAAACAAATTGGAAACCATGTCTGTTTGAGTACAAATCTAGGAGTACGTACAAATCTAACAATATTGATTGGGCGTTGTTCAATGTTGATACTTTTTTCTGTAAGTTTGATCAAAGTAGAGATACTTTGGCTACACATAAAACTTATATGTAAACTAGAAAGGATCGGAGGGAGTATATTGTACGTTCAAGAGCGAAACGAATATTGAATACACTTTATATATGATTTGTGGATTCTATGATCACCGGTTCAAAATTTTGAATCCGCCTTCGGTATCACACATGCACCCACTCGTTCTCTCTCGATTTCATCTCGAGGTCCGGAGATCGATTAAAAGACGACTAGGGTGGGTATAATACGTTCGTTTCGCTTATGAACGTACAATATACTCCCTCAGATCCCCACAGGACCCCCCCCCCCCCGCCGGTCATTTCTATCATAGAGACAGAGCAAACCTTTATCTCCTTGCACGACACGCAATTGATCTCTCAACATCAATCGATCTCGTCAAGATGTGTCGGGGCATGAACCGAATGGGATGTCAAAACTAAGAGGGGAAGCGACACGTAGTGGAGGCAAAGTGAAACTTTAAACGAACCGTTTGTTTGTATGCTTGTCGGACAAATTACAACATTGGAAATACAAGCATGGTCTAGGCCCACATGCGAATGATACTCGGCGGAATGTTCAAATGAGGCATGTGGGAGCGACACGCTCATCGTCGCTTTACACGGTCGGTTTCAGTGTGCCGAGGATGGCGTTACTGTTATGGCACGACCAGTAGATCAACACCCGGCTAGTCGAGGATGCACAGGGCGCCGAAGTGGGCGCGCGCCGTGATGCGTCCGCGAAGTGGTGTAGCGCGGCCAACTGCATCCCCAGGACCTGAGACCATGTCGGGTCATCTTGATTTTTCAATGACATCTGGGGTTGCATGTGACCAAAGGGCATCTCCAACGTTGCGACGACCCCAGCTGACTACCCTGGCACACCAAAAACCCCCGTCCCTCACGCTGTCGCGTGGTGTGTTCCCAGCCGGTGCCAGCTGCCCGCATTCATGTCGTCCGTCCGTATGCCGTCGTTAAGAGCCTCGGTGCCCGAGGAACCAACTCCGGCGACTTAATGACGCACCCGGAAGCTTGGCCTCACCGAAATACGCTACTTAAAGCGGCAACGCCCAGCTTACCTCCACACCGTAGCGCATCGTCCTGCTACCTAGCACCACATCCGCCATAACCGCGAGCGTGAATGCTCTGCGGGAGAGCTTGTCTTCGGGGATGAAGCTCGAGGTCGCCGCTCGCTACGCAATAGCAGCGTAGCCGGACGCGGACGCGACTGCACAAGCGGTGGTCATGCTGGAGGCCAACGACAGGAGCACCGTCAGCCACGCTTCCTACTTGCCTCGTCCAACGTCCGGCACCGCCGAGGTCGGGGACTCCTCCGAGGATGAGTAGGGCATGGGAGGCGGCAGGGCATGGTGTGCCAACTGGCCGGTCTGTTTCCCGTGTTCTACTCGTCCTCGCCGGAGACCGCACCTTCACTTCACGGGTCTTGAACCCCGCCCCCGTACATGGAGATCGCAGATGGAGGACGTCGGTCGCCGCCGTAGAATAGGTTTAGGGTTGGGTTTCTTTTATTTTTCTATCCTATAGAAGTTCCTAATGTAATAAAAATCTGCTGTGTTTGCATTAATCTCGGACGGTGTATATGAACTTTCACAATAATATAGTATATTGTAGGAGTACTAGGAAGATGCCCGTGCATTGCACAGAACATCAAGATCTTGTGGGAGAAAACGATGAATGAGGGAAGGCCTTATCTGCAAATGTGGAGAGGAGTGCGGGTAAATTGTCATAGTTTCCTTCCTATCCATTAGATATAGATTGGACGGCCTATGTTGCAGGATGGCAGGCACACCATCATCACCAACTCTGCTTTTTATTGAACCGAGAAACAGCTAACATGCGAAGTAAATAAACACATAGTCTACATACACAATTTATCTTAGGCACTCCAATAGTACGTCCACTACACATTCACGCATTTCACATCTTTCTACATCTACGGGAACCTACAAAAGGGTTAACGTAAATTGCCTCTCTCTACTCCCTGATTTTCATGGTGGTGGGCCCCTCCCTCCCCCCAATCTACAATCAACAGCTCACACGTTTCACATTACATTAATTACGTAACTGGGATTACGTAGGTGTAGCATTACTCATCCTAAAAAACCCAACTAAGCCAACATCCCAGCATATCGCGCGGGAAAAGACCCGGCTGTGCCGTTTTAGTCGGGATTACCGGATTACTAGTAGTAGTATCGATGGATCACGCGAAGCACCAAGTTTTTTTTCTTTAGGGGGCGAAGCACCTAATTTAAAAGGAAAAAAGGCGGTACACTCACAGCACCCCAGTTGTGGTCGCATTGCACCCCACACACGTTCGATCCTGCACATGGCTCATGCAAACGGAACGCACTTCAGCTTGCCTCTTCACTGACATGTGGGACTGCACTTGGAGAAACCGACCATGCGCCAAACTCGCCCCACCCACCGCGCGAAAATCCCCCACCAAAAAAAATTCCCCCCAAATCCCAAATTCAACCGCCCTTCGGCCAACTAGCCAATAATATTCCCCAAACCCCTCCCCCGTCCCCTCCACTCCATTCGCTCGTCAAAGTCGCCCCCTCCCAGTACCGATATCGTCGGCCCTGCGTGGTTCATTGAGGATGCACGGCGATCCTCTCGCTCCCACAAGATGCGCTCTCGTAGACTGCCGTCCTCTAGCCGCGCCGCCACCGCTGGCGACGTTCTTGTGGAGGCGCACGGCGGTCAGCGCCGCCACCGCTGGCGAAGTTCGTGTGGAGACGCATGGCGGTTAGCTTCTCCACGGTACGCGCATTCTAGACTGAGGCCCTGTGCATGTCGGTGTAGCGCTGAATGTTAGCTGATAGACGTTGTTAATCTCACTGTTTGCCGAAGTAGTTTACAGTCAATATGCTCTACTTAAGAAGCTTCCTTGCCCTGTTCCGCACTCAATCTGCTTAGCTGAGATGGCATGGCAAGCCCGATTAGTTGCTAAAATATCCTGCCATATATTTATTGTGACGTAGATTGCCATAGTCTAGTAGCCAATCTGTTAGGTGAAATAGGTGTACACCGTTTTATACTCGATCTTTGTTGATGTGATGGCCTTCGATAGTGCGATGGCTGTGTGCTCAGCCTCATTGACTGCTGAAACAGCCTGCCATTATTTAGCACTCAAATATGTTTGCTGAATTAGCTTTACATATATCTCGTTACTTAGATCTGCTCGTCCAAATATCTTGCCATAGCTTTACATCGACCTAGGTATTTTTTCTGGACTTCATAAAAAAGCATGTATATTTTTCCTATAATATCTAGTAGAGGAACTAATTTGTATGTCTAACAGATGGACAGGACTTGGATAACTTCTACTCGAAGATTCTCCGCGGCATATGTCGAGGAGATTGAAAACTTCATGAACTTTATCGTGAAATGAGTACGGTGGTCCGAATCAGATGTGCTCTGCCCGTGTAGCAGTTGTATGAATTCAGTTACAAGAGCCCAGTCAACTATGCAAAATCATCTACATTTGTATGGGATGTCGGTCACATATACTAGGTGGGTTCATCATGGTGAAGCTGTGAACGTCAATTTTAGTGACTACATGGAAGCAGCAGATCACCATCTTGATCTGCCCGATGCTCAGGTGGAAGAGCAGGAGGAGGTGGTGGTGGCGGAGCCAGTGAGTTTGACCAACATTGAAACAATGCTACAAAATGCTCGTGCATTTTGTGAACTTTCACCTGCAGAAGAAAAGCAGTGGGCCTGCATGTTGGAACAATGCAACGTGGTTGTCACCCCAGGAAATAAGTTGTCAGTATTCTCAGCTATGGTCACCTTTCTTCAGGTGAAGACATCTGAGCAGATAACCAATAAATCATTCGATGCAATGTTGGCTGCTTTCTGCAAATCTTTCCCAGATGCGTCTGAGCTGCCACACACCTACAGTAAAATGAAGAATTTCCTTCGTGCAGTTGGAATTGGATATGATATGATCCATGTTTGTAAGAATAATTGTGTTCTATTCTGGAAGGATTATGCCAACTTAAGTGAATGCCCGAAATGCAAATCATCAATATGGAAAGATGGCGATGCTATGAAGAGGATTCCTCGTAATGTTCTGAGACATTTTGCAATTACACCAAGATTGCAGAGGTTGTTTCATGATGCTGAAACAAGAGAGGATGTACTGTGGCTTTCTAGGTACCAGGAGTACAGAGATCAGAATGTAATGAGCCATCCATCTCATGGTAGTGAGCGGCAAAGCTTCAATCAGAAACACAAAAAGTTTGCTGCTGACCCGAGAAACATTAGAATTGGCTTAGCTTCAGATGGATTTAACCCATTTGGCCACCAGAACGCCAAGTATAGCATGTGGCTGTGCTTGTTATCCCTTACAACATGCCTCCAAATGTCTAGACCAAAGAATCAAACTACATGATGGCCTTGCTCATCCCAGGTCCAAAAAGTCCTGGAAAGGATTTTGATTTATTCATGGAGCCTCTTGTGGAGGAACTTCAAAAACTATGGAGGGGTGTTCTCACTCGAGACCTATATAGCAGCCCACCAGCTGATTTCTTTACGTGTCTGTTATAATTTGGTGCATCCATGATTATCTGACTTTGGGCACTATGTCGAGGCGAGCGACACATGGTTACAATGCATGTGTTATTTGTGATAGAAATCATCATCATACGCAATACTTAGCAAGATCTGTTACATTGGACACCGTCGTTTCCTTGCCAAGGACAATCCGCGTCCTACAAAATACCGAATACATGTGTTCAATGCAAAGCATGAAAACCGTGATGCGCCAAAGAGGCTCACCGCTGATGAGTTGCAAGTGGAATTACAGAAGGTCAGGCATATTACACCAGGAAACCATCCTGGTAATGGTAGCGGGAAAAGGAAGCGTGTCAGCATAGAAGAGAGATTATTGTTTACCCGCATGTCCACTTTGTGGGACTTGGAGTATTGGAAAGATTTGGATCTGCGGCATAATCTTGATGTGATGCACATCGAAAAAAAAATATTAGACAGCATTATCGGCACACTTCTTAATATTGAAAGCAAGACGAAAGATACCTTAAAATCTAGGATTGATTTGACACACAGGTATCGGAAGGATTTGCGGTGCAAAATGAAGGTAAACCACGGGATATGGCACCAAATTGTAATGCGTCTTGGACAAGGTAAAAACAAAAGAATTCTGTGAGATCCTCATCACGTGTGACATTCCCCCATGGATTTGCTTCCAACCCCGAAAGGAGAGTCGGTAAGATGGAAACAAGGTACAAGGGTTGAAAACTCATGACTGCCACGTCCTACTTCAAAGGGTTTTACATGTTATCCTTAGAGGATTGGGCCGTCCTGACTTATACAGAGCAGTTGCAGAGTTGGGACAATTCTTCAGGAACTCTGCAGTAGAAATATCATGATAGATGCTTCGGAGCGTCTTAGAGACAAGATACCAACTATCCTATGCGAGCTTGAGAAGATATCCTCCAGCCTTCTTTGATGTGATGGTGCATTTGACTATTCATCAACTAGATGAGGCACTACTTAGAGGTCCAGTACAGTATGGCTGGATGTAACCTATTGAAAGGCGGCTAGGCACTTTCAAGGGCTATGTTAGAAACAGAGCTAGACCTGAGGGTTCCATTGCAGAGGCCTACATTGCTACAGAAGTGTTGACATTCTGCTCAAAATACATTTGAACAGCTGATCAGCTTAGCAAAGAGGTGGGTGAAGACAATCCCGGGCTCAATGTTTTCGATTATTCTGTTCGAGTTACCAGGAAGAGTCGACAAGAGGACAAACCTAAAGATTTGGACAAAATGGTTTGGTATGTGTTGAATAAGCATCACGAGATACTACCTTATATCAAGTAATTGCTAAATCGCAGCTTATACATCGTAATCTACTAAACTTGCAGCACATTCTTATATATTAAGATGTTTGACGCGATCACTATGTTGTGCAGCACCTACAAAAGGAGTTCTTGCCGCAAAATCCAAGAAACATTGACAAACCGGTTATGGCAGGATTTGCGAAATGGTTCAAGAGCCATGTAAGCTTTTGAATTACCTTTGTCGATTTTTTATATATTGAGTACATAAGATGATCAGCTTGTCTATTTTCTAAATATAGGTTAAGAAGATGCAGGAGGATGGGCAGGCAGTTGATGATGCCCTTTACGCACTAGCAATGGGTCTGAAAGTGCGTTATATCGACTAGAGGGGGGGTGAATAGGCGATTTTTATGAATTCTTCACTGAAGAATTTGCGGGTGAGGAAATTCGTTAGCGAAGAACTACTAGCAGCGGAATAAGTACTGAAAAGTAAACATAATAGAACACAAGCATGGTCATCATGATGAAACGAAGACAAGCACAGAGTATAGAAAGCATAAACATAGGATAGCACAGGATGAAGACAAACAGACTGAAGAAATTGAACTTAGGAAATTGAGAAAGTCTTCAGTCAAAGTCTTCAAACACAGATATGAACAAGCACACAAAAACTGTAATGAGGAAATGAAAGAGTTGAGGAAATAGAACCAGTAAGCTTGGTGAAGACAATGATTTGGTAGACCAGTTTGAACTGCTATCTCAGTTGTACATCTGGTTGGAGCGGCTAGGTATTTAAACCTGAGGACACACAGTCCTCACCGTATTCTCCTTGAGCTAAGGTCACACAGACCTCGCCCAAACACTCGTGGTAAGTCTTTAGGTGACTTCCAAACCTTCACAGACTCGGTCACTCGGCGATCCACAATTCCTCTTGGATGCTCTAGACCATGACGCCTAACCGTCTGGAAGAAGCACAGTCTTCAAAGGTAAAAAGCGTCGGATCCAACGCAGGATCAATCTCTTTAGTGATGCTCAATCACTTTGGGTTTGTAGGTGTTTGGGTTTGGGTTTTCCTCACTCGATGATTTTCGCTCAAAGTCCTCGGAGGATGGGATGCTCTGAAATGACAAGTGTCAGTTTCTCTCGGAGCAGCCGACCAGCTAGTGGTTGTAGGGGGCGACTCTTTATAGCCTAGGGAGCAGCCCGACATGATAAGACATAAATGCCCTTCAATGATATGACTTTTAGGTGGGTAGATATTTGGGACAGCTGGCGCGTAGCACAACAACGGTCAGATATTTGAGGCTCAAATTCCTCAGGGCTATCATGTTCCTCACTGTGTAGGCAATCCGCACTGGCGAATTCCTAACTCCTCAGTCAGAACAAATTCCTCAGAGACCAGAAGAACTTCGTCTCTATCACTAAAAAAACAATGACTGAACTGTATGAGATTTCCAATGGCTTCACTCGAAGGGATTGGTAGGTGTAGGATTTTGAGTTGAGCATCACATGGAAATTTTTCCTTAGTATTTCCTCGACCCCCTTTAACAGTACGGTGTTTCCTATGACTCAAGAAATAGAAAATGAAACTACGAAAACAAAGTCTTCACGCTTCATGTTCCTCAAATGAATATCAAATCTTCAAGGTCACACCAATTTCTTCACTTTCAAAGTCTTCAGAAAGTCTTCAGAAATCCAAAGTCATCAGTTGAAGAACTTAATTTTTAGGGGTCGAATTTCTCTGTAAATATCAAACTCCTTGTAGACTTATAGACATGTGTACACTCATAAACACATTAGACCCTTAACCTATAAGTCTTCAATACACCAAAATCACTAAGGGGCACTAGATGCACTTACGGGGTCCTGATACTCGGGTAAGACATTATCAAACTTCCGTTTTTGGAGATGTGCGCTACAACACCCTTGCACGCGACGAAGGCAGGAAGACACAAAACAGTGCCATCATGAGCACGGATACGTACGACAGAGTGATAACTAAAATGTATGCTAACATAACAGACAGTGTTCAATTGCAATATATCTCTAGTTTCGAGGATCATCGGTGTGTGGTTCTGTTGTGTTGTTGTTGGTATAACCTATTTTCCAGGATCGCAAAACCCAGAGCTGATGATTATTTAAAATCCATCAATGTTAAGGCAGCGTACCAGACCAACGAGCCTTTTATTTTGGCAAATCAAGCAACACAGATATTTTTCTTGGAAGACACATTGGCACATAGCGATGACTGGAGAGTATTGCAAAGGTTTGAGCAGAGGAATTCGTTTAATGAAGTTGCCCAACAAGTTGATGCTTACACCGCTCCTGATGTACAAGATTCCACAGATGTTCCTAATATCTTTGAGAACCGTCACGTCAATGATGCTGGCGAAAATATTGCCTGTCAAGCTGTGGGCATACAACAGTTGATCAAGAAGAAGCCAACGTTCGAGGACATTGAGGATGAAGAAGAAGATGACACTATGGGGAATTACGATTCAGACTGATACACATGGCTAAGATGTTGACGCTGCTGCTGTGAATGATGATTAGATTGCTTTTGTCGTATTTGCACATCGGAAGACGCGTTTTTTATCTACTATGTGAAAGTGTGTTTGCTATGACAACTGAAACCTGATGAACGTGTTGTTTAGTATTTTGCTGTGAGAACATCACTTGCTATGTATGTTGATTTGTGTTTGGTGATTGTATGACAAGTAAAACATGATGACATTGTTGTTTAGTTATACTCATATTTGGCTGTGAAACTTGAATTTGATGACATATTTTGTTGTTGGACTGCAATTTGCTCGACATCTTCGAATGGCAACAAAGCTGACCCGACAGGGCCCCTGCTAATTTATTTATTTATTACCAAAAGGGCCTCTGCTATTTATTTATTTATGAGCAAAAGGGGATACACCCCGATTTTCGTTAATAGAAATCATTAGATGTTCACAACACTACGCTCAGCCTGTTACACAGGTTTCATTCATTACTAGTTTCAGCAAAGTGCTCGTGTCATAGCCACTGAATACATCACGAGTGCTACATACACTGCAAATAAAGAGACAATCATCCTAAAAAGCACATCGATTTTTCCCATTATCTTCACAAGCTCTTTCATCTCCTCATTGTTGTCAAGGTCGTTCAACAGCTGTTGCTTGGCCATGATCAGAGGAACTGCATCTTTAACCTTCTACTCTGCATCTTCCTCTTTTGTCAATACTTCAGTTACTTGTCCAACACCCCAACCTACTAGTATTGGGATTCCTCGGCTAACCAAATAATCAGCGTAGTTGCATTCCCCCACATGAGCAACTTCCCAGAATTACAAATCACACGAATCTTCCCTTTTCTACACGAATCAAATTGGAAGATCATCAACCAAACTATTAAAAAAATCAGCAACTGAAAGCAGCAGAACAACACTTAAACATATTATTACCCCATGATTCGGGCATTTGTAGAAGACTCGGCCAGGGTTGAGGATTGCGGTTGAGACGAGACAGATGACTCTGTGTGATTTGCAGCAGTGGCACCACACCAACGGCATCGGGTTGCGATGAGCAACCGGCTACAGTGCGTGTGTGTCAGCGGGAGTGTGATGAGACCCACAGGCGATGGTACGGGTGGCGACTTGGCGCATATCTGGTTGTTGCCTGCTGAAGAGCAAGTGGACGAGCAGCCAGCGGACATGGTTGCTGCGGCCAGAGCTTCTGATGCTAGGCAGAGTAAGTAGAGAAGAGGAGAAGCGAACGTTGGATATGTCAGTTTCATTACTTGCAGAGTAGCATAACACCATATATAGTCATAGTCTATGTTTGGATTCAAACCAGCTATAGGAGCACGTCTCTCTTTTTTCTAAAACTCAGCAACGTCTCTTTACTAGTACACTAGCTTGTTTTGTACGCCTTCTCAAGTCTATGATTTTCTTTTTCTTTTTTGCGAGGAAGGAATGAGCAAAATTGAGATTTCCTCGGACTCGAACCCAAGGCCTCTCGGTTGAAAACCAAGGGTGCTAGTCACTTATGTGGCGAACATTCCCTGGGAGGAGGATGGCAGACGAGCGCATTTTCCTCATAGTTTTAGTTGCAATGCAAGATCGAACGGTCGCAGTTTCGGGAATGTTACCAGGCGAACGAGCCCAGTTTTTCTTTTCTTCCTATATATAAAAAAGTATGCTACTTGGTGTCCTCTTAGTCAACAAACGATTGTGCCAACCTTGACAATTGGATTGACATTCAATGCCTGTCGTGTTTCTTCAGTCTCTTCTTCCTCCAGCCGCCAAAGCCAAACCAGCGCCGGTGGGACCGCCTACTCCCGCCTCCCACGGCTGGCTGTGCTGCCGCGCACGCATTGTGGCCACATCGCACCCAAAAACTATGCGCATCTTCCCCGGCTCCTGTTCGTTCCCGTCCGAGGCCTCACCATCGTCCTCCGCCTTGGTTACTCGCATGGCTCTGCCCTCCGGTGTTGTCAACATGGTCAACAACTGAGAGGAATAAGGAGATGACTGTGCATGGTGAGGATGACAGTAGGGACCCAGCAGCGCGCGCAGTAATTTTGTGTTTTCGGGTCGGAGAACGGGAGAAGGGTATCAACTGGGTTGTGCGGGAGCTGTGGCCCATCTAGCCCATATGTTTAGCACATGACCAGCCCAGTTTGTTTTTTTTTCTTTTTGAAAATGACTAGCCCAACTTTTTTTTTGCAGAATAACCAACGTTGGCCTACTTGCTTTTCTACGCCCTGCTGGGCCGGAAATCTTTCAAGACGAGGATGGATGCATTTTGCCCAGAAATTGGGCTATAAGTAATAAGAAATGGGTTGTAAAATGAAAAAAATACAACAAATAGGAAATTAGTTCCAAAATACTTTTTTCTTTCGGTTTTGATATCTTAAATTTCATTGTATTTGTGCGGGTAAAATTTCATTGGATTTAAATTAAGGTATGTTTAGTTTTTAAATTAATTTGAATCTGGCTGGAAATTTTGGGCTATATGCTGTTTGGGACAGATTTGGAGGCTGACTTGTGGGTCTACTAGGTTGACGCATACGAAAGGCTTTGTCAACTTAGTCCACAAACGATTCTAGCAGCAGTGACCGTTGGATGTTTCCAACGGCCGTGATGCTTCTTCAATATCTGATCTTCTTGCTCCAGCCGCCCAAACCAGCGCCGGTGGTACTGCCTGCTCCCGCCTCCCGTGGCCGGCTGTGCTACCGCACAAGCCGCGCCACCTCACCCTACTTCATTGATGGCCAGGCCATTCCTCTACTAACCCACACTTCTTGTTATTTTCCAGCGGCAGCAGCCAGACCAGTAAACCCTCATACTCCCCACCACGTGGGCAACCACTGCCAAGTCTTCCCCGGCTCCGTGTCGTTCCCTTTCTAGGCCTCGCAGTCGTCCACCGCCCTGGTGCTCTCGGCGCGGCGTGGTCAACGTGGTCAACGAACGACATCCATCGGATGTGGACTGTACGTGGAAAGGCTGACAGCTAGGTCCACGTCCGCACATAAGGAAATGCCTCCTTATTACGCGCAAAATAATGATTCCTCCACCTGACATCTGGGACCCACCGGAAGGGCCTATGTATTTCACGAAAAAAACGTTCCCTCGCTGACAGGTCGGACCCACCAGCTATATCTTCGCACGCAAGGAAGTGCCTCCTTATTACACACAAAAATGAATACTCCCCCTGCTAGCTAGGACCCACCATAGTGGGAGGCTGACTTGTGGGCCTACTAAGATGACAGGGACGGAGGGCTTTGTCAACTTAGTAAATATGAACAATTCTAGCTCTAGTGACCGTACGATGTCCATCCAACGGCCATAATGCTTCTTCAACCTCTGGTCTTCTTGCTCCAGCCGCCCAAACAAGCGTCGGCCGTGCCGCCAGCTCCTGCCTCCCGTGTCAGGTCTTTGCCACGCTGGCCATGCCATCCCTCTATACTCACTCACACCTCCTGTTATTCTCCGGCGACGGCAGCCTCACACCGCAGCCGAAGCAGTCAACCAATGTACTCCCCTCCGCGTGGGCATCCACTGGCGCATCTTCACTGACTCCGCGTCGTCCCCTTCCTAGGCCTCGCCGTCATCCACCGCCCTGGTGCTCTTGGCGCGGCGTGGTCAATGTGGTCAATGAACGACTTCCATCGGAACAGTAATGTATGTTGAGAGGCTGACAGCTGGGTCCATGGCCGCAGCAAGGAAGTTCCTCCTTATTACGCAGAAAATAATGATTCCTCCACCTGATAGCAGGGACCCACCGGACGGGCCACCGTATTTCACGAAAAAACATCTCCCCCCTGACTGCTGGGACCCACCAGCTACATCTTCGCACGCAAGGAAGTGCATCCATATTACGGGAAAAAAATGATTCGCCCCCCTGACTGCTGGGACCCACCAGCTACATCTTCGCACGCAAGGAAGTGCACGGCGATACGGGACCCACCTGGTCGAAGCGTCGTGGCGTTGTCATTACGGTGACGATGTGCGTACATCTTTGGTCGATCGGTATGTCTCCAGGCTGAAGCGATGAACCGTGCCCGTGTAAGGAAGGGCACGTGTCGTAGTAGAGGCGCGCATGTAGCATGTACACGTACCTACAGCGGCCAGGGTGCAAGAAAGTAAATACGGCCACATGCGTACATATGGTCGGGGTCTACTCGCGCATACGTACGGCCAGGGCTCATGTACAAGGCTGTGGCTGGGCCGAAATGGAGAAATTGCGTCATCGTGTTCATGGGGAGGCAACGAAATGCGTCGTGTTCATCGGGAGGCAACGGAACGCATGCTATTCATCGGGAGCCAACCGGCTTGGACGGAACAGCCGATGGAAACGAGGCCTGGTGTACCGCAGAACGGAGGAAACGGCCTTGTGTTCGACCAGCCATGGTGGAAACATGATCCTTTTCATCGGGAGGGGTCTGGCGTACCGCAAAACGGAGGAAACGGACCTCCTACGGTCAAAACAGGGTCCTGTTGATCGAGAGGGGTGTGGCGTACCGCAAAACAGAGGAAACGGACTTGTGTTGGAGCACTACAGTCGAAACGGGGGTCCTATTCATCGGGAGGGGTGTGGCGTACCGCAAAACGGGACTCCACGGGATATTGTTCATCTCCACCATCGACCTCCTCCAGCCTCCACGGGCTACTGTTCATCCACCGTCGACCTCCTCCACCCTCCACCTGCAACTGTTCATCCATGGGCTCCTGTTCATCCAGCCTCCCCCGCCCGCTCCTCCACCGGCTACTATTCAACCAACCCTCTCCATGGGGTTCTGTGAAACCACCCCTCCACGGGCTACTCTTCATCCAGCCCTCCACCGGCTACTGTTCAACCAGCCCTACACCGGCTACTGTTCATCCAGCCCTCCACAGGGTCCTGTTCATCTAGCCCTCCACGGGGTCCTGTTCATCCACCGGCTCGAGCGATCGGGGTACTGTTCATCCAGCGGCAACGGCCTCTACTACCACGGGGTCCTGTTCATCTAACCCCCCATCAGGAACTGTTCATCCAACCCCCCTCAACAACGCTCACTGCTCATCAAGGGAAGGAGGCAGCAGTGTTCGATCGGCTTCAGTTAGCAGCAGTAGTGAAGGAATCACTCGGGTTCAATTAACAGCAAGGGGATCGATCGATCGCTCGGGTTTAGTAAAGCGTAGCCTGTAGTGCAATCGCTCGGGTTCAGTTAGAGCCCAACGCCTCGCTCAGTTTCAGTTAGAGCGCAACCCCTCGCACACACACGCGTAAGTACGAGAGAAACGTGCATCACTCGGCCCCCGACCACCCACCTTAACCGGGAACTCCCCCGATATTTTCCTCGCCCTCGCTTCTACCACGGTTTTCTCCGTCATGGACGGCCCAAAGAATGTCATGTTGCTGCGTCTCCGGCCCACCCAAGACGAAAAGCCATTTTCTGTCATGATTTTTTGTCATAGAAGTAGGAGCCCAACACATCTATGATGATACCGGGTTTTGTCACTGTTGGCATTCTAGGAACGGGGGTCCCAGACTTGCCTGCCTGGGGCCCACGATGTGGCTCCACTAGTGACCTGGTACGACCCATCTTCATCAGCAAACACTCAAGACCCTCACGAGGCGGATGACACAAGACCTCCTTAGGGGCAGCCTCCTTAGGCAGGCTCACGAGGAGCGAATAGATCAAGGCAAGGGGCACCTCACGAGGTTCCCGTGACGTGAGCCATGACGACCAAGGTCAGGCTGGCGCCAGGCGGGTGCCAGCGGGCGCAGAGTACCCGTTTCCTCTTTGGTGCTAAAGGAGCAACCACAGGCGAGGAGTCCCGAGGCCTCATGCAAAGGTTTCCATATCGGTGCAACGAGACCAAGACCAGCAGGACGGCAGGACGGAGGTCATCGCGGAGCCCACGACAGCGTCACCACCAGAGCCTTTGGCAGGCGAAGACCACCTTTTGTCAGGATAGCTTGTACTAGCTGCCCCCCACCCCCTTCAAATTGGCCGTTGTGGGATCCCTTCCCACCTAATATTTGGGAAGAGGACCAGGGCCTCTATAAATAGGACTACCCACCACCGTAGGGGGCAACTCATATGGGATCAGAGCCATTCCATCCTTAGCCACCACCAAAGCTCACCGAGCACAAGAACACCTCTCCTCTGGAGGCTGTTCTTCCCTTGTACTTGTTCATCCTCAGCCTACAAGGCAATCCACCACACCACACTGGAGTAGGGTATTACACTGCATCGGTAGCCCGAACCAGTATAAACTCTCGTGTCCCTTGTTCTTCGGGTTCGACGTGCTGAGCTTTGAGATCATGGTGAGCGAGCGAGCTAGGGCGAGGGAAAGATCTTTGTGCACACCCCAGAGTTCGAACCTTAAGGGTTTTGCCGGAACCCATAATCCGACATTTGGCGCGCCAGGTAGGGGTGCGCTGAAGCTTTCCTTCCATCAATCCACGCTCCACCGCTCCACCACGTCCATGGAAGACGCACGTCGAGCCCGCACCAAGCATCAGGCCGCCCTCGTAGCTCGCGTCGCTCAGACAGCTCCTGTCGGCGGGCTTCCCTATCGTTCTCCGTCACCCGCCACCAACACCGCCACTAGCCCGGCGGGAAATGAGCAGCAGGCGTCCTTGTTGCACCCCCTCTGTGCGGCCAGACGGCCGCACCGCCACTCCATCGCTAACTCCGGCCAGTTCATCGTCTCACACTCGTCGTGCACCCATGGACGTGCAGGCCACGCTGCTCATGGCACGCGAGCTCCTGCGCTACCGCCCGGTCGACGACCTCTACGAGGACTGGTTGGACCACATCGCCGAGCTCGTCAGCGCCACTGGGGGCTCTCCCGCACCGTCCATCTTACTGCCTCGCCCCCCGCCAGCCGCGGGCGAGGTAGCTCACGGAGCGCCTCCGCCACCTCCGCACCAAGACGACGCCTTGGCACCAAGACGCGCGGCCCCTCGGCGCGACCCGCCGCACCGGGCGCCCGCGCATGAAGAAGGAAGCTGCCATGAGGTTCCCCGGCCAAGAGAAGGTGCTCCTGCGCTCCCGATGCCGCCACGTCAACACCGCGTGCCGCCTGCAGCAGTGGTACGCGGGCACCAAGACCAAGCTCCCCCTCCGCGGCGGGCGCCGGTAACTACAGCAGGCTGTCGTGCCTTCACCCAAAGATGCATAGCGTCTTTTGGCCAGGGAAATTCAAGCCAGACCTGCCACCACGCTACGACGGCACCCCCGAGCCTGCGGAGTTCCTGCAGCTCTACGAGCTACGCATCGAGGCGGCCAACGGCGACGAGAAAGTCATGGCGAACTGGTTTCCCATGGCTCTCAAAGATGGTGCTCGCTCGTGGCTCCTGAACCTGCCCTAGGTTCGATCTCCTCCTGGGATGAGATGCGCGACCGCTTCGTCGCCAACTTCCAGGGCACTTGTGACCGCCCGCCGTCCGCGGGTGACTTACGCCGCATTAAGCAGCAGCCATCCTGCAGAAGTACATCCAGCGCTTCAACAACGTTCGCCTTAAGATCCCCAAGGTGACGGACGAGGCCATCATTTCGGCGTTCTCTGATGGCGTCCATGACGTCAAGATGAAGGAGGAGCTCGCCATCCACGAGGAGCTATGCACTGCCCTGGAGATGTTCAACATTGCAACCAAGTGTGCGAGGGCTGAGGAGGGGCGCCTCTCCCTCCTCGAACTCCCGGCTGCTGACCCAGAAGAGAAGAAAGCCAAGGCCAAGGACGTGAAGCGCAAGGGGGTAGCCGTGCTTGTCGCGGAGCCAGACACGAAGCGCGGCCGGGACCACCCTGAGTCGTCCAAGGGCAGCCGACCGTTCTGTGCCTTCCACAACGTACACAGCTACAACACCAACGACTGTCAAGAGCTCAGGGCCATTCAAGATGGACGCTTCGGTCGACGCCGCGAATGCAATGACCGGGGCTACGGCCGAGGACGAGGACGAAGTGGAGGACGCTGGGACGACCGCGGCCCCTGTCAAGAGTGGCGCGACCAGCCTCGTGAGGGCGCCTGGAGGGACCAGCCTTGTGAAGACCGTCCTCAGGGCAACTCCGGTCTCCCTCCGCTTCCGCCACCACCAAGAAGGAATGACGACCACCATCAGGACGAGGGGGCTGGGGGCTTCCAGGAGTCGCGCGCTTCGCTTGCATCTTGGGCGGTGCTCAGGCCCCAGCTTCCCAGCGCGTCTTCAAGCAATTTGCTCGCGAGGTGAACGCGGCTCTTCCCAGACTCGAGGCCACGCGCCCGCTCAGGTGGTCCAAGTGCGCCATCACCTTCAGTTCATCGGATCAGCTCAAGTGCGCGGCCACTGTTGGCGCCCTCCCCATGCTTTGCTCACCCGTCATCAGCAACGTCCAAGTCACCAAGACCCTCATCGACGGTGGCGCACGGCCCAACGTCCTATCCGTCAAGACATTCGACAGCCTCCAAGTGCCATACGATCAGCTGCAGCCCACCAAGCCTTTCTCCGGAGTGACTGACGGCTCCACCACCCCGATAGGGCAGGTCCGCCTCGCTGTCACCTACGGCCAGCGCGACAACTACCGCACCGAGCTCATCGACTTCGACGTCGCCCACATCCGTCTACCGTACAACGCCACCTCGGGTATCCACCATTGGCCAAGTTCATGGCGGTGACCCACCACGGCTACAACGTCCTCAAGATGTCGGGGAGCGGCGGCATCATCACAGTCCCATGTGAAGAAAGAGATGCGGTGTGCTCCCTCGAGCGCGCCTTCCAAGCCGCGGCAATCGAAGACCCCGACAACGAAGGCACACTGTACCCTCCTGAGGCCATCCCCAAGAAGAAGAAGCAGCTACTCCGCACAAGGCCTCAGGAGAGAAGCGTCTCCAGCGGCACCACCTCAGGATCAGCGTCCGCAGCTGGCGCACCTCCCTCTCTCGCATAGGAAGGCGCGCCCGGCGCCCTCCTCGGGTAGGGCCCGGGGGCTCTCTTCTGGAGGGCCTCAGACCTAGCCAATGTCACAAGGGAGGTGCTCGGGCACCATGTGGAGGCGTGCTTTGCCGCATGCTTCCCTTAAGAGGGCGCGGGGCATGGAGCACCCAGTGCTCAGGAGTTCATCACCAAGGCAACCCAGGAGCTTCAAGAGGCAAGGACCATGCACGGCGACCGCCGCCCACAACCCAACGCAGCTCCCCATCCTAGCGAGGATGGCGGACTGCACATCTGCATCGACATTCCAGGGCTCAACAGGGCCGCATCTCAGGAGCGCTTTTGGCCTTCGCGCGTTGGGCGGTGCGAGGGCCCACCTCACAGCTATGTCCGCATGCCATTTGGCCTGCCAAACATGGAAGCCACCTTCAAGCGTAGCCTGTGGAGCATCCTGGCGGATCGGGAGGCAAGGCATCACACAGTCCTAGGAGAGATGGCGACGGTCCTCAAGGAACCACCTGAGCCCCCAGAGCCTCCCGAGGCTCAGGGTCCTGGTGGCTCATGAGGAGCGACTCCTTCATCGCGCGCCTTCAACTACCTCAACACTCCTTCGACAACGGAACGAGGTGACTTTTTCCAAGTTTACTCAGCTGGGAGCGCCCCTCGGGCTGCATCATTCCAAGGTCGCACGGGCCTGCCCCCGCGACATGTATCTTTTTACATCTTTAGCTTACTCTGTTGGGGGCGCCCCTCGGGCTGTATCATCCCCAGGCCGCTCGGGTCCGTCCCAGTGGCATGTGTCGTTCTTACATTTATCCTGAGCTAGTTGGTTCCCTTGCATGAGTTATCTATGGTTATCACCTGCTTGATTGTCACCCACCGCGGCCGCCCGCGTCGGCGATCGGCCCCTTGCTCATTCCGTAATGGGGGCTACTCATGCTCGCACGGTGCTTGTGATCGGGTCCGTCCCTGCAACGCTGACAAATCTGAGCGGTCGAGCTCTGGCTCGCGGCACACCCCGCGCACGCCACCTCGCCAGGCCCTCAGTACCTTCATCTTCTTGAGGAACAACCAATGGCAGATCGGCAAGTTTGGTTGCAATTTGTATCCCCCCTCGCACTAACTTGCAGGAACCTCCCGAGGGCAACAACAGGTGGTACCGCAGGCTCCCTCTTTTTCCATGCAATTCGCTTGCGCGTTAAAAGGGGGGCTCCTGAGCATCGCGACTCAGGAGCTCTTACTGGCTCTCCAGCCCTCACCCCCTGGCCTTGACCACGACATCGCGACCTGGCATACCAGCGGCGGCTGAACTCGCTCGAGGGCCGGGACCTTAGGACGTAGAGCACACAGAAGAGCGTGAAAAAGAGGGGGAGGCTCGCATGGGCCTAACCTGGCTACGCTATGGCCGTCGACGCACGAGTCTGGTGCTGCATAAGGAATCGACTCTGGACTGCAAAGGTAAGTTTCGCACCCGGGTCGGCCAAATGCTACGGCACAGGATTCCCACCTCCTGCAGCCTTGTTACGACGACGTCGCCTCCTTTTCCTACCTTTAGGTAGCTGCTTGCACAGTAAAGGGGACCTCTTGAGCATCGAGCCTCAGGAGCTCTTACTGGACCTCGGGCCACTCACCTCCTGGCCTTGACCACGGCATCGCGACCTAGCATACCAACGATGGCTGCAGCCTGCCTGGGGACCGGGACCTGTCGACGTAGAGCACCTATTTACCGCAAGGTTGGAAACGGGAGACTGAGCCGAAGCAGGACATGCAGTCATAAATCTTCATAATAAGGATGATAATAACAAAAGGCACTACAGATCCTTTACACGCCCCCATGGGGTTCGTCTCGATTCCTCGCAATGAACAAAAGAAGAAGGTTTCCAGGAGCCTTATCTACAAGCCTCAGCGCCGCCGACGCCATCATCAACAGTGAGCCACGGGAGGCCGACGCTAACCCCATCCAGATCAGCGACAATGGCGGGCAGATGCTGCTGCTGCACTCTAGGCACGGCGAGAGCTCAGGGGCACGCAGCTGTCGTTGCTCCTCTCCGGAGTCTCGTAGGGCTCAGGAGAGTCGCTGGACTCCCAAGCACCACCGCTGGCCGCCGGGCGACGCCAGCAGGCCAACTCCGGCTCCGCCGCGCCTAACGACCTCCTCCAAGGCAGCACTCCAGGCGGCGGCCTTCCCCATCGAAGACATTGAAGAACATCGTGGAGGCGCCATCGTATACGAAGTGGATCACGAGGGTGCCCTCCGCACGGCAAACCCGGGCGACCTCACCCCATCCGCGGGTCATGAAGATCTTGCCTGGGGAGACGACATCGACCTCCACCCCCGTCGCCGGGGCATCGCACTCAGTGTGATGTAGCCACAGCTCGAGGGGGCCCCTCGGCGGAGAAGAACTGCGGGAAGCGAATCCAGGAGCGCAGGGGCATTGCCGCCCACACCACAAGTTCGCGTGAAGAGCCCTCGGCATGGGTTCCTGGAGCGGCGGCGGGCGCCACTGCGGCACGTCCTCCACGGCAGCGACGCGGTCGGTGCTGATTGCCGCCTCCTCCTCCGGAGCCCTCCGCCTGGGCGTACAAAGACAACGGATATCCGGGGTGAGGCCGCTCATGCCAAGGCCTCGTCACCTCCGGCCTCACGACGACGTCGCAGCAGCGTGCCAGCCTCTTCTTCGGCGGGAGTAGCCCCGGCTTGTCGCTGGGGGCTTTTCCCCTTCTCCGCGGCCAAGGACCTCTGTATCAGCGCCATTGGTGTCGTTGGTAGCAATGAAGCAAAGCGGAAGAGGAAGGAACACGCATCAAGAAAGGAGATGAGCAACAGGGGCTCCGCCCCCCTCCTCATTTATAGCAGGAGAAGGCCATCCGGCGACCCCTCACGATCGCAGGTAATGATGGCTTTTCTGCATGTACCAGGGTCTCGTCAAATCGAGGGCAGATGCCGAGGCAACGTGGGGAAGCAGAGACGCCCACGTCTCGTCAGTCACCACGCGTCAATCAAGGCCACAGGCGGTTAGGGCCCGCAGTGCTCCACACTTGCCCCTTGGCTTTGCCTCAAAGCCAAGTCCGAGTGCGCCTTGGGCCCGGGGGCTACTGTCGGCGTTCTGGGAATGGGGGTCCCCAGACTTGCCTGCCTGCGGCCCACGGCGTGGCTCCACCAGCGGCCTGGTATGGCCCATCTTCACCAACAAACACTCAAGACCCTCGCGAGGGGCCGAGCCTCACGAGGCGGGCGACATACGACCTCCTCAGGGGCTGCCTCCCTAGGCAGGCTCGCGAGGAGCGGAGAGATCAAGGCAAGGGGCACCTCACGAGGTTCCCGTGACGTGAGCCATGACGACCAAGGTCAGGCTGGCGCCAGGCGGGAAGCAGCGGGCGCAGAGTACCCGTTTCCTCTTTCGTGCTAAAGGATCAAGCGCATGCGAGGAGTCCCGAGGCCTCAGGCAAAGGTTTCCATATCGGTGCAACGAGACCAAGACCAGCAGGATGGCAGGACGGAGGTCATCGCGGAGCCCACGACGACATCAGCACCAGAGCCTTTGGCAGGCGAAGACCACCTTTTGTCAGGATAGCTTGTACTAGCTGCCCCCTTCAAATTGGCCGTTGTGGGATCCCTTCCCGCTTAATATTTGGGAAGAGGACCAGGGCCTCTATAAATAGGAATAGCCACCACCGTAGGGGGAAACTCATCTGGGATTGGAGCCATTCCATCCTTAGCCACCACCAAAGATCACCGAGCACAAGAACAACTCTCCTCAGGAGGCTATTCTTCCCCTGTACTTGTTCATCCTCAGCCTACAAGGCAATCCACCACACCACACTGGAGTAGGGTATTACATCGCATCGGTGGCTCGAACCAGTATAAACTCTCATGTCCCTTGTTCTTCGGGTTCGATGTGCTGAGCTTTGAGATTGTGGTGAGCGAGCAAGCTAGGGCGAGGGAAAGATCTTCATGCGCACCCCAGAGTTTGAACCTTAAGGGTTTTTCCGGAACCCGTAACCCGACAGTCACAATTATCGTCATAGAAGTGTCATAAGCATGATAGAAAAAATTGTTGGCCCCAAAATGTCACGGATGTGTCTTTTTTTGTAGTGCCATCTGGTAGCGGTCGTTGAGGAACGAGCTAAGAACGCTTCTCCCCCTAAGTTAAGCACCAGCTATGTTTGGATTTCCGAGCCCTGTGAGCCGGACACCCATCCTCGGGGGAGACTTCATGTCCCCCGAACATAGGATCAGGCATTGAGCCTAGAAGTCTTCAGGACCTTGTTGATCCTGAACTGCTAGCCTCGGAGATTCCTCAAACTCCGGATGCAATAGTGGGCCAGGGTTAGGATTTTAGCCCGCCCACCCACCACAAGCAATATTCCCCAAGCAATTTGGGGCCTCCAGACATCTATGACCTAATGTATGGACGGCAGCAACCTCAGGAAACGGTCCATCACTTCTGGGCCAGATTCCTCCTTGTTAAAAAAAGATTAAATATTGCTGAAACGATGACGCCGTTTCAGTTTTTTGCCATAACTATATGGACGAGGGAATTCTCAATGCCCTCAACCGCCGGCGCATACAGCACTTCATAGATATGACACACATAGTACAGAAGTACTGCGCAATGGAAAGCACATGGAAAGACCAGACAGCCCGGTGGGAACCCCTTGCCTTTAAGCAACCCACCGCACAGGCAAAACGGATGCACCCTTACGAAACATCAAACCACAAGCCCATTGACAAGAAAAAAAACCCTTCACGGGATATAGAACCGTCCTTGACGAACTGCTCGACAAGCCCTGTCAAATACATACATCGCCGAGCACCGAACCAACGCATAGCCTTCTGGCATGTCGGGTACTCCGGCAAGTGGCTAAGAGCGGTGAGGTTATCCTCACCAGTACTACTCCAGAGAAGCATTCCTCGGAGGATGACGATTTCAATGTCTTTACGGTCTTTGAGGCCTTTTCTTCAAATAATCAGTGCAAACAGGTGCTTCGCGACCTCGCCGAAGTCAACCAAGTAACCGCAATGAACCCTTGGAGCAAATACGGCCATAACTATAAAAGTCAATGACGAACCAAGGTCCCGATAAGTCCAAGCACCAGCTGCCTTGGTCTTAAACCCAATTGTGGATGGCTTTCGACTCACCAAGGTGCTCATGGACGGGGGTAGCAGACTTAACCTCATTTATGAAGATACGCTCGACAAAATGCAAATGGACAAGAGTCGCATCGAGCAAAGTAGTACCACATTTCGAGGTATTATCCCCAGCCGAGAGGCACGATGCTCGGGGAAAATTAAACTCGATGTAGTATTCGGCACGCATGATAATTACATGTCTGAAGAGTTGCTCTTCCATGTGGCCCCTTATAATAGTGGATATCACGCCCTTTTGGGGCGGGACGCCTTCACACGCTTTCAAGCCATACCCCATTACGGGTACATGAAGCTTAAAATGCCAGGGCCCAACGGAGTAATCACTATCACCAGCGATCTGGATATAGCACTCCGTGCCAAAAACAAAACCGCATCCTTGGCCCTCGAGGCACTATCCGAGGACCTCGCAGCTGAAGAGTTAACCACTCTGCATTCCAAAGTGGACAAACACGGTGTAATCCTCAACAAGAGGCCCAAATCCACATCTTTCAAACCAGCAGATGAAATAGTCAAATTTCAAGTACACCCGACGGATCCTAACAAAATAGCATCCCTTGGAGCACAGCTGGATCCGACGATTGACGCCGCCCTACGAGCGTTCCTGTGGGAAAATTGGGACATTTTTGCCTGGCATCCTTCGGACATGCCCGGAATCCCACGCGGGCTGGCCGAACATAGCCTCAACATAACAAAGGGGTTCAAACCAGTCAAGCAAACGCTACGGCGCTTTTCTGAGCCCAAACGACAAGCTACGGGAGAGGAGCTAGCCAAACTACTGGAGGCCGGGTTCATTAGAGAAATCAAGCACCCGGCCTGGCTAGCCAACCTGGTCATGGTGCCGAAGAAGGATAAATCATGGCGCCTTTGTGTCGATTTCAAAGACCTCAATAAGGCTTGCCCTAAGGACCCCTTCCCGCTGCCCCGTATTTATTAAATCATTGACGCGACCGCAGGACACGACTCATTGTGTTTCCTCGACGCCTACTCTGGATACCATCAGATCAAGACGAAGGAGTCCGACCAAGCCGCAACGACATTTATTACCCCGTATGGGCCTTTCTGCTTCAACACTATGCCTTTCGGGCTCAAAAACGCGGGTGCCACTTACCAACGCATGATTCAAACATGTCTGGAAAAGCAAATTGGCAAGACAGTGGAGGCATATGTTGATGACGTAGTCATTAAGACTAAACACATCGAATCATTGGTGGACGATCTAGGCCTCACATTCGACAACCTTCGAACATATGACATACGGCTCAATCCGGAAAAATGTGTCTTTGGCGTTCCAGTCGGGAAACTACTCGGGTTCATTCTTTCCAATAGAGGAATCGAAGCGAACCCATCCAAAATCCGAGCCTTATCACAATTGGCAATGCCAACAGACTTAAAGCAGGTCCAAAAACTAGCGGGGTGCGTGGCAGCCTTGAGCCGCTTTATCTCCAGATTGAGAGAAAAGGCGCTGCCACTTTATCGACTGCTTCGACGCACCGACTAACGGTGTCCTGGACTAGGGGTTGCTCACCATGTCGTATCCCAATCAATTGGATTGGGCCGGGGACCCCCATGGCCATTTGCTCATGGGCCAGTTCAGACAACCGATGTATACACGAGGAAGATTCCACAAGACTTGGTGATCAAGACAAGGACTCCTCTCCATGGTGTATTCGACTACGACTCTTGTTATCCTAGGCCTCTGGTACATTATATAAGCTGAGGCCAGGCTAGTCGATATGGCATCATGACATTACTCATCATACCTCTAGGGTTTAGACCACAACATATGATCTCAAGGTAGATCAACTCTGTAATCATACGCATCGAATACAATCAAAAGCAGCATGTAGGGTATTATCTCTTCGAGAGAGCCTGAAGCTGGGTAAAATCCCATGTCCATGTTACCATCTATCCTAAGACACGCAGCTTGGGACCCCCTACCCGAGATCTGCCAGTTTTGACACCGACAGATGCAGCTACAGCTGGATTGGAAGAAATAAAGACTTTGTTAGCAGGCAACCCAATCCTAGCCGCACCAAGTGTTGTTGAGCCTATGTTGCTTTACATATCTGCGACTCACCAGGTGGTGAGCGTCGTACTCGTCGTCGAACAAGAGGAAGAGGGACAAAAATTCCCAATCCAGAAACCGGTGTACTATGTATCGGCGGTCCTTACACCATGCAAATCTTGATACCCGCACTATGAGAAGATTGTGCATGCGGTCTTCATGGCATCCCAGAAGCTGTGGCACTACTTTCAAGAATGTCCGATCACGGTGGCATTTGAAGTACCACTCAACGACATCATAAATAATCGAGATGCCACCGGCCGCATAGCCAAATGGGTCATCGAGCTCTTACCATTTGAAATAACATACAAGCCACGCCGAGCTATTAAATCTCAGGTGTTGGCCGACTTTGTCACCGAGTGGACGGAGGCCAAACTCCCTAAAGAGTACAGCACATACTCCAACTGGACCATGTACTTCGACGGCTCTAAAATGTTAGCCGGACTGGGGGCTGGTGTCATCGTAACATCCCCTACGGGGAACACAGTCCGCTACATGTGGCAAATCATGTATACGGACTCCAACAATGCGGCCGAATATGAGGCACTCCTACATGGTCTTCGAATGGCTGTCTCTATGGGCATACAACACCTAGAGGTGGGTGGGGATTCGAACCTTGCAATATCCCAAATAAATGAAGAATTCGATGCAAAAGACCCAAAGATGGCGGCATACCGAAACGCCGTACTCAAAATATCAACTCAGTTTGAAGGGCTCGAGTTCCATCACGTTGCTCGAGACAGTAACCAGGCAGCAGCCATCCTTGCTTGAATGGGCGCTAAGCGCGATCCCATCCCGCCTGTCACCTTTGTAGAAAGGCTCTTCAAGCCATCCGTGGTATGGCAGGACGAGAGCAGAAATACTAGTCCGGAGCCGATCATAACCCCAGTTGCCGAACACAATTATGATATCATCGGGGGCTCGGGCACCGAACTGACACCCACTGCCCATGTAATCATGGTCGTCATCGCTCCCTGGACCGAACCCTTCCTGGCCTACCTTAATAGGCAGGAACTCCCCGATGACCAGAATGAAACCCGTCGCATAGTTCGACGTTCTAAAGCCTACAAAGTTCACGAAGGTGAACTCTACAAGAAAAGTACTACCGGAGTCCTTCAAAGATGCATCTCCGAAGAGGAGGGATGGCAGCTCTTGGCTGAAATACATGCTGGTCTTGGTGGCCATCACGCCACAGCTCGGGCCCTTGTAAGCAAGGCCTTCCGTACAGGTTTCTTTTGGCCAACGGCCCGAGCAGACGCACAGGCCCTTGTACAGCGTTGTGTGGGATGCCAGCTTTTCGCCAATCAAAGTCATATGCCGCCCACTGCCTTAAGAACAATCCCCATCACTTGGCCCTTTGCGGTATGGGGGCTAGATATGGTCGGACCCCTTAAAGGGGGAAGCCACAAGAAGAAATATTTGCTAGTTATGGTGGATAAATTCACTAAGTGGATAGAGGCCAAACCAGTAAAAACGGCCGAAACCGGGCCAGTGATCGACTTTATATCCGGCATGGTACACCGTTATGGTGTCCCGTAGAGCATCATCACTGATAATGGCTCCAATTTCACAGCCGATGAGGTGAAAAATTGGTGTACTAACTTGGGCATTAAGCTCGATTACGCCTCTGTATACCACCCTCAAACAAACGGTCAGGTCGAATGGGATAATGGCCTGATAATGAGCGGCATCAAGCCCAAGTTAAACATTGGGTCGAGGAACTCGATTCCGTACTCTGGGGATTGCGGACCACGCCCAATCGCATGACCGGATACACACCCTTCTTCATGGTGTACGACGCAGAGGTTATCTTGCCCTGCGACATTATTCATGATTCACCTTGAGTGCGCATGTATGAAGAGAGAGAAGTCGAGCTCGATCGGCAGGACAACGTAGATGGCCTGGAGGAGGAGTGCTATATTGCAAGAGCCTGTTCCGCATTCTATCAACAACGGGCTCGGAGATACCAAAGAAGAGAAGTGCGGGCCAAGACTTTCAATGTCGGCAAACTCGTTCTATGCCTCCCAGAGAAAAAGAAGGACAAGCTCAAACCAAAGTGGGAGGGCCCCTTCATTATAGATGAAGTTCTCACAGGAGGAGCCTATCGCCTTCGTAATGCATCGGATAATCGCCTAGCCAAATCCATGGAACGTTACTCGGCTCCAAAGATTCTACACATAAGTTCGACATGTTTCTTATTCGCCATTTTTCCTTCCCTCTTCATTTGTTTTTGTTTTCTCGTTCTTATACGTTTCCCAGGATATGTTCGGATAGGTCGAACTCTTAAGGGGTGCACGTCTTAAAATGTATACACCCCACCATGACTGGGGGCTTCTTTAAACCAAAACTCGTTATTATTCAGAGCCTGGAGCTCACAAATTATATGTCATTTGTTTATATACACTCTTTTGCCATTATGTTCACCTCTATGACTTAAGTTTTCGCCAAGCTAGGTTGCCTCGCTCCTGTGTTCATGCCCTACATTCCCGATTGTTCGGCAAGGGCGTAAAAGGAGAACCTCTGCGATTGTTACAACCGTTTAATCCGGACATGTACCTCAGACGGGTGAAGCTGAAGGCTCGCGTTCTTAAGAGAATAATTGGTCAGCAATCAAACGACAGATTGTTACATTATCGTAACCCTTCAAAGGAAACGCAGGACGGTTTTTCCATCATACTAACCAAGGTCCAGACGTGCACAATTTTAGCATGCCAACCCAAGGAAAGGAACCCTTAACAGAACTATTCTCCTTGGAAGATGTTTCTTACATACATAATATAACATACCTCCCGAACTAAAATTTGTGTCTGTTTGAGCATAATGACTGGGTTGCCTGGTTTCCGGACATAATGAATGTTTTTTTCCTTATAGTGTCCGGAAACTCTCCACCTTTTTTGGTTTGGAGGTTAAAGCCGAAGGCCTGCGATGACAAATTTTCCACATGTTCGGCTGAAAGATATAGGTTGATCATAAAGTACATTAATACATCGAATCAAATGCCTATTCCTTATCTATTCCATCTATCAGACTGTCTAACCTACAGTATTCCTGCGAATATTTCGCAGCTATAATTACTTGGTCATACACCAAATTCAAAGGAATTTCTTTCTCATCCTATCCCTGCGGACCCACTCGGGCCATATGATTCGGATCTAGCTTGGTGAAGCGTGTTTTCACCATCGCCCAGGCTTCTCGTGCACCTTCACGGCAGGCGGATGTCTTCCATAGCTCAAAGCGGCGCCGAGCACCTTTGAACAGGTTTGCCAAACCCTCCATACTTTCTGGACGGGTGTCAGATGGCCATAAAGCCCTGATCATACTCCTCATGGCTTTCTGGGCCCGCGCATGTACCACGGACAGCTCCTTCATCACGTCGCCTTGAAATCTAGATACTTGCTCCTCCAGCTGACCAGTTAATAGACCTGCAGCAATAGAGTTTTGACACTCTGAATTGTGGACTAAACATGAGTCTTTATGGTGGTTTTAAAAGACATATCGAACATGCCACCCTTCAACTTCTCATTTTCTTTTTGAGCGGCCGATAACTGAGCCTTTAAGCTCTCTATCTCTTTGGATTTTTTGTCCTCGGGTGTGCTCATTGTGGCCTTTTTCATTTCCGCTAGTTCAGCGTTGATGACATTCAGCTACGTCTGGGTTGTTTTCAGCTCTTGGATAACGCAAAATTCTTCTCTTTGAGAACCTGCAGGTAATATCGATCCTTAAATCGGTTAGCTTCACCGCTTCAAGTCTCAGGGGATACTGGTCTACATCTATCAAGATTGCACAAACTCTTACCTATATATCCTTTGAGAATAGCTGAGTAACTCGGGCAAGTCCATCTCGAGTGGCTCGGATATATGCATCCACCGAACTGAGCGCGGTAAATTCCTGCTCAGAAAAAGCTGGAGCGTGCATAGCCTCTTTCAGTCGACGGTGATTCATTATGCTCTCTACCTCAGAATTCGTGATAGATACGTCATGTGAATCCTCATGAGGTGGTGGAATTGGCATCGTATCAGCTCTTGTCCTAGCTGACGAGTCTAGCGCCGGATTGGTTGACATTCGGCTAGCAGGGCATTTTCCCACTGTCTGCCGCGTGCTCCTCCTGAATCATAGATAGAAGGGAACTTTAACAATCCGAACACGTGCCTAGGCACGTATTACATGAACATACCTTTTTGAATACGGTAAGGGTTCTACAGCACCCCCAGCCTCCTTTCGTTTTGAACGACTACCCTGCGAAGCGGCTGCCCTAGAGGAGGTGCGGTCTACAGAGCGCCGATCCTGTTAAGTATGGATTAGTACAATGAACAAAAGTGCAAGTAGGGACTTCTTTTTTAAAGCTCTTCGACTACTTATGATGGCGAAGGGATAGGGGCGGGGGTAGTCAGTGGTGATAGCCACTTCCGAGCCGTCAAGGCTCGCTTGATAAAATACCCCATCATCGAACTCTTTGTATATATCCGGACCCTCGCGGAAGCCAGGGTCTCCGTTGCTATTGTTATCCTCTGGCTGCGTGGCAGGATAGTGAACGTCCTCGGTCATCTTCCTGCATGATTGTTTTGCAACAACAAAGAACAAATCGGATTAGTTTGTCGTGACAGAAATAAGGCAGCACAGGCAATTGAAATCTTACCCATTCAATGGGGTTGTACATGGAGTAACCTTCCCGATGGTTTAAGCGGAGGAAGTCTTCCTTTTCGCCCTTGTATAGATCGATCAATATCACGGCCAGTTCGGTCTGGGTATCCGGACCCTAGCGCCTGTAACGAGACGCGTCATCTTCTCCGTTGTAGCACCATAAGGGAGTTACTCTGGACTGGAGAGGTTGGATGCATCTTTTTATGGCAATGGCCATAACCTTGATTATCGAGAGCTTGGTATTGGCCAATAATCTGACCTTGCTAACTAACCTTTTTATTTCTGCACGGTCCTCCTCCTTGGGACTTCGGGGGCGCCAGTTGAGGCGCTTCCTTAGAGGAGCGCTAGAAAATTCAGGAAGGCCGCGCCGAACTGGGTCCGGCACTGGGACGTCATCCATATAAAACCACTTCGAAGACCACTGTGAGTAAATCTCTTTGGGAGTTCCAACAAGGTATCCAGATCCGATTGTACGCCATACTTCCGCACGTCCCACTTCAAATATAGATCCTCCTCGATGGTGGGGAACGAGGCAAAAGAACTTCCTCCGTAGTTTGAAATGGGCCTCAATGCCCAAGAATAGTTCGCAGAGGGCAACGAAACCTGGGATGTGCAGAATCGAACCTGGGGTAAGGTTGTGTAGCTGGATGCCGTAAAATTCCAATAGACCCCTGAGAAAGGGATGGATTGGGAATCCTAAGCCCTGTAGAAGGAATGGAACAAAGCACACCCTCTCCTCCTTATTGGGGTTGGGGAAGTTTTCAGCCATCACGTCATAGCCGATTGAGGCCAATCCCTCTCGAACAGAGACTAGATCGGGAAGATATCCCTTCGTCTGAAGTCGACTCAGCTGGAGATGAGGTACTGAACAGCTCTGCCAATCACCCTCTTGAGGGCCATGGGGGCGCGAAGAAGAGCCTGGGGTGCGGGCCATGTTTGGTGGCTTTTTTCGTGGCTAAATCATGGAGTTTTTTCTGCGTGATGTGGATGGCACTTGGAGGATTTGACCTCCTTATATAGGCATTGTCCCTGTGTGACTAGGTGTTTTCTTTTTAATAAAAAATTGTGGACCGTTCGCATTCGCCCACAGCATGGAATCGAGGCGGCAGGGAAAGGAGTCATAAAGGTGGAATAAGGAAGACAGGGCCGAACTATTATCCTCCCAGTATACAATGAAGAACCAACCTTGCAAAAGTTGAAGACGTAAGCCAGATACTGCATCGTCGTTTGAAGGCCAGTTCGGGGGCTACTGAGGGAGTCATGGATTAGGGGGTCCTCGGGTGTCCGAGCTACTAGATATGGGTTGGACTGATGGGCCGTGAAGATACAAAGCAGAAGGCTTTCTCCCGTGTCCGGGTAGGACTCCCCTATGCTTGGGTAGCAAGATTAGTGTCTGGATATGTAACTTCCTTCTTCCACGAACCGACTATGTACAACCCTACGCCCCCTGGTGTATATATAAACTGGAGGGTCTAGCTCGTAGGGGCTATCAGAATTCATATAGGCTAGACAGCTAGGGTTTAGCCATTACGATCTCGAGGTAGATCAACTCTTGTAACCCCTATACTCATCAAACATAATCAAGCAGGAAGTAGGGTTTTACCTCCATTAAGAGGGCCTGAACCTGGGTAAACATCGTGTTCCCCCTGTTCCTTGTTACCTTCGATCCCCGGGCGCACAGTTCGGGACCCCTACTCGAGATCGGCCGGTTTTGACACCGACAGTGCCCCCCCCCCCCTTACTTTCCCTCCCCCTCTCCTTCCCTTTTCCCCCTCTGAAAGAAAGGAAGGGGGCCGACTAGGAATATGAGTCCTAGTCGGTTTCCCCCCCATGGCCCGCCCCTTGTGGTTGGCCTCCTCCCCTCCTCCTTTATATACGGGGGCAGGGGCACCCCATAGGACATCAATTGTTCTCTTAGCCACGTGCGATGCCCCCCTCCACATTTTACTCCTCCGGTCATAGCGTCGTAGTACTTAGGCGAAGCCCTGCGCGGATCACATCACCATCACCATGCTGTCGTGCTGACGAAACTCTCCCTCGACATTTGCTGGATCAAGAGTTCGAGGGACGTCGTCGAGCTGAATGTGTGCTGAACTCGGAGGTGCCGTACGTTCGGTACTTGATTGGTTGGATCGTGAAGACATTCGACTACATCAACCGCGTTAAACTAACGCTTCCGCTTTCGGTCTACGAGGGTACATGGACACACTCTCCTCCTCTCGTTGCTATGCGTCTCCTAGATAGATCTTGCGTGATCGTAGGAATTTTTTTGAAATTGCATGCTACATTCCCAACAAAAAGCAGTAGCCACAGATCACGTTTTTTATTTCTTATGAATTTGGCAAGCAGAGGAACCAATTACAAAAATTGATGGTGTGTGAAGTTTTGCATGTTATGAAATTCTGAAATCTGAATGATTGTATGCCTTTTTCAGATCGAACCTCGGATTCACACCAGATCGATGCCTTCATCTATGCGTGTATCTTGTATGCTTTTTTCAGTTTAGTTTGTAAGGTTTTTTCAGCTCACATTGTAGCTTCTTTTCAGTTCAATGGATTCCAAAAAAAGGAAAAACTGTGTCTGGGTGATGAGTCAACTTCACTGTCTTCGTGCGCGACGAGACCGGAGGACGCCGACCACCGGGCGCCATCGCTTCCCCGACCTCCGCTTGTCAAGCGACCCGTCCCCTCCTAGGACCCCACCACGGTCGTCTGTCTACCCACTTCCCCGGTGAGCCCATGCTCTTATGCTCTTGACGCTTGGGCCACCTGCACTTCTTTTCTCAGTTCTAAAATTCCAAAAGCATCAGTACTATGTATCACGATACACCATGTTACTTCTGCAAATTTCTCTTATGCTTGTATGTCCAAAAATTGTACAATTGCTGCTTTTGATGTTTTAGTGCAGAGGAGGCTTAAAAATCATGTTTCTCTAGTTGAAAAGTTTGATGCAATGTAGGTTCTTGTTAGGACTCGGACACGAGCTAGTCCACCAGGGGTGCTGGCAGCCGCCCAAGTGGACTGTTGACACCAGTACGAGTAGAATCGCGGATTGCGACCACCAACTTCACCAAGCGCTGCACATCCCTCCAAGTCAAGCACACGAAATAGGGAGAACAGCAGTGCCTTTGCTTTGCACATTGCTTGGTCATGCATGATTACTGATGGATGCAGCAAGCGTTTTATTAGTTTGATCTTCTGCAAGACTCAATTTTGTCTCAGTTTTCATGAATGCTAGCCAGCAATAAATCCAACATAATTGCAGATTTGCGTCCAGCACATGAGCTACATGCTCGATGGTTGCACACTGCCACCATGGACATGCACACTGCCGCCCGAGCACGGGGCCGGCGAGCCTTCTCCCAGTGCTCCTCCAGCAGGCCTCTCCCTGAGTTAGTGGCCACCCGGCCTCCTCGCCACCGCGCCGCTGGCCGATCTTCTCCTCAGGCGCGCCTCTGCCCGGTCTTCTCCTCGAGCGTGCCGCCGCTCGGCCCTCTCCCCATCACCGGCAACATCTTCATTATGCTCTGGCCACCTCCCTCCCTCCAACCACCATGGCTCCAACCTCCCGCATCTCGCACTACCCCCATGTCACCCAGCTCCCGCACCACAACGCCATCTCCTCCCAGTGGGGCTCCACCGCTGGAGCGCCCTGTCCGTTCACAACCACCACTCCAGGCCGTTTAATGCCACCACCCGAAGCGGTTCAGCACCTGGTGTGACTCTGTGCTAGGGAACAATGAGGTTCAAGTTTGGCTAGCAAAAAAATATTTGTGTCAGTTCAATATAAAAAGTGAAGAGGTAATAGCACCCCAGGTCCCTGAACTTGCATCTCAGGTAATGGTTTAGTCCTTGTAGTTGGAAAAGCTGATTATTTCATCCCTGAACTTGCACTGGATGTGCAAATTCAGTCCACAGCCAATCACAGCTCGACAACTGGATGCCAAGTGGCTTGGCTGGTCAGCATGTTGCATTTTACACTTAGCCCCCTGCCTTCTTGCCATATCAACCCGCACTACACCACAATGTGAGACCTGTGTTGGTATATTCGTTGGAATATTCTACTTTGTCGGCAGCTCACCCTCCACTCACCTCTCTGCTCCCTCGCTTCCTTCCCCTGCTCCAAATTCGCTTGTCATGGCTGGCCACCACTTCTTTGCCATGGTTTCTTGGAGTGAAGGTTCCAGCTCCTCGTTTGACGGCTACTCTGTCACAAGTGAGGTCAGTAGATCTACTATGACTCCGCCAGTTAGGGTTAGGGCAAGAAGGGGGAATTTTGCTGACTATATTGTGTTGTAGGCTCCTGCTCCTGCCACCATTTCTTGCTCTGAGTGGACAGGACTTGCTCCAGATCTTGCAGCTAGATGTGAACACCAGTGTGTCTGTGAGAAGCTTGTTTCCTTTGAATCAGTTGATAGTGGAAGGAGGTATCTAGCTTGTGCACAAAAGGTTAGTAGATCTACAGTTCAATCAAACTTGGAATGTGCCATCTCACTGTGAGCTGTATAAGATTATGGCATGTAACTTTGGATGTTAACAGCATCTTGTTTGTGAATTTAACTGAATTGTTTACATTTAACAGCATCTTCTTTGTGTACTTAGCTGAATTTAGGTGAACTAACTTAACTGAACTTAACTGAATTTAACTGACTTAACTGAACTTAACTAACTTAACTTAACTGAACTGAACTAAACTAAATTTTTTAGTTAACAGCATCTTGTTTGTGTAGTTAACTATGAACTAACTGAACTTAATTGAACTTAACTGAACTTAAGAGCATAGTGTTGGTGAATTTAACTGAACCCAAACTTTCTCATGTATGTAAAGTTGTGTTCTTTCTTATTTTGTAGGAAATACCAAAATGCAACTTTGTGGAGTGGATTGACCCTGAATGGCCTGCCACTCTGAAGATGAGTTTAGCTAGGGTTTGGGGCATGTATGATGATGAGAACAAGCTAAGGCTCAGGGAAAGCGGTGTTCTTGTTGAAGAAAATTTTAGGGTTGTGAAAGAGAAGGAAAAGATGGAAAATGATATGAGATTTTTTAAACTAGATTTTGCTAAGATGGTGGCTGACAAGTAGCAGGCAATTACTGAGTTGGGCAATGCAAGAATTGTTGTTTCTGACCTAAAGGAAGAGCTTCAGAAGAACAAGCTGTCTGATAAATCTAGCACTAGCATTCATCACGTTGTTAGGGCTAAGGCAGAGAAAGAGAGGGATGAGATGAAGCAATAGATGGAGAAGATGAAGGAAGAGATGGACAAAGTGGTGTCACAGAGGGATGAGCTGAAGAAGGAGAAGAAGAAACTAGAGTACATGATTGGTGATTTTTTCAGGCACAAGGAGGAGACCAAGAGCAAGATAAGGAGCGTGAAGGAGATCTTAGATGAATTTGAGTAATTCATTGTTGGTGTAATGCTGCCTTAAGTTGGAGCAATTAATTAGTTGTACTGCTTTAGTGAACTTGGTTGATTTGTATGCCACTATTATGTAATGCGCTGGATTTGTATGACTGCTTTTAGTTAACTTAATTTGTATGACTGCTTTTAGTTAACTTAATTTGTATGACTGCCCAAGTTATGTTGTAGCAAAGTGTTATTAGATAACAGAATTTTTGACAGTGTAACTGAAGATTCAGTAAACTGAATTTCAAGTTCATTGAAGATTCAGTTCATTGCAAATTCAGTTAACTCAATTTGTCTCTCTTTGCATGTCCAGTAAACTGTAGATGAGTTTAACTGAATATGAGCTAATTAACTATTATTTGTTTTAGTTAACTGAATGTGTTTAACTGAAGATGAGTTTAACTTAAGATAACTCTAAGATAACCTAAGATCCACTTAGCTGCATGTTTATTTTACTAAGATTGAGCTAATTTAATCTTCAATTATCTGAATAACCTAAGATTCAGTGACTTAACTGAAGTGTAGTTATCTAAATTTGTTTCAGATAACTAAACAGAGATAAACCTACTGTACTAAATTCATGTTCAGCAGCAGCAACATGTTAAGATTAGTAGTATGGCATCTCATCTGTACAGCAGCAATGCAAACACAGCAGCAGCAGCATTGTAACCAAAATTAACACAACAAGATAGCAAGCATAACAACATTGCAGCATAGCATAAGTTCACCAAACATTGCAGTAGTTCAAGCATAACTTTGCAGCAGTTCCCACAGTAGATTACAAATAACTTATGTGCTGAACTTATATGCGGCACACCTAACTTAACTAAACGCAAAATAGCACTAACTTATATGTTGAACTTATAAGCAGCATAACTAACTACTTCACCTTCTTCTTCAGTCCTTCTTCAGTCGTTCTTCACATCTTCAGTCGCTTGAGATGCTCGAAGCAGCGCACCTCCACTGTAGAAGATCTCTTGTTGCCGATCCTTGCGGCTCCAAAGACTGCCCTGCGCGCTGCCTCCTTTTCCACCCGGCTCACAGCTTGGCGATGTCCGCACGTCAGAAGCGAGTCCACTTTGATTGGACGAGCCATGTGACCACCCTCCCTGGCGGTTACAGGCACCACCATCTAGATCTCCCGCTCGTCGTCAGACAGGACGACGACCTCTATCTCCTCCTCGTCAGAAGAGCCAGCCTCCCCCCTGTAGCCAGAGTCATTGTCGGAGTCGACCTTGTAGTACTCGGAGTCATCATTGTCTGAGGACTCCGCGTCGGAGATGTCATCGTGGACGAGCAGCTCGGGATGGAATCTGTCCCAATATGCGGTGTTCACCAGCGCGGGGATGGTCAGGACGACGTCGCGCACGCTCTGCGCCCTGGACGTGATGCGGAAGGGATCCTGTTGCTGCGAGGGCGTGGTGGCGGACCGATACATCCACCACCTCGCGCGCTGCCGCGGGTCGTCGGAGCGAGTCTCCAGCATTGCGAAGCGGAGGATGAGTGGAGGCGCAACCCCCAGCCCGGGAGGCATTGTCGGCCGCTTCTCGTCGTCGGTCATGATCTTGATGAGGTCGCGGGTGTGGTGGCGCATCATCCCGATGTTGGGGAACCAGCACGCGATCTCCCTTAGATCCGCACGTGCCGCCTGGTCGTCGCCGGCCAGATCCTCGATCACCCGCCGCCACCCTGGGTTGTTGTCCATGGTGTCGGCGGCTGCGGTGAGCTCGGCAGCGAGCGAGGGTTATCAAGGCGAGGCGTGGAAGTTGGTGGAGCGGCGAGACCGAAGAGACGTGGGTGGACTGGGCAGGGGAATGGAGCTGGTTGAGTGGGCGAGTTCAGCGGTGGGTGGCCTTAAAGGGCTGGAAACCGAACGGGTGGACGAAACGATGGCCCATAATAACTACCTAGTTACCTACAACCTAACAAATCACTACTACTACTCTACTGGCATTGTTCTCAGCGATTGTAACAACAGGTCCTGGTTCGAGCCCCAGGCACACCATTTTTTAAAAAATTTGAATTTTTTTCACAATCATTTTGGTTACTCATTATTGAAATTTCTCTGCATCTTCATTTAACTGCCTATCTGCATTTTATCTGGATTTGTAGTTATCTGCATTTGCAGTTATCTACATTTGCAGTTAACTGCATCTTCAGTTCAGTAAAAGAGGCAGCACATCCTAACTTAACTAAATCACTGCAAATGCATCATAGAAGTTAGTTACAAAAAGGGCAATGAATGCCATTGTGAGTCACAGTTTGCCATAAAAAACAGGCAATTTAAGCCATTGTTTGCTTAACAAAAAAGAGGCAGTTTATGCCACTGTTTGCTTATCAAAAAAGAATGGTAGGCAATCAGTACCACGAACTGGCAGGCAATCACTGATGTGGTGCCATGAAATCATCAACAGGAGCATTGAGATCAGGAACTGTCCTCTGATCTCCAAACAGTAGCCATCTCCATCCTGAATATGGAACATTTGATGTTCCTCTCCCTACAGATGGAACTTCTCCTCCTGTCCAAGCAGTTGCATTTGCTGCTCCTCCTGGCCAAGCATTTGCATTTGCATATGATGCTGCTCCTGTAGAAGCATTTGCATTTGCATATGCTGATGCTCCTGTACAAGCATTCGCATTTGCATATGCTGCTCCTTCTGTCCAAGCAGTTGCATTTGCTTGTCCTCCTATCCAAGCATATGCATTTGCATCTGGTGGTCCTCCTCTCCAAGCATATGCATTTGCATTTGGTGCTCCTCTGCCTCTCCCTGCAAATGGAACCTGGTCATCTGCATGTGCTCCTCTATCTCTCCCTCCAGTTGCATTAGCTCCTCTGCCTCTCCCTGCAGTTGAACTAGCTCCTCTTCCTCTCCCTCCACTTGCATTTGCTCCTCTGCCTCTTCCTCCAGTTGCATTTGCTCCTCTGCCTCTCCCTGCAGTTGCACTTGGTCCTCTTCCTCCAGCAGCAGCAACATCTGAATTTCTTGCTCTTTTCCTTCCTCTTCCCCTACCAGCTGCAGTTGCATTGTTTTCAGCTTGTGTGCTTGCCCTTGTTTGCCTCCCTATGTGCATTTATGTAGTCACTCTTGGCTGAGGCATGGAAGCACCAAAGAAGAAGAACAAATGAAGAAAGCTCAGCAAAGGGCACGTGAACCCTTTCAGCACCTCTTCTTGCAATCTCTCTTTGAGCCATATTGTACACCATACTGGTTGGTGACTCAGTTGGGTCCAGCCTAGGATCTGGGTGGCTAGGGAAGATGTTCTACAAAGCACAAAACTCAGTTAGATTCATTTAAATTCAGTTAAGTTTAGTTAAATATAGTTAGGTTCAGTTAAGTTCAGTTAGGGTTCAAATACAGTTAGGTTCAGTTAGAGTTCAGGTAAGTTCAGCATATAAGTCGAACACTAAAATTACCTGGAGAAAAGATGGGTCATCATAGTTTTCATCAACCTCTTCAACACCCTCCTGCATGTTAGTTTCCTGCCATGTGTAGTGACCTTTTCTGTTGTGATCAGCTCTGCCACAAATTGAGCAATGCATTGTAAGACCTTTTCTGTTCAAAACCCTGACACCATTCTTGATCTTCTCCTCTGGTCTCTGGTTCCTGTTCTTCTTGGGTCTCCCCAACTGTTTAGTGAAGACAGGTGGAAATATCTTATATCCATTATGTTTCTCCCACTCCTTTGGGTCTCCTAGAGGGACTAGAGTGTACCCATATGCCTTGAGATATGTTTCAATGGTATAGCATTCATGAACCATTGTTTGAGGATCAATTCTCTCCTCGCTGCAACAAGCTACAGCATGCCCACAAGGTACTCCCCCTAACTGCCAACTCCTGCAATCACAAGTGTGCAAGCATAGGTTCACTGTGTAGTTGGAATTACCTGACTGAACTTTAAAGATCTGCTGGCTAGCTTCTGATACATGGCAATTTGCAGCAAACTCAGTATTCTTGTCCAAATTCTTCTTGATCTTAGGGCATATCCTCTGGTGAGTCCACTTTTCTGTAACTTCTCTCTGCTTACTCACTAGCCTGTGCATGATCTTGTAAAATATGTATTCAAGCATACTAAGCACTGGCATCTCTCTGCCATCAAGGATGTAGCTGCACAAAGAGTGGAAGAATTCAGTTATGTGTGATGTGCATAACAGTTCTACTGATATGTTCAAAGCACATAGTTAAAAACCAAATTTGACAAGTAATTCACCTGTTAAACACTTCAGAGTTATTGTTGAGCAGAATATCACATTTTGGAAATTCACTGAAAAATGATTTGCACCAAGTCTTTGGCTCCAGCCTTTCAGTCCAATGAAATGCAGCTGGGCAGTGATCATCCATCTTCTTACAATTTTCTCTCCACTTAACTTTGTTAGGTGATCTTGCAATGGCCCACAAGTCTTGCTTCAGAACCTCCCCTTTGTGCTTCTCATTGAAGTTCTGGTAGATGTGCCTCACACAAAACCTGTGTTCTGAATCAGGCCAAACTTTATGCACAACATTTATTAAACCCTTCTGCTTGTCACTCATAATTGTGTAGGGAGCAGTGTTAATGATGTTTAGATCATCTTTCAAACTTGTCAGAAACCACTCCCATGAACCAGTGCATTCTACTTCCACCCAACCCATTGCAATTGGGAAAATGCAGTCATTAGGATCAATACCTACAGCACTAAGCAGCACTCCTTTGAACCTTGTTTTCATATGATAGCCATCAATGAATATAATTGGCCTGCAGCCCTTTAGCCACCCTCTTTTGCATGCATCATAAGACCAATACAATGTTTTGAAACACTTCCTGCCCAACGGAAACTTGGTATCCTTGACAAGTTCAGTAGTAACCAGAAATGTAGACCCAGGATTTTTGGTCCTTAATTCATGCCCATAATCCCTTAACCTGCTAAACTGCTCCTCCTCATCGCCATGGATCTGATTAAGTGCTTGCTTTCTAGCCCTTGCTAGCTTCCATCTGTTAGGGGTACAACTGAACTCACTAGTGCATTTTGTTGAAAATGTGCCAAGTGACATCTTCTGGTCATCTCTGAACTCATCTATGAAAAAGTTGCACAAGAATTTAGCTGGAAAATCTTTTATTTTCCATTTCTTCTGGCAAACATGCTCTGAATTGTAAGCATTTATGACAAATCCTCCAGTCCTATTGTCATAGCTAGCCTTAAGCAGCCAAGGGCAGCCTGGGGTACACACTGCCTCCAATCTTATCTTATCATTCTTCAGCTTCTTGATCTGCACTCTGTTCCTTATAGAATATGCAGTAAGAGCTTTCCTCAGCTCAACCACGTCAGCAAAGACATTGCCCAGTTTAAAAACAGGAGATTTCATGTCCACATTGGAATTGAAAGCTTTGAACTTGTACTTAAGTTACTCCTGTTCTTCAGTGGAGATGTCAAGGTCTTCATCTTCAAGTAGATAGTCAGGCTCAACCTCTTCCTCCTCTAGCTGAGCTTGTTCATTAACATCAAAGTCAATGTTCTCTTCATAAAGATCATCATCACCATCATCTATGTCATAATCACTATCACTGAAATCTGAATCTGACAGAACTGTATCTTCAGACTGTGCACCATAACTAAGCAAATTATCTTCAGACTGCAAATCTGCTGCAACCTCTGAAAGGGGACATTCAATATTGACTGAAATGAGGCTGTGAGATGATGTTGCACTGGCTACAACAACATTTGAGGTGGCCAATGTGTCTGGGCTCTGAAATATGACACTATCAAATCTTCCCTAAAGTTACTGATTAAATCTGAATGGTCCACCATGATTACAAGCACTTTCTGCTTAGCACTTTCTATGATCATTTGTTGCACATACTCATCACCTCTAATTCTCACCATCACATATGAAATTGCTTTTCCAGGTCTTGGCCAGTAAATTATGTGCTCATGGACAGGATATCCTAGCCATTTTAGATGCTCTTCAATGAATGCATATGAGAATGACCCAGCATCAACATAATCAATCACATCCACAGATGGATTGTAATAATCCATGCTATTTGTTGGTCCACGTAAGATTCCACCATGCTCAAGTTCTAGTGTAAAGAAAGGAGTATCCACACTCATCCCATTGTCAATCACACAAAGTGCACCCACATAGAGCATAATATAAGCACAAACATCAACATAACAAGTATACAGTAGAATATAAGCACAAAATCAGTTAACTGCATCTTCTAGATGTAGTTAGTTAACTACAAACATTCAGTTAACTACCTCTTACAGATTTAGGGGACCAAGCCA
The DNA here is from genome assembly GCA_021605145.1 of Aegilops bicornis. Lineage (NCBI taxonomy): Eukaryota > Viridiplantae > Streptophyta > Magnoliopsida > Poales > Poaceae > Aegilops > Aegilops bicornis. The sequence continues at coordinate 495,425,179 of CM038674.1, forward strand.
CTACAACAAAGATATATGCGCCCCTTCAGAAATCAAAATCAAGTGCAGCAATATAGATAACTGAAGAAATATCAGCTACTACATCTTCAAGTGCAGCAATATAGTTAACTGAAGAAAAGTTCAGTTAACTGAAGAAAAGTTCAGTTAACTACATCTTGCAGATTAACTGAACAAATCTAGTAACAATTGGCTATTTATGTTACAGTCGTGATCTCCTACCTATTCAACACACTTTGCAATGGCTACCCAGGGTCACTAAATACACAGCAGCACATGAATCCTAAAACTTTGCCAAAATAGAAATACCTAAATGTTGGAAATATGCCCTAGAGGCAATAATAAAATGGTTATTATTATATTTCCTCGTTCATGATAATTATCTATCATTCATGTTATAATTGTGTTATCCGGAAATCGTAATACATGTGTGAATACATAGACCACAACATGTCCCTAGTGAGCCTCTAGTTGACTAGCTCGTTTATCGATAGATGGTCACGGTTTCCTGACCATGGACATTGGATGTCATTGATAACGGGGTCACATCATTGGGAGAATGATGTGATGGACAAGACCCAATCCTAAGCATAGCACAAGACCGTGTAGTTCGTTTGCTAGAGCTTTTCCAATGTCAAGTATCATTTCCTTAGACCATGAGATCGTGTAACTCCTGGATGCCGTAGGTGCTTTGGGTGTACCAAATTTCACAACATAACTGGGTGACTATAAAGGTATACTACAGGTATCTCCGAAAGTGTCTGTTGGGTTAACACAGATCGAGACTGGGATTTGTCACTCCGTATGACGGAGAGGTATCTCTGGGCCCACTCGGTAATGCATCATCATAATGGGCTCAAAGTGACTAAGTGGTTGGTCACGGGATCATGCATTGCGGTACGAGTAAAGTGACTTGCCGGTAACGAGATTGAACGAGGTATTGGGATACCGACGATCGAATCTCGGGCAAGTAACATACCGATTGACAAAGGGAATTGTATACGGGATTACTTGAATCCTCGACATCGTGGTTCATTCGATGAGATCATCGTGGAACATGTGGGAGTCAACATGGGTATCCAGATCCCGCTGTTGGTTATTGGCCGGAGAGTCGTCTCGGTCATGTCTGCATGTCTCCCGAACCCGTAGGGTCTACACACTTAAGGTGGGTGACGCTAGGGTTGTAGAGATACTAGTATGCGGTAACCCAAAAGTTGTTCAGAGTCCCAGATGAGATCCCGGACGTCACGAGGAGTTCCGGAATGGCCCGGATGTGAAGAATTATATATAGGAAGTCCAGTTTCGGCCATCGGGAAAGTTTCGGGGGTCACCGGTATTGTACCGGGACCACCGGAAGGGTCCCGGGGGTCCACTGGGTGGGGCCACCCATCCCGGAGGGCCCCATGCCTGAAGTGGGGAAGGGTACCAGCCCCTGGTGAGCTGGTGCACCCCCCTTGGGCCTCCCCTGCGCCTAGGGTTGGAAACCCTAGGGGTGGGGGGCGCCCCACTTGACTTGGGGGGCAAGTCCCCCCCTTGGCCGCTGCCCCCCTTGAGATGGGATCTCTAGGGGGGCGGCGGCCCCCCAGGGCCCCTATATAAAGAGGGGAGAGGGAGGGTTGCGCACCCCCTACTCCTAGCGCCTCCCTCTCCCTCCACAACACCTCTCCCTCTCGTAGAGCTTGGCGAAGCCCTGCCGAGATCGCCGCTACTTCCACCACCACGCCGTCAGGTCTTCTTTGGATCTCCATAAACCTCTCCCTCCCCTTGCTGAATCAAGAAGGAGGATACATCTTCCCAACCGTATGTGTGTTGAACGCGGAGGTGCCGTCTGCTTGGCACTAGGATCTTCGGTGATTTGGATCACGGCAGTACGACTCCCTCAACCCCGTTCTCTTGAGCGCTGCCTTGCGTGATCTACAAGGATATGTAGATGCACTCCTCTCTCGTTGCTAGATGACTCCATAGATTGATCTTGGTGAAGCGTAGAAATTTTTATTTTCTCGCAACGCTCCCCAACAATGGCATCATGAGCTAGGTCTGTCGTAGTTTCTATGCACGAGTAGAACACAAACTTGTTGTGGGCGTAGATGTTGTCAATTTTCTTGCCACTACTAGTCTTATCTTGTTTGGCGGCATCGTGGGATGAAGCGGCCGGACTGACCTTACATGTGCGATTACGTGAGATGTGTTCCACCGATCGACATGCACTAGTTGCATAAGGTGGCTAGCGGGTGTCTGTCTCTCCCACTTTAGTCGGATCGGATTCGATGAAAAGGGTCCTTATGAAGGGTAAATAGAAATTGGCATATCACGTTGTGGTTTTACGTAGGTAAGAAATGTTCTTGCTAGAAACCTATAGAAGCCACGTAAAACATGCAACAACAATTAGAGGACGCCTAACTTGTTTTTTGGCAAAGATATGCCTCGTGATGTGATATGGCCAAAAGGATGTGATGAATGAAATATATGTGATGTATGAGATTGATCATGTTCTTGTAATAGGAATCACGACTTGCATGTCGATGAGTATGACAACCGGCAGGAGCCATAGGAGTTGTCTTTATTTTTTTTGTATGACATGCGTGTCATTGAATAACAACATGTAAATTACTTTACTTTATTGCTAAACATGTTAGCCATAGAAGTAGAAGTAATCGTTGGCGTGACAACTTCATGAAGACACGATGATGGAGATCATGGTGTCATGCCGGTGACGAAGATGATCGTGGCGCCCCGTAGATGGAGATCAAAGGAGCAATATGATATTGGCCATATCATGTCACTATTTGATTGCATGTGATGTTTATCATGTTTTGCTTCTTATTTGCTTAGTACGACGGTAGTAAATAAGATGATCCCTTATAATAATTTCAAGAAAGTTTTCCCCCTAACTGTGCGCCATTGCGAAAGTTCGTTGTTTCAAAGCACCACGTGATGATCGGGTGTGATAGATTCTAACGTTCACATACAACGGGTGTAAGACAGATTTACACATGCAAAACACTCAGGTTGACTTGACGAGCCTAGCATGTACATACATGGCCTCGGAACACAAGAGACCGAAAGGTCGAGCATGAGTTGTATGGAAGATACGATCAACATGGAGATGTTCACCGATGATGACTAGTCCGTTTCACGTGATGATCGGACACGGTCTAGTTGAGTCGGATCATGTATCACTTAGATGACTAGTGGGATGTCTAATCTGAGTGGGAGTTCATTAAATAATTTGATTAGATGAACTTAATTATCATGAACTTAGTCTAAAAACCTTTGCAAAGTGTCTTGTAGATCAAATGGCCAACGCTCATGTCAACCTCAACTTCAACGCGTTCCTTGAGAAAAACAAGTTGAAAGATGAATGCAGCAACGATTCGAATCGGGTCCTAACACGAGGATCATCCTCATAGCTGCCAAGAAAGCATATGTCCTAGAAGGACTGCTAGGTGAAGCACCCATCCCGAAGAACCAAGACGTTATGAACGCTTGGCAGTCACGCGTCTTGATGATTACTCCCTCGTTCAAGGCGGCATGCTTTACAGCTTAGAACCGGGGCTCCAAAATTGTTTTGAGCAACACGGAGCATATGAGATGTTCGAAGAGCTGAAAATGGTTTTCCAAGCTCATGCCCGGGTCGAGAGATATGAAGTCTCCGACAGGTTCTACAGTTGTAAGATGGAGGAAAATAGTTCACAAGAAGCACATACTCAAAATGTCTGGGTTGCACAACCGCTTGTCCCAGCTGGACATTAACCTCCCGGACGAGGCGGTCATTTACAGAATCCTTCAGTCGCTCCCACCTAGCTACAAGAGCTTTGTGATGAACTATAATATGCAGGGGATGGTGAAAACTATTCCTGAAGTATTTTCAATGCTGAAATCAGCAGAGGTGGGAATCAAAAAGGAACATCAAGTGTTGATGGTCAATAAAACCACTAGTTTAAAGAAAGGAAAGGGTAAGAAGAACTTCAAGAAGGACGGCAAGGGAGTTGCCGCTACCGTAAGCCGATTGCCGGGAAGAAGCCAAAGAATGGACCCAAACCCGAGACTGAGTGCTTTTATTGCAAGGGAAAGGGACACTGGAAGAGGAACTGCCCCCAATACTTAGCGGACAAGAAGGTCGCCAACACCAAAGGTATATGTGATATACATGTAATTGATGTGTACCTTACCAAGACTCATAGTAGCTCACAGGTATTTGATACCGTGCGGTTGCTCATATTTGTAACTCAAAACAGGAGCTGCGGAATAAGCGGATCTTGGCGAAGGACGAGGTGACGATGCGCGCGTCGGGAATGGTTCCAAGGTCGATGTGATCGCTGCCGCACGCTACCTCTACATTTACCTACGGGATTAGTTTTAAACCTCAATCATTGTTATTTAGTGCCAGCTTTGAGCATGAACATTGTATCTGGATCTCGTTTAATGCGAGATGGCTACTCATTTAAATCCAAGAATAATGGTTGTTCTATTTATATGAGAGATATGTTTTATGGTCATGCCTCACCGGGTCAATGGTTTATTCTTAGTGAATCTCGAACGTGATGTTACACATATTCATAGTGTGAATACCAAAAGATGTAAAGTTGATAACGATAGTCCCACATACTTGTGGCATCGCCGCCTTGGTCACATTGGTGTCAAACGCATGAAGAAGCTCCATGCTGATGGACTTTTGGAGTCTTTTGATTACGAATCATTTGACACGCGAACCATGCCTTATGGGCAAAATGACCAAGACTCCGTTCTTCTAACAATGGAGCGAGCAACCAACTTATTGTAAATCATACATACCGATAAAAGCGGTCCAATGAGCGTTGAGGCTCATGGAGGATATCGTTATGTTCTCACTCTCACTGACGACTTGAGTAGATATGGGTATGTCTACTTGATGAAACACAAGTCTGAGACCTTTGAAAAGTTCAAGGAATTTCAGAATGAGGTAGAGAATCAACGTGACTGAAAGATAAAGTTCTTACGATCAGATCATGGGCGAAAATATTTAAGTCATGAATTTGGTACGCACTTAAGGAAATGTGGAATCGTTTCACAACTCACGCTGCCTGGAACACCTCAGCATAACGGTGTGTCCGAACATCGTAATCGCACTCTATTGGATATGGTGCGATCTATGATGTCACTCACCGATTTACCGCTATCATTTTGGGGATACGCTCTAGAGATGCTACATTCACTTTAAATAGGGCACCGTCTAAATCCGTTGAGACGACGCCGTATGAATTATGGTTTGGGAAGAAACCTAAGTTGTCGTTTCTAAAAGTTTGGGGATGCGATGCTTATGTCAAGAAACTTCAACCTGAAAAGCTCGAACCCAAGTTGGAAAAATGCGTCTTCATAGGATACCCTAAGGAAACCATTGGGTATACCTTCTACCTCAGATCCGAAGGCAAGATCTTTGTTGCCAAGAACGGGTCCTTTCTGGAGAAAGAGTTTCTCTCGAAAGAAGTAAGTGGGAGGAAAGTAGAACTTGATGAAGTACTACCTCTTGAACCGGAAAGTAGCGCAGCTCAGGAAGATGTTCCTGTGGTGCACCGTGACCGACTAGAGAGGAAACTAATGATGATCATCAAGGTACTTCGGATCAAGTTAGTAATCGAACCAGAGGTCCACAAGGACCACGTTCCACACCAGAGTGGTATGGCAACCCTGTCCTAGAAATCATGTTGTTAGACAACGGTGAACCTTGAACTATGAAGAAGCAATGGCGGGACCAGATTCCAACAAATGGCTTGAAGCCATGCAATCCGAGATAGGATCCATGTATGAAAACAAAGTATGGACTTTGATGACTTGCCCGATGATCGGCGAGTGATAGAAAACAAATGGATCTTTAAGAAGAAGACGGACGCAGATGGTAATGTTACCATCTATAAAGCTCGACTTGTCGCTAAGGGTTATCGACAAGTTCAAGGGGTTGACTACGATGAGACTTTCTCTCCCGTAGCGAAGCTGAAGTCCACCCGGATCATGTTAGCAATTGCCGCATACTATGATTATGAGATATAGCAAATGGACGTCAAAACAGCATTCCTTAACGGCCATCTTAAGGAAGAACTGTATATGATGCAGGCGGAGGGTTTTGTCGATCCTAAGAATGCTAACAAGGTATGCAAGCTCCAATAGCTCCATCTATGGGCTGGTGCAAGCATCTCGGAGTTGGAACATTCGCTTTAATGAAATGATCAAAGCATTTGGGTTTATGCACTTATGGAGAAGCCTGCGTTTACAAGAAAGTGAGTGGGAGCTCAGAAGCATTTCTCATATTATATGTGGATGACATACTTTTGATGGGAAATGATATAGAACTTTTGGACAGCATTAAGGCCTACTTGAACAAGTGTTTTTTAATGAAGGACCTTGGAGAAGTTGCTTACATATTAGGCATCAAAATCTATAGAGATAGATCGAGACGCCTCATAGGTCTTTCACAAAGCACATACCTTGATAAGATATTGAAGAAGTTCAATATGGATCAGTCCAAGAAGGGGTTCTTGCCTGTGTTGCAAGGTGTGAAATTGAGCTCGGCTCAATGTCCAACTACGGCAGAAGATAGAGAAAAGATGAGTGTCGTCCCCCATGCCTCGGCCATAGGGTCTATCATGTATGCCAAGTTGTGTACCAGACCTGATGTAAACCTTGGCGTAAGTTTGGTAGGAAGGTACCAAAGTAATCCCGGCATGGAACACTGGACAGCGGTCAAGAATATCCTGAAGTACCTGAAAAGGACTAAGGATATGTTTCGTTTATGGAGGTGACGAAGAGCTCGTCGTAAAGGGTTACGTCGATGCTAGCTTCGACACGCATCTGGATGACTCTAAGTCACAAACCGGATACGTGTATATTTTGAATGGAGGGGTCAGAAGCTGGTGCGATTGCAAGCAAAGCGTCGTGGCGGGATCTACATGTGAAGCGGAGTACATGGCAGCCTCGGAGGCAGCCCATGAAGCAATCTGGATGAAGGAGTTCATCACCGACCTAGGAGTCATACCCAATGCGTCGGGGCGGTCACTCTCTTCTCCGTGACAACACTGGAGCTATTGCCCTTGCCAAGGAGCCTGTGTTTCACAAGAAGACCAGGCACATCAAGCGTCGCTTCAACTCCATTCGTGAAAATGTTCAAGATGGAGACATAGATATTTGTAAAGTGCACACAGATATGAATGTCACAGATCCGTTGACTAAACCTCTTCCGCGAGCAAAACATGATCAACACCAGAACTCTATGGGTGTTCGATTCATCACAATGTAACTAGATTATTGACTCTAGTGCAAGTGGGAGACTGTTGGAAATATGCCCTAGAGGCAATAATAAAATGGTTATTATTATATTTCCTCGTTCATGATAATTATCTATTATTCATGCTATAATTGTGTTATCCAGAAATCGTAATACATGTGTGAATACATAGACCACAACATGTCCCTAGTGAGCCTCTAGTTGACTAGCTCGTTTATCAATAGATGGTCACGGTTTCCTGACCATGGACATTGGATGTCATTGATAACGGGATCACGTCATTGGGAGAATGATGTGATGGACAAGACCCAATCCTAAGCATAGCACAAGATCGTGTAGTTCGTTTGCTAGAGCTTTTCCAATGTCAAGTATCATTTCCTTAGACCATGAGATCATGTAACTCCCGGATGTCGTAGGAGTTCTTTGGGTGTACCAAACGTCACAACGTAACTGGGTGACTATAAAGGTATACTACAGGTATCTCCGAAAGTGTCATTGGGTTGACACGGATCGAGATCGGATTTGTCACTGCGTATGACGGAGAGGTATCTCTGGGCCCACTCGGTAATGCATCATCATAATGAGCTCAAAGTGACTAAGTGGTTGGTCACGGGATCATGCATTGCGGTACGAGTAAAGTGACTTGCCGGTAACGAGATTGAACGAGGTATTGGGATACCGGCGATCGAATCTCGGGCAAGTTACGTACCGATTGACAAAGGGAATTGTATACGGGATTACTTGAATCCTCGACATCGTGGTTCATTCGATGAGATCATCATGGAACATGTGGGAGTCAACATGGGTATCCAGATCCCGCTGTTGGTTATTGGCCGGAGAGTCGTCTCGGTCATGTCTGGATGTCTCCCGAACCCGTAGGGTCTACACACTTAAGGTTCGGTGACGCTAGGGTTGTAGAGATACTAGTATGCGGTAACCCGAAAGTTGTTCGGAGTCCCGAATGAGATCCTGGACGTCACGAGGAGTTCCGAAATGGTCTGGAGGTGAAGAATTATATATAGGAAGTCCAGTTTCGGTCATCGGGAAAGTTTCGGGGGTCACCGGTATTGTACCGGGACCACCGGAAGGGTCCCGGGGATCCACCGGGTGGGGCCACCCATCCCAGAGGGCCCCATGGGCTGAAGTGGGTAAGGGAACCAGCCCCTGGTGGGCTAGTTTTCCCCCCCTTGGGCCTCTCCTGCGCCTAGGGTTGGAAACCCTAGGGGTGGGAGGGCGCCCCACTTGACTTGGGGCAAGTCCCCCCCCCCCTTGCCCCCCCCCTTGAGATGGGATCTCTAGTGGGCCGGGCCCCCCCCCCCCGCCCCAGGGCCCCTATATAAAGAGGGGGGAGGGAGGGCTGCGCACCCCCTCCCTGGCGCCTCCTCTCCCTCCGCAACACCTCTCCCTCTCGTGAGAGCTTGGCGAAGCCTTGCCGAGATCGCCGCAACTTCCACCACCACGCCAGTTGTCTTGCTGGATCTCCATCAACCTCTCCCTCCCCTTGCTGGATCAAGAAGGAGGAGACGTCTTCCCCAACCATACGTGTGTTGAACGCGGAGGTGCCGTCCGTTCGGCACTAGGATCTTCGGTGATTTGGATCACGACGAGTACGACTCCCTCAACCCCGTTCTCTTGAATGCGTCCGCGCGTGATCTACAAGGGTATGTGGATGCACTCCTCTCTCTTGTTGCTAGATGACTCCATAGGTTGATCTTGGTGAAGCGTAGAAAAATTTTATTTTCTGCAACGTTCCCCAACACTAAACCCTAGACCAAAATATGTGGTCAAAATCAGTTCTTTAATCCACTGCAAGAACAATAGGCAACAGGTACCACTGGATGTACAAGAATCGCTCTCAAAACAAACTGATCCGCCGATGCTACGGGCAACAATGGAGGACGAGCAAAGCAGAGGAGTACGAACAAAGGAGATGAAGAAAACGAACCGTAATCCGGAGGAAAGATGTCGTGCGGCCTAACTTCATGGACGGAAGGAGGCGGCTGCACACCGCCGATGAGCTCCGGCGATGTCGCCATGATGGCTGACGTCAGCCTGCGGCTCCAGCTCCAGCGGCAGCAGCTCGCGCGGTCGGAGAGGGGAGGACAAAGAAGGAACATGAGTTATTGACCCAAGGGAGACATCATTTATTCAGGTGCCACATTATGGTGTAGTGCGGGTTGATACGTCAAGAAGGCAGGGGGCTAAGTGCAAAATACTACGTGCTGACCAGCCAGGCCACCTGGCATCCAGCTTGTCGAAATGATTGGTACATGGACTGAATTTGCACCTCCAATGCAAGTTCAGGGATGAAATAATCTGCTTTTGCAACTATAAGGACTAAACCATCACCTGACATGCAAGTTCAGGGACCTGAGGTGCTATTACTTCAAAAGTGAAATGAGTTAGCTAATGGGAAATAATTCAGTTATGTCTACACTGCAGTAGCAGTTTGGTACAAAAAATTACATCAGTTTGTTAAACAAAAATAGAAACACATTTCTAGTTTAGAGCCTATACTAAAAAACATTTCAGTAGCTAAAAAACTTTTAATAAGTTCCCTGTGCGAAATGCAGAAAGTCCAATTAGAACAATCATGGAAATTGGAAAATATATAAACCCATGTGGCTCCCCAACATATTCTATGTAAAAAGAAAACACTATGTATTCTATGGGTGCTAGAGAATCAGCTAAGTTCAATGGGTGCCCAGAACCTGTTTGTTGTAATGTTTCTAAGAAATTGGAATTTATTTTAGGTTCTCTTTTTGCTTAAATTGATTTATTTCACATGAAATCAAACCTAGCTATGTATGTCTTGCTGCATCCAGCTATAATGAGTTTGCTATGGAGCGGTACACATATTTAAACTTTCATATAGTTGCGGAAACATGAATTCTCATTCCCGAAAACCCACAAAAAACATCAATTTATATTGATAGTTGTTCTAGTCTTTATGTTACAATAGTGCAATGACAAAAAACTCATCAGTTCAAAAACATGGACATGTTAATGCTGTAGAGATCTTGTACGCGGCCACAAGGATGTCGGCTGTAATGAAGCGAAAGTGACGAGATATCTACGTGATGCCTGGCTTCTGTTCATCTACATCTGCTGTCATCGTGCGTCGCCAGCGGCATCGTCCCTGATCAGGGCACCAAGCTGAGGGACTTGCTACTACTGTACTCTACATTTGACACATAAAGATGGAAATGCAGTAAGCTGCAGGTTAGTGTGGAGCTCATGCACACCAATTTTTTGCTGAAAATGCCGCGGTACAAATAAAGGTAAGTTCGCGCATGTATTTCTCTGAGCAATCAATATTTTTGATTTACCGGGAATTGTAGATTCTGGAAAGGGAGACTCCACAAGTAGATTTAAGATATGATTTATTAAAATTTGTAGCTCTTTTCGAGGTTTATGGTCAGCTCCTGCATCCAGTTTCCATGCAAATACATGGGATGACCTCTACCTGCACGTACTTGTTAAAATGTTATGTTTTCAAACTTGCTATGCAGTGTTGTATTCCTAGTGCTGTACAATTGGCTAAGCCAAGCGGTAACTCCCTTTGCTCACATGTAAGTCCATGATTTTTACAAAAAGCATGGTGAGAACTGGCACCACTCCCATTTTTCTCTCTAGTTTCTCTTACCTTGTTCTTGCTACCAAGTACAATGATCTAAGCAGTAAAGTTTCCCAAAAAATGATGCCTTTTCTGCTCACTTAAAATTGACTATGTAGCTGATGCATTGGAGTTGTTCTGAACCAGGCAAATAAATTTCAGGAAGCAAACACAAAATCTATTTGATTCGGCCAACTCTGTATGTTCACCTGAAGTCTAAGCTCATGTTTTGAAAGTTTGAAAAGTTCTGACAGAGAATCTTATAAGTTCAGAACAAATTTGATTCGATTCGGTCATGAAAGGTCTGAACTCTGGAGAGTTCCTCCGCAATTCAAGGTAATTCTCTGGCGATTGGCGCCTCTACATATGTTGTTTGATTTTGTCATGAAATATATAAAAGCTAGTATCAGTTTTAGTACTTATGTTACATCAGTTCATTGACAAAAAAATATATCGGTTGAGCAGATGTTCACTCGTGCAAAAAAAGTGGAAGTTCATGTTTTGAAAATCTGTATGTTCAAAGACATAAACATCATATGTTCAGGACTGAGTTTCAATTTTTTTCTAGAAGCTCATATATGAAATCTGAGAAAATTTGGAGATGAACAATAAATAAATATAAATAAAACAAAAGACATAATTGTAAAACAGTATGACAAAGTTCACTACGTATTCCACCATCAGTACATAATGAAATATCACAAAAAAAAACTGCTCACGATATCACTATGTATCAGTTCAAATGTTTTCAGATGGCTCAGTTTAGATCACTTCAAACTCTGAAGCTTGACATGCATATTTGGGGATGGGATTTTCAGGTACTAGTTTGGAACTCAATCTAACCCAACATCGGCATGGAGCGGTGTGTGGCCGGAGAAAGGCAGCAGTTTGCTGGTGCACGGTGAGGAGCAAGACGAATATGTCGATAGGTGAGCAGATGTGGGTGTGCGATCTGCTACCGCACTTGAGCGGTTGATGACTTTGCTGTTGTGATTGAACTTGTCGATGCAGCTGTTGCTACTGAACTTGTGCGTGTGCTGTTTTTTACATATCCTTTTCGTGTGTGGTGCACCAAACTTTTATCTGGCTGCTTCAGAGATGCTTCATAACTGATGCATAGCTCTAAGACTTGCTGCTCTCCACGGCATGGATTATGTCTATCTAAAAATTGCGAGCATAGATATGTAATTACATTATGCAATCGCTCGGTACTTTATAATATTTCTCTTTGATTCAAAGGTTATTAGTTCATGTTGAATTAAGAAAACGGAAAAGAAAAACATGATTAAAAAAGGTACTTGTGGAGGTTCATAAGATGTGCAAGTTCAGGGGAGAATAACATGATTAAAAATATATACTTGTGGAGGTTAAAAGTTGAATATTAGACCATGATAAGTTCATGGTTCAAACAATGGAAAGAGTTCAGAGGGGAGAACTAGGGAATTTCAGAGAAAAGGGATCTACAAAAAAAACACTTGGAATTTGCCGAAAATAGTCAGGAGGTTGAAATCATTACATGTTTGAAATTCACGAAGCAAATTTTGAAACGTTCAAATTGATAAACGTGGTAAGTTCGAATCTAAAAAATAAATGAACCCTTAGGCAATTTGATTGAGGAAAAATAGGGAGTTCATGTATTACTAGTGCTCTCTCTGCTCTCCTTTCTGTTTTGGTTATGTCCACAGATTGAATAAAAAATTATAGTGGAGAGTTCAGGTGTTACTAGCATATGAATTCAAACAATAAAACACGGAAAGTTTAAATAAAAAGCGATTTCCACTTTTCTGTTTATTTTGGTTAATGTCCACAAAACACACAAAAGAATTGCATGAAAAAGTTCATATAGTAATCATATACAAGTTCAAAAAATCAGACTTAGAAGTTCAAAACAAAAAAAGTGAGGTTATAAACAAGCTCGGTTCCGCCAAACGGTTGACAAAATACTAAGAAAACAATATCGAAAAAGCAGAGTAATCTGTTAAAATACTTCAGTACAAACACACACAGATCAGTACGAGCACTCTGTTTTCAAACAGGAAAACAACATGATGGGTCTCACCGTATTCAAAATTCCTCTTAAAGGGCTACGAATAGGAGAAAACATTCAACATGACTGAGTTTCACATTTTTTTAGAGCTTTCCAATGGTACATTATTTGCCCCGTTCCGACAAACTTAAAAAAAATCGCGTTTGAAACCAATTTTCACCCTATTCGAATTGGAATTTAAACCATAAGGAACTAGAAAAAAACTTTCTATAGGCAAGCTTTCCAACGCCGTATCATTTGCATCAATCCGACAAACCGTTTGCAAAAAATCGCGAAAATACGTTTCGCCCAGAATTTCACCACTTTTCAAATTACTTTTAAATGGTATATAATTTGAAAAAACATTAGGTATATGGAATAAGCGGATTTTCATAAGCTCTCTAATACCATCTTATTTGCTCAATTCCGACAAACAGTTTGAAAATTAAGTCCAAAATACGATTCGTGTTTTCCGTTTTGAAAAAAAATGGTTTTTAAAAAACTGCTCTTAAACCATGATGATTATGCAAAAATGTTCAATATACTTGAAATATAGTTGTCAAGAGCTCTCCAACAATATATTACATGCCCCGTTCCGACAAAAAAATTGCATTTTTTTTTTGAACTAAAGAAGACGATCTGTTCAGCAGAAATAAAAGTATCAGTTCAACCGCTCAATTCATCAAGACAACCGCCTTTGAAACCGCCAGTTCAAGTAGGGTAATGTAATATACATTACACAAAAATGTAATAGCCCAGATGTGTGTGTGTCTATATATATATATATATATATATATATATATATATATATATATATATATATATATAGTGTGTGTGTGTGTGTAGGAAAAGGCAGTGCCTAGGAGGCGCTTAGGCACCCCTAGGCGCTAGGCAATGGCCAAACGCTTCGCCTAGGGTGGAGGTCTAGGCAGGGCAAGCAAGGAATTGCCTACCCATGTAATAATCACAAATCATGCCACAGACTGCACTGCTATGCCAAATGGGTTATATTTCAATGGTAGTAGACGGTAATTAACTTATTTATATGCCCTAAACTAATATCAACACACATGTAATAATCACAAATACACCATGAGTAAAAAATATATTACCGTCCAGGCCGCGCCTAGGCACTAGGCGAAGGCCAACTGCCTCGCTTACGCCTACCTCTTTTTCCAACATTGTCGGTCTATTCTGCTAATATTAGCAGAATAACTATTCTGATAACACTTCCGCACTGCACGCTCAACGCAAGTGCACGTCATTGTTTGAACCAAATATGCTGCAGTACTCACGCGAATGAACTTCTCGTCACAAAAAACTGCATATTGTGTTTTTTCGGTACCTTGTTTGCTCTAGTTTATTAACCATTTGTCGAAACGAGGCGTGTCATATACCGTTCAAAAGCTATGGATTAGGCGCAACTTCGCCATGTTGAACACTTTTCGAGATTCCTCACGCTTTAAGAGCAGTTTTGAAAATGGTGCGGCCCACAACGAGTGGCAGCGAACGTTTTTACGCATTTTTTTCTAAACCGCTCGTCGGAATGAAGCAAATGATACACCGTTGGATATATATCGTCGAGGCGCATCTTTTTCATATATTTATTTCTCTAATTCGTTACAGTTTAAGAGAAGTTTCAAATTTACTAAATTGTGGAATTCTGTTTTTCAAATTTTTTCAAATTTTTTGTACTAGTTTCGCTCCAGTTTTTTAACCATTTATCTAAACAAGGCGTGTAATATACCGTTGAAAAGCTATGTACAAGGGGCAACTTTCATATGTTGAAATGTTTTTGAGATTCCTTACGGTTTTAAGTTAATTTTGAAAATCATGCGGCGGACGACGAGTGGCAGCGGCCGTTTTTCACGAAATTTTTACAAATCATTGGTCGGAATGATTCAAACAATATGCCATTGGAAAGATATCAACGAGGCACAACTTTTTCATGAAGAACACACTCTCTAATTCTTTACGGTTTAAGAGGAATTTTGAATTAAAATGCGGACATTCTGTTTTTCGCGACACCCAAATCGACGTGGGTACTTCATCCGACTGAAATTCGCACTGCATCGGACGAAAAACCGCACTGCATCAGACGGGTAAGAGAACTGCATAATTTCTTTTATTCAAACGTAATTTTTTTAAGGACAAGAAAGTAGAGTGCACTTCACATCGGGTGTAAATAAACCACAACACTATCAAGAAGTGAACCGCATTACTTTTCTTCGCTTCCGTAACATTCTTTTGCACTTACGGGATGAACAACATTATACTACCGACCGCACTGCTTGAGACTGAAAGCCGCACTACATCGGACGAGCAAGCGAGCTGCATAGTTTCTTTTGTCAGACGTAAATTTTCTAAGATGAGAAAGTGGACCGCACTTCACGTTAGGCGTAGGTGAACCGCAACACCATCAAGAAGCGAACCGTGGCACTACCGAAAGTGAACCTCATGAGTTTTTGTTGTCTTTTTTATACTTATTTTTTTACGCATGTAGACCAAGCAAGTAGACCACATGGACTGAGCGAGTGAACTCTATCTAATAAGAAGTGAGCTTCTTTTGAGATGTTTTGGTTTATGTTTAACTTCTTCTGTAAACTCATCTCCCGGTGCACTGCAACTCCCGGTGCATTTTTGCTTTTTCTTAACACACAAGCACAATTTAATTTTTTGGGAGAAGTGAACCACGGCATAAATCGAAGCGACAACATGATTTTTTCGTCTTATTTTTTTTAAGAATAAAGGATTTTTGGACTACACGACTAAGGCCGGTGAACCTGCATGATCGGTTGAAGTGTACTGATTTTTTTATTTGAATTTTGCATAGTGAACCACACAAATTTTATAAAACAAACCTCATAGATTTTTAACAATGAACTACAATACTTTGAAAAAAGTACTTCTTCGGTTCACCGAGCGCACTGCTTTTACAAAGAAAGATTTTACAAATTGAGCAATAACCCACAATGTAGTGTAAAAAAATTGCATCCCTTTCTCGGTCTCCAAGTTACAATCATCGCACACAAAATACAACCCACTCCACATTTTTTTTAAATGCAAGACACAATGCAGTGCCTGCCCCGCCTAACCGCACACACTCTCTGGACGTACTGCAAGCACACGGTCGCTCATTTTTGCTAGTGAACTCCAAAACCTTTTTCTCAATCACAGCGAAAAATTTAAGACAACTCCAGAACAAAATAGGCCAATTGCCAAAAGGAAAAAAGAAAGTTAAATATTTAACAGCTCCTCTCACTCCTCAACGCAAAAGCTTCAGCAGAAACCTTGTTCAATTTTTCTCCCTTCTACTCTTCTTTGAAGCATATCAAATAGTTTATCCATGAACCATTGGTGGCGCTATTGAACTTCACAAGGAAGCCTATTCGCTGGCATCGGGCGAGGGAGCTCCGAGCTGCACCAACGAACGTGTGAACCCAAGACACGTTGGTGAAATTGCCAAACAGACACAAGAAGTGATAAGGGGTAGCGTGGAAAAAATGCAAACAGTGAGAAACGACCCTGGCCCTCTTGTTGACGGAATGAGAGACGACCACGGGGGGGCTGGATCCCTGTAGACGACGAGGAGAGGGACGCCTCAACCAAATTTCATGCCGTCGGCTTGCGCACTGCACGTGCACGCTTGGTGTACTGCAAGTGCGTGCCACAACCAAACTTCAGGCTGTCGCCTTGCGCACTGCATGCCGTCGGCTTGCACACTGCACGGGCACGCCTGGTGTACTGCAAGTGCGTCCGAGAACCAAACTTCAGGCTGTCGCCTTGCGCACTGCACGCCCACGCCTGGTATACTGCAAATGCATGCAACAACCAAACTTGACGCTGTCAGGGAGAGGAGGTGAGGTGGTCGACTCTGACCTGTCTGTACTGTTGTGGCGATGGCATCAACAACAACCAAAATGAACTGAAGGCCGTCGCCAGTGAACTACATGTTGGGGAAGGAGAGAGCTGCGAGGGGGGTGCTCCGGTGAACCTCCAGTGATGTGTGCGAGCATCGGCGAAAACACTAGCGATTTGGGTACTGCACCAACGATCCAACCGACCTGCAACGAAGAGCAACCTTCACTGCTCGTAGTCAGCGGAGAACAATAGTGAAGATTTTGTTTGGGGCTTCTTTTTGTTTATACCTGCTGGCGCGCCATGGGAACGGGACTGTCGGAGTCCAGGGAGGGGGGAGGGATCCCGTGTGGGTGAGCGCCACAGACCCGTCCACGCTGGGAGGTGTGGGGTCGCGTGGCTGGAAGAGGGAGCCGAGCTTGACGGATCCAGGGGTCCCTCGCTCCATGACGGATGGGAGGAAGTCGAGGTGAGGAGCGCGGTGGCGGGTCGTGTCGCAGAGTCACAGTGGCGGGTCGGGGATGCGGTGGTGGGACCTCCTGAGCGTAGGTGTTGCTGGCGGAGGCCGAATCCGGCGAGGAAGACAGGGGATCCAGTGCATGGCCGCGCGGGGGCTCCCCTGTCGCCCGATCCAGAGCAGCCCGACGGTGACGGCTGAGGCACCGCGTGGTGGATCCTCGCCGGATCTGGGGTCGGGACAGGGGGATCGAGGAGTTGCGGGGGACACATGGAGCGCGGCCGCGCGCGGCACCTCTTGCGCCAGGAGGAAGAAGGCAGGGGCGCTCCGGCGTTGGGAGGAAGGAGGCCAGGGTCCTAGAGGCAACAGAGTGGGTACCGCGGCCCGCGGGCTCTAGTGTGGAAGGTGGAGAGGATCAAGGGGGGTGAGTCATGTGGCGGCCGGTGGAGGTTGGGAGTAGGGAGGGAGGCTAGGAGATGAAGTGACGGTGAGAGGGAGGAGAGGGTGAACGGCTAGCTGGGGAAGGCAGGTTGGGCGGCGCCGACAAGCTCCTGATCCAGATCGGGAGAGGAGAGAGCACGGAGGTAGGTGGGGGAAGAAGGTGGTTAACCGGTGTGCGTTTCGTGCGTGGTAGAAGGTGGGGCGGGTTTAGGCTAGTTATAGCGGGAGTAACAGAAGTAGTAACATAGATACCACATAAGCAAAAAAGATGACGTATCATGTAATTAAAGAGGAGAGAGATAAATAGAGTAACATAATATGTTATCATAACATAGCGGTTCTTAATACAAAATGAGTCTATAAAGCAATAAATGAAGACATGTATGTTACTACACCTATGACACTTCCCACTATGAAGGTAGTAACATGGACTAGTAACATATGTATGTTACTAGTCTAAGTTACTCCCCACTATGACCAGCCTTAGGGCAACTACAGTTTTCTGGGGGTTTGTGTGCAGTTTCCTGGGGGTTTGTGTGCGGTCCGGTTATAATGGACTAGAAGTGGTCAAGTGTTAGCAGAATAAGCTAGGTGTTATTAGAATAACACTTTTAAGGGGTGTTATCATAATAGACCTATTCATCATTCAGGGTGCAGAATAAGTTATTCTTCACCCGAGGTAATCTTATAATCGTTTCATAATTAAATTATGTTTGGAATTCAAATAGTTACATTCCTATTGATTCACTATGTAAAATTTTGCATAAGAAAATAAAAATATAGGTCATAAATCAAGAAAATTTACAGTTTATGTGTATTTTACACTATGTTTTTATGTTTGTAATTTTACATAGCATAAAATATTTTTTACGATAATTATATATTTTCTTACAGTCTGTTTTACATCGGAAATAAGACAAACTTACGTAACGTAAAATTACGATTAATTGATGTTAAATAGAGGGGGTGAAGAATAACTATTCCTCACCCAGGGTGACGAATAGTCAATCCCTATATATATATATATATATATATATAGACACACACACATACGTGTCCTGTCCTCTCTACAACATTCACTTATAGCTATGTCTTTAAGTTGCCATTTTCTCCACTAAGTGAATGTGATCGGACCCTAACCCCTTCTGTGCTTATCCCTCAAATTATCTCTGTCTCTTTATATGCATTCTGTTGATACGTGTCGAATGTCTTCACTGTGTCCTTGTCAGCTGAAGATACAGAGACACACATTTAAAACCGGTTTTAATGTTCTTATCCTTTTTGCCTAAATATCGGAGAAGTTGGAACGACCACCCGACAAACCAGGCGCGTGTGGGGACGTGGCTCAACCTTCAATAACTTGCATGCCGACCACGTGTCCTTCAGATGTGAACCGCCAGGGGCACCTGCGTAATTGCACTGCGCTGCCCTCCTCCTTATAAATACTTCTCCCCTCGCGATCATTATCTCTTCTCCCCCTCGCCGTCTCGCTCAAACCCTAGCGCCACCGCTAGCATCAACCGATGCCGGAGACGAAGTGCTTTGCTACCGCAACCTCTTCGACGCCATCTTCACACTGGCCGCGGACATCGTCTTCTCCGCCGCCACCGTAGGTGTCTTCCGTCGCTAAGTTAGGGCGCGGGAGATTGGACTGCTCGGCCTCCTTCTGCCTCGTTTAGTAGTTCGTCAGGCGGTAAATAAGACTCGCTTTTTACCGTTCAATTTGATCCGTTGAACTGTCCACATCTTCCAAAAGTTGCTTCTACACTTCCAAATCTATATCTTTTGTTTTTGCATCTCATAACTTGCAAGTATGTTAACTTATGTATCACAACTAGTTAGATTCCTCACTTGTACTTATTCATGGATTCGTACAAATCTGGAACCAACTCACATCGATAAGTGAATGTCTTCGCACTATGAGGTCAATGTCTTCAAACTGATTTTATCTTCAAAATCTTCTAAGAATGCATATGAACTCTTCCCCTTCCCTCGCATCTCTAATGCTGCCACAGGTACATGTCCGTGGGATAATCCCTTGGTTCTCATAGTCTGCATTCATTTACAGAATTCTTACAGCATCACACTGAATCTCCAGAAGCCAACTCTTGCTTGACCAGCAGATTGAATCCAAACACCATTGTGAAGCCTTTCATTCTGAATCCAATGGCCGGTGGAAAATCTGCAAAGAAAGGTGGCAGATAGCGCTGGGACAACACTGCTTTGGACCTGCCACCAGATCCCTATGAACAATACAAGTCTGACCCAGAGGAAACCTATGGTGAACGGAAAACTCGAGTCCAATGGATTTGAAGATATTGGGAAGAGGAATGGTTTCGGTACCATTTTGTTACACCTAAGTACGCGAAGAAGAATGCTGTGAGGCCACCATGGGCCAATATTGTGTATAGGAAGCTGCACCCAGGACGAAGGCTGAAGCCATGGCAAAGGGCTTCTATCCTTGCATGGTCAGAGGACCTCAGCCTAAAGATGCCGACCCATCCAGTCTCCGATGGTGTCACGAAGATGAATTGTTTGAGCAAAATCTTCAGTTTGCAAGGGCTTCAGCATTGCAGAACAAGAAAGATCTGGGGATTGACTTCAACCCTCGTCCAGCACCTCCAAGGCCAGATGGCAGTCGTGAAGCTGATCAGAACATCATCGGTCCCTTCAATAGCTTTAATGGGCTCCTCTCCCACATATCTGCACAAAGGGCCACCGTTGAAGAAGCTACTAGAGAAGAGGAACATGCTGAAGTTCCTGAGCCCCCGAACCCAAAGAAGAAGGCTAAGGCTTCAAAAGCTTCAAGTGTGAAGCCATTGAAATCCGCACCTCCTGAATCCAGTGTGCAGTTTGAGGATCAATCTCGCATCTCCAAGAAATCCAAGAAGCCTAAGAAGATTTCTGGACATGACCTCACCCCTGCTAGCATTATGCGAAATGAAGAGAATGTTATAGATCTGTCAAGTGATGAAGATCTTGCTGATGATGCTCTGGAAATGCTCATCAAGAGCAAGCAGGAGACCGAAATCTTCAAGGATTTGCCTCTCTTTGATGCAGATATTCTCAACAATTTCATTGATGAATGGTTTGAAGATCCTACTCTCGCCATTGACGATCTGCAATTGCCCATTGACATCAGTGTCACATTTCAGGGCTGCATAGCCAAGGAACTTGCTATAGCTCAGAAGATTGTTGAGCTGAAAAACAAAATTGACTATGAGAAGGCCTAGTTCAAGAAGCATATGGCAAAGCTCAGCGTCATTGATGTTCATAACTTCAAGCAAATGATGATTGACCTCAAGGCTCAGTTCAAAAAGAAATGTGAGGAAGCCAAAGGCTCTCGTGAGCGCATGAAGTACTATGCTAAGAAATGCATCCAGGCTCACAATGAGGCTGTGAAGGGAAAGGCTCTTGGGTGTCCAGGCGTTGACCCCAAGCTGGCTACCAAGAAGAAGAATAAGTATGTTGAAGCTGAACCCGAAGCCCCAAGGCGGGAAAGACCAAGCATTATCTTCCCTGCCAGTATGACTGGCTCGAAGCCAAAGGTCC
Organism: Aegilops bicornis; assembly: GCA_021605145.1. Lineage (NCBI taxonomy): Eukaryota > Viridiplantae > Streptophyta > Magnoliopsida > Poales > Poaceae > Aegilops > Aegilops bicornis. The sequence goes on from CM038674.1 coordinate 495,446,384, forward strand.
CTTCAGCAGCTTTTGAGCAGAAGAAGACTAAGCTGGCTGAGGCCGAAGCCAAAATAAGGAAGCACCATGATACTTCTGATGCAGCTCCCTCCAAGAAGAAGCTGAAGACAAAGTCTTCAAAGGTTTCACGTAAAGAACGTGATGCTCCCTAAGAACCACTGCTCGTTGAGCCTATTTCAGTTGCACTGCCAGCATCCACCAATCGCGAGCGTCGTCTCATCGTACATGACCCTGCTCCCACAGAGGCTCATGAGTCTAAAGATATTCCAGCTGCTGACCCCATAGCAGCTGAAGACATTGGTCATGATGACAATGTAGAAGATGATGTAGTCCTTCCTCAGATCATGCCAATCCCGGTATCATCGCCTGCTCATACGAGCAGTAAACTCATAAGCATCGGCGGTCCCACGATGCCAATCACACAAGATGCATCCTGGGAAGAGCAACACCCCAACTCCCCATTGCATGAAGTTATTCCTCGCACTCCACCTGCTCATGTCACCACTCTGGTGCTTGAGACACCGCAAGAGACTCCTGAAGACATGGAGAAGACCACTCCTTCAACATAGGCGCCGCCAACTTTTTGAAGGCTTCACAGAGGCCCTAGGCCCTCGGTATCCATGTCGAGCATTCCTGAAGAGGATGTGCAAGCCACAAGCTCAGTAGCATGTCAAGTGATCCCTGAAGCCATCCCTTCCGTTACTGTTGTTGGGGAACGCAGTATTTCAAAAAAAATCCTACGATCACGCAAGATCTATATAGGAGATGCATAGCAACGAGACAGGTGAGTGTGTCCACGTACCCTTGTAGACCGAAAGCGGAAGCGTTTATTAACGCGGTTGATGTAGTCGAACGTCTTCACGATTCAACCGATCCAAGTACCGAACGTACGGAACCTCCATGTTCAGCACACGTTCAACACGATGACGTCCCTCGAGCTCTTGATCCAGTTGAGGACGAGGGAGAGTTCCGTCAGCACGATGGCGGGGTGACGGTGATGATGAATTTACCGGTGCAGGGCTTTGCCTAATCACTACGACGATATGACCGAGGTGTTAAACTATGGAGGGGGGCACCGCACATGGCTAAGAGAAGACTTCTTGTGCCTTTGGGGTGCCCCCCTCCCCCGTATATAAAGGAGGGGAGGAGGAGGAGGCCGGCCCCCTAGGGTCGCGCCAAGTGTGGGGATTCCTGCTAGGACTCCCTAGTCCTAGTAGGATTCCCGTTTCTTTTTCCTTTTTCAGAGTAGCAAAGGGGGAAAGAGAGAAGGAGTAGGAGATGGAAAGGGGGGCGCCGCCCCCACCCCTTGTCCAATTCAGATTAGCAAGGGGGCGCACGCCACCTCCTATGGCCGGCCCTCTCTTCTCCACTAAGGCCCATGTTGGCCCATTACCTTCCCGGGGGAGGGGGTCCGGTAACCTCCCGGTACTCTGAAACTTCCAGAAACCATTCTAGTGTCCGAATGTAACCTTCCAATATATGAATCTTTACCTCTCAACCATTTTGAGACTCCTCGTCATGTCCGTGATCTCATCCAGGACTCCGGACAAACTTCGGTCATCAAATTGCATAACTCATAATACAAATCGTCATCAAACATTAAGCGTGCGGACCCTACAGGCTCGAAAAACTATGTAGACATGACCGAGACACATCTCCAGTCAATAACCAATAGCAGAACCTGGATGCTCATATTGGCTCCTACATATTCTACGAAGATCTTTATCGGTCAAACCGCATAACAACATACGTCATTCCTTTTGTCATCGGTATGTTACTTGCCCGAGATTCGATCGGCGGTATCACATACCTAGTTCAATCTCGTTACCGGCAAGTCTCTTTACTCGTTCCGTAATGCATCATCCCATAACTAACTCATTAGTCACATTGCTTGCAAGGCTTATAGTGATGTGCATTGCCGAGAGGGCCCAGAGATACCTCTCTGATACTCGGAATGACAAATCCTAATCTTGATCTATGCCAACTCAACAAACACCATCGGAGACACCTGTAGAGCATATTTATAATCACCCAATTACGTTGTGACGTTTGATAGCACACAAAGTGTTCCTCCGGTATTCGGGAGTTGCATAATCTCAGAGGAATATGTATAAGTCATGAAGAAAGCAATAGCAATAAATCTATACGATCATAATGCTAAGCTAACGGATGGGTCTTGTCCATCACATCATTCTCTAATGATGTGATCCCATTCATCAAATGACAGCACATGTCCATGGTCAGGAAACTTAACCATCTTTGATTAACGAGCTAATCAAGTAGAGGCATACTAGGGACACTTTGTTTGTCTATGTATTCACACATGTACTAAGTTTCTAGTTAATACAATTCTAGCATGAATAATAAACATTTATCATGATATAAGGGAATATAAATAACAACTTTATTATTACCTCTAGGGCATATTTCCTTCAGTCTCCCACTTGCACTAGAGTCAATAATCTAGATTACATAGTAATGATTCTAACACCCATGCAGTCTTGGTGCTGATCACGTTTTGCTCGTGAGAGAGGCTTAGTCAACGGGTCTGCAACATTCAGATCCGTATGTATTTTGCAAATATCTATGTCTCCCTCCTTGACTTGATCGCGGATGGAATAGAAGCGTCTCTTGATGTTGTTGGAAATATGCCCTAGAGGCAATAATAAATTAGTTATTATTATATTTCCTTGTTCACGATAGTCGTTTATTATCCATGCTATAATTGTATTGATAGGAAACTCAGATACATGTGTGGGTACATAGACAACACCATGTCCCTAGTAAGCCTCTAGTTGACTAGCTCGTTGATCAATAGATGGTTACGGTTTCCGACCATGGACATTGGATGTCATTGATAACGGGATCACATCATTAGGAGAATGATGTGATGGACAAGACCCAATCCTAAGCCTAGCACAAAGATCGTAGTTCGTATGCTAAAGCTTTTCTAATGTCAAGTATCATTTCCTTAGACCATGAGATTGTGCAACTCCGGATAACGTAGGGAATGCTTTGGGTGTACCAAACGTCACAACGAATCGGGTGACTATAAAGGTGCACTACAGGTATCTCTGAAAGTGTCTGTTGGGTTGGTACGAATCGAGACTGGATTTGTCACTCCGCAAACGGAGAGGTATCTCTAGGCCCACTCGGTAATACATCATCATAATGTGCACAATGTGACCAAGGGGTTGATCATGGGATGATGTGTTATGGAACGAGTAAAGAGACTTGCCGCAGAACGATTGAACAAGGTATCGGGATACCGACGATCGAATCTCGCAAGTATAATACCGCTAGACAAAGGGAATTGTATACGGGATCGATTGAGTCCTTGACATCGTGTTTCATCCGATGAGATCATCGTGGAACATGTGGGAGCCAACATGGGTATCCAGATCCGCTGTTGGTTCTTGACCGGAGAACGCCTCGGTCATGTTCCAGATGGTTCCCGAACCCGTAGGGTCTACACACTTAAGGTTCGATGGCGCTTAGGGTTATAAAGGAAGTTTGTATGTGGTTACCGAATATTGTTAGGAGTCCGGATGAGATCTCGGACGTCACGAGGAGTTCGGAATGGTCCTGAGGTAAAGATTTATATATGGGAAGTCATGTTTTGGTCACGGAAAAGTTTCGGTTTTTCCAGAACGCATCTGGGACCACCGGGAGGGTCCTGGGGTCCACCAAGTGGGGCCACTAACCCCGGAGGGCTGCATGGGCCAAGTGTGGGAGGAACCAGCCCTGTGTGGGCTGGTGCGCCCACAAGGGGCCCAAGGCGCCTAAGGAGAGGAGAGGCAAACCCTAAGGGCGAGATGGGCCTTAGGGGCCCATACCGTGCGCCTCCTCTCCCTCCACCTGCCGCCACCCAGATGGGATTGGGGCTGGCCGCCGCCCCTAGGGTGGAACCCTAGAGGCGCAGCCCCCTCCCTCTCCCCTATAAATACTTGAGGCTTGGGGGCTGCCCAACAGAAGAGTTTCTCCCTCTATTGGCGCATCCCTGCCTCTCCTCCTCCTCCTCTCCCGTGGTGCTTGGCGAAGCCCTGCTGGATTGCCACGCTCCTCCATCACCACCACGCTGTTGTGTTGCTGCTGGACGGAGTCTTCCTCAACCTCTCCCTCTCTCCTTGCTGGATCAAGGCGTGGGAGACGTCACCGGGCTGTACATGTGTTGAAAGCGGAGGTGCCGTCCGTTCGGCACTAGGATCTCTGGTGATTTGGATCACGACGAGTACGACTCCTTCAACCCGGTTCTCTTGAACGCTTCCGCTTAGCGATCTACAAGGGTATGTAGATGCACTCTCCTTCCCCTTGTTGCTAGTTTCTCCATAGATAGATCTTGGTGACACATAGGAAAATTTTGAATTTCGCCACGCTCCCCAACAAAGGCATCATGAGCTAGGTCTATTGCGTAGATTCTTTGCACGAGTAGAACACAAAGTAGTTGTGGGCGTTGATGATGTTCAATATGCTTACCGTTACTAGTCCAATCTTGTTTCGATGGTATTGTGGGATGAAGCGGCCGGACCGACCTTACACGTACTCTTCACGTGAGATGTGTTCCACTGACTGACATGCACTTGGTGCATAAGGTGGCTAGCGGGTGCCAGTCTCTCCCACTTTAGTCGGAACTGATTCGATGAAAAGGGTCCTTATGAAGGGTAAATAGCAATTGGCGTATCACGTTGTGGTTTTGCGTAGGTAAGAAACGTTCTTCCTAGAAACCCATAGCAGCCACGTAAGACATGCAAACAACAATTAGAGGACGTCTAACTTGTTTTTGCAGGGTATGCTATGTGATGTGATATGGCCAAGAAGAATGTGATGAATGATATGTGATGTATGAGATTGATCATGTTCTTGTAATAGGATTCACGACTTGCATGTCAATGAGTATGACAACCGTCAGGAGCCATAGGAGTTGTCTTTATTTATTGTATGACCTGCGTGTCATTAAACAACGCCATGTAATTACTTTACTTTATTGATAACCTGTAGCCATAGTAGTAGAAGTAATAGTTGGCGAGACAACTTCATGAAGACACGATGATGGAGATCATGGTGTCATGCCGGTGACGATGATGATCATGGAGCCCCGAAGATGGAGATCAATGGAGCTATATGATATTGGCCATATCATGTCACTACTATATATAATTGCATGTGATGTTTATTATGTTTATGCATCTTGTTTACTTAGAACGACGGTAGTAAATAAGATGATCCCTTACAACAATTTCAAGAAGTGTTCTCCCTAACTGTGCACCGTTGCTAAAGTTCATCGCTTCTAAGCACCACGTGATGATCGGGTGTGATGGATTCTTACGTTCACATACAACGGGTGTAAGATGATTTACACACGCGAAACACTTAGGGTTAACTTGACGAGCCTAGCATGTACGCACATGGCCTCGGAACACGTAGACCGAAAGGTCGAGCAGGAGTCGTATGGTAGATACGATCAACATGAAGATGTTCACCGATGATGACTAGTCCGTCTCACGTGATGATCGGACACGGCCTAGTTGACTCGGATCATGTAATCACTTAGATGACTAGAGGGATGTCTATTCGAGTGGGAGTTCATGAGATGAACTTAATTATCCTGAACATAGTCAAAAGATCTTTGCAAATTATGTCGTAGCTCGCGCTTTAGTTCTACTGTTTAGATATGTTTCTAGAGAAAATATAGTTGAAAGTTGACAAGAGCGATTGTGCGGACAAAGAGAAAGCTTATGTCCTTAATGCACCGCTCGGTGTGCTGAACCCCAAACGTCGTTTGTGGATGTTACGAACATCGGACATACACGCTTTGATAACTACGTGATAGTTCGGTTAAACGGTTTAGAGTTGAGGCACCAAAGACGTTTTTGAAACGTCATGAACATATGAGATGTTTGGAGGGATGAAATTGGGATTTCAGGCTCGTGCCCACGCCAAGAGGTATAAGACCTCCGACGATTTTCTTAGCCTGCAAACTAAGGGAGAAAAGCTCAATCGTTGAGCTTGTGCTCGATTGTCTCGAAAGTGCAACAATCACTTGAATCGAGTGGGAGTTGATCTTCCGGATGAGATAGTGATGTTTCTCCAAAGTCATTGCCACCAAGCTACTAGAGCTTCGTGATGAACTATAACATATCGAGGATAGATATGATGATCCTTGAAGTGTTCGCGATGTTTGTCACCGCAAAGTAGAAGTCAAGTAGGAGCATCAATTGTTGATGGTTGGTAAAACCACTAGTTTCAAGAAGGGCAAGGGCAACAAGGGATACTTCATGAAATGGCAAAACAGTTGTCGCTCTAGTGAAGAAACCCAAGGTTGAACCCAAACCCGAGACTAAGTGCTTCAGAATGAGAGGAACGGACATCAAGCGGAACCACCCTAGATACTTGGTAGATGAGAAGGTCGGCAAGGTCGATAGAAGTATATTGGATATACATTATGTTAATGTGTACTTTACTAGTACTCCTAGTAGCACCGTGGTATTAAGATACCGGTTCGGTTGCTAAGTGTTAGTAACTCGAAATAAAAGAGCTACGGAATAAACGGAGACTAGCTAAAGGTGAGTCGACGATATGTGTTGGAAGTGTTTCCAAGTTTGATGTGATCAAACATCGCACGCTCCCTCTACCATCAAGATTAGTATTAAACCTGAATAATTGTCATTTGGTGTTTGCGTTGAGCATAGACACGATTGGATTATGTCTATCGCAATACGGTTATTCATTTAAGGAGAATAATGGTTACTCTATTTATTTGAATAACACCTTCAATGGTCTTGCACATAAAGGAATGGTTTATTGAATCTCGATCGTAGTGATACACATTTTCATGCCAAAAGATATAAGATAGTAATGATAGTACCACTTACTTGTGGCACTGCCATGTAAGTCATATTGGTATAAAACGCATGAAGAAGCTCCATGTTGATGGATCTTTGGACTCACTCGTTTTGAAAAGTTTGAGACATGCGAACCATGTCTATTGGTGCATACGCATGAAGAAACTCCATGCAGATGGATCGTTTAGACTCACTTGATTTTGAATCACTTGAGATATGCAAATCATACCACATGGACAAGATGACCTAAAAGCCTCGGTTTCAAAGAAGATGGAACTAGATAGCAACTTGTTGGAAGTAACACATTTTGATGTGTGCAGTCCAATGAGTGCTTTGAGGCATGCAAAGGAATATCGTTATGTTCTTACTTCATGATGATTCGAGTAGATGTTGAGTATATTTACTTGATGAAACACAAGTCTGAATTATTGAATGGTTCAAGTAATTTCAGAGTGAAGCTGGAGATCATTGTGACAAGAGGATAAAATGTCCATGATATGATCATAGAGATGAGTATCTGAGTTACGAGCTTTGGCACGCAACAAAGACATTGTGGAAATTGTTTCACAATTAATACCGCACCGAACACCATAGTGTGATGGTGTGTCCGAACATCATAGTTGCACCCTATTGGATATGGTGCGTACCATGATGTCTCTTATCGAATTACCACTATCGTTCATGGGTTAGGCATTATAGACAACCACACTCACTTTAATGGGGCACCACGTAATTCCGTTGAGACGACACCGTTTGGAGAAACCTAAGTTGTCGCTTTCTTGAAAGTTTGGGGCTGCGACGCTTATGTGAAAGAGTTTCGTGTTGATAAGCTCGAACCCAAAGCGGATAAAATGCATCTTCATAGGACACCCAAAACAGTTGGGTATACCTCCTAATTCAGATCCGAAAGCAATAGGGATTGTTTCTTGAATCGGATCCTTTCTCGAGGAAAAGTTTGTCTCGGAAAGTTGAGTGGGAGGATGGTGGAGACTTGATGAGGTTATTGAACCGTCACTTCAACAAGTGTGTAGCAAGGGCACAGAAGTTGTTCTGTGGCACCTACACCAATTGAAGTCGAAGCTTATGATAGTGATCATGAAGTTTTGGATCAAGTCACTACCGTACCTCGTGGGGTGACAAGGATGCGTCTTCGCTTCGTGAGTGGTACGGTGATCCTGTCTTGAAGGACATGTTGCTAGACAACAATGAACCTACGAGCTATGGAGAAGCGATGGTGGGCCCAAATTCGACAAATGGTTAGAAGCCATAAAATCCGAGATAGGATCCATGTATCATAACAAAGCATGGACTTTGGTGGACTTGCCCGATGATCGGCAAGCCATTGAAATAAATGGATCTTTAAGAAGAAGACGGACGTGGACGGTAATGTCACCGCCTATGAAGCTCGACTTGTGGCGAAGAGTTTTTCACAAGTTCAAAGAGTTGACTACGATGAGATTTTCTCATCCGTAGCGATGCTTAAGTCCATCGGAATCATGTTAGCATTAGCTGCATTTATGAAATCAGGTAGATGGATGTCAAAACGAGTTTCCTTACCAGTCTTCGTAAGGAAAGGTTGTATGTGATACAATCGTAAAGTTTTTGTCGATCCTAAGGATGCTAAAAGGTATGCTGGCTCCAAATGATCCTTCTAAGGACTGGGGTAAGCATCTCGGAGTTGGAATATGCACTTTGATAGGATGATCAAAGATTTTGGGTTTATACAAAGTTTATGAGAAACTTGTATTTCCAAAGAAGTGAGTGGGAGCACTATAGAATTTCTGATGAGTATATGTTGTTGACATATTGATGATCGTAAATGATGTGGAATTTCCGGAAAGCATATAGGGTTATTTGAAAGATGATTTTAAATAGAAAACCTGGATTAGGCTATTTGAACAATAAGCATCAAGATCTATAAGATAGATCAAAATGCTTAATAATACTTTCAAATGAGCACATACCTTGACATGATCTTGAAGGTGTTCAAGATGGATCACCAAAGAAGGAGTTCTTGCTCGAGTTGTAAGGTATGAAGTTAAGAGTTAAAAGCTCGACCACGGCAGAAGAGAGACAAAGGATTTAAGGCCGTCCCCTACGCTTCGGACGTAGGCTCTATAGTATGCTATGTCAGGTACCGCACTGAAGTGTGCCTTGCCATGAGTCACTATAGGGTACAAGAATGATCCAGAACGGATCATTGGACAGCGGTCAAAAATTATCCTTAGAAGAATAAGGACATATTTCTCGATTATGGAGGTGATAAAGAGTTCGGCGTAAAGGGTTACGTCGATGCAAGCTTTAACACCTATCCGAATGACTCTGAATAGCAAACCGGATACGTATAGTGGAGCAACCATTTGGAATAGCTTCAAGTGGAACGTGGAAATAGCATTTACAATATGACATAGAGAATTGCAAAGTACATACGGATCTGAATACTGCAGACCCGTTGACTAAAACTTCTCTTACAAGCAAAACATGATCAAACCCTAGAACTCATTGAGACTTAATCACATGGTGATGTGAACTAGTTTAAGACAATAGTAGACTCTTTGGATGTTGGTCACATGGCGATGTGACCTATCTTTGTTGATCACATGGCGATGTGAACTAGATTATTGACTCTAGTGCAAGTGGGAGACTGTTGGAAATATGCCCTAGAGGCAATAATAAATTAGTTATTATTATATTTCCTTGTTCACGATAGTCGTTTATTATCCATGCTATAATTGTATTGATAGGAAACTCAGATACATGTGTGGGTACATAGACAACACCATGTCCCTAGTAAGCCTCTAGTTGACTAGCTCGTTGACCAATAGATGGTTACGGTTTCCTGACCATGGACATTGGATGTCATTGATAACGGGATCACATCATTAGGAGAATGATGTGATGGACAAGACCCAATCCTAAGCCTAGCACAAAGATCGTAGTTCAGATGCTAAAGCTTTTCTAATGTCAAGTATCATTTCCTTAGACCATGAGATTGTGCAACTCCGGATACCGTAGGAATGCTTTGGTGTACCAAACGTCACAACGTGAATCGGGTGACTATAAAGGTGCACTACGTGTATCTCCGAAAGTGTCATTGGGTTGGCACGAATAGAGACTGGGATTTGTCACTCCGTGTAAACGGAGAGGTATCTCTAGGCCCACTCGGTAATACATCATCATAATGTGCACAATGTGACCAAGGGGTTGATCATGGGATGATGTGTTACGGAACGAGTAAAGAGACTTGCCGGTAACGAGATTGAACAAGGTATCGGGATACCGACGATCGAATCTCGGGCAAGTACAATACCGCTTAGACAAAGGGAATTGTATACGGGATCGATTGAGTCCTTGACATCGTGTTTCATCCGATGAGATCATCGTGGAACATGTGGGAGCCAACATGGGTATCCAGATCCCGCTGTTGGTTACCGACCGAGAACGCCTCTTGGTCATGTTCCAGATGGTTCCCGAACCCGTAGGGTCTACACACTTAAGGTCTGGCGACGCTTAGGGTTATAAAGGAAGTTTGTATGTGGTTACGAATGTTGTTCGAGTCCCGGATGAGATCCCGAACGTCACGAGGAGTTCCGGAATGGTCCGGAGGTAAAGATTTATATATGGAAGTCCTGTTTTGGTCACCAAAAGTTTCGGTTTTTTCCTAGAACGCATCTGGGACCACTGGGAGGGTCCCGGGGGTCCACCAAGTGGGGCCACTAACCCCGAGGGCTGCATGGGCCAAGTGTGGGAGGGAACCAGCCCGGGTGGGCTGGTGCGCCCCACAAGGGGCCCAAGGCGCTTAAGGAGAGGAGAGGGGCAAACCCTAAGGCGAGATGGGCCTTGGGGCCCATACCGTGCGCCTCCCTCTCCCCCTCCACCTGGCCGCCACCCAGATGGGATTGGGGCTGGCCGCCGCCCCTAGGGTGGAACCCTAGAGGGGGCGCAGCCCCCTCCCTCTCCCCTATAAATACTTGAGGCTTGGGGGCTGCCCAACACAAGAGTTTCTCCCTCTATTGGCGCAGCCCTGCCTCTCCTCCTCCTCCTCTCCCGTGGTGCTTGGCGAAGCCCTGCTGGATTGCCACGCTCCTCCATCACCACCACGCCGTTGCCAGGCTGCTGGACGGAGTCTTCCTCAACCTCTCCCTCTCTCCTTGCTGGATCAAGGCGTGGGAGACGCCTTTGGGATGTACGTGTGTTGAACGCGGAGGTGCCGTCCGTTCGGCACTAGGATCTCCGGTGATTTGGATCACGATGAGTACGACTCCTTCAACCCCGTTCTCTTGAACGCTTCCGCTTAGCGATCTACAAGGGTATGTAGATGCACTCTCCTTCCCCTCGTTGCTAGTTTCTCCATAGATAGATCTTGGTGACACGTAGGAAAATTTTGAATTTCTGCTACGTTCCCCAACATATGTGTTTGGTTCTCTTGTGAAATCAGGATTCCTTCGCCAAGGCTATTGCTCCAGTATTGTCACAAAAGATTTTCATTGGACCCGATGCACTAGGTATTACACCTAAATTGGATATGAACTCCTTCATCCAGACTCCTACATTTGCTGCTTCCGAAGCAGATATGTACTCCACATCATACGTAGATCCCGCCACGATGCTCTGCTTGGAACTGCACCAACTGATAGCTCCACCATTCAATATAAATACGTATACGGCTTGCGACTTAGAGTCATCCGGATCAGTGTCAAAGCTTGCATCGACGTAACCATTTACGACGAGCTCTTTGTCACCTCCATAAACGAGAAACATATCCTCAGTCCTTTTCGTGTATTTCTGATGTTCTTGACCGCTGTCCAGTGATCCACTCCTGGATTACTTTGGTACCTCCCCGCTAAACTTATAGCAAGGCACACATCAGGTCTGGTACACAGTATTGCATACATGATAGAACCTATGGCTGAGGCATAGGGAATAATGACTTTCATTTTCTCTCTATCTTCTGCTGTGATCGGGCTTGATTCCGATTCAACTTCACACCTTGTAACACAGGCAAGAACACTTTCTCTGACTGATCCATTTTGAACTTTGTCAAAACTTTATCAAGGTATGTGCTTTGTGAAAGTCCAATTAAGCGTCTTGATCTATCTCTATAGATCTTGATGCCCAATATATAAGCACCTTCACCGACGTCTTTCATTGAAAAATTCTTATTCAAGTATCCTTTTATGCTATCCAGAAATTATGTATTATTTCCAATCAACAATTTGTCATCCACATATAATATGAGAAATGCTCTGAGCTCCCAAATACTTTCTTGTAAATACAGGCTTCTCCAAAAGTCTGTATAAAACCATATGCTTTGACCACACTATCAAAGCGTATATTCCAACTCCGAGAGGCTTGCACCAGTCCATAAATGGATCGCTGGAGCTTGCACACTTTGTTAGCACCTTTAGGATTGAAAAAACCTTATGGTTGCATCATATACAACTCTTCTTTAAGATATCCATTAAGGAATGCAGTTTTGACATCCATTTGCCAAATTTCATAATCATAAAATGCGGCAATTGCTAACATGATTTGGACAGACTTAAGCATGGCTACGGGTGAGAAGGTCTCATCATAGTCAACTCCTTGAACTTGTCGAAAACCTTTTGCAACAAGTCAAGCTTTGTAGACAGTAACATTACCGTCAGCGTCAGTCTTCTTCTTGAAGATCCATTTATTCTTTATGGCTTGCCGATCATCGGGCAAGTCAAACAAAGTCCACACTTTGTTCTCATACATGGATCCTATCTCAGATTTCATGGCCTCAAGCCATTTCGCGGAATCTGGGCTCATCATCGCTTCCTCATAGTTCATAGGTTTGTCATGGTCAAGTAAAATGACCTCCTGAACAGGATTACCGTACCACTCTGGTGCGGATCGTACTCTAGTTGACCTACGAGGTTCGGTAGTAACTTGATCTGAAGTTTCATGATCATCATCATTAGCTTCCTCACTGATTGGTGTAGGAATCACTGGAACTGATTTCTATGATGAACTACTTTCCAATTCGGGAGAAGGTACAATTACCTCATCAAGTTCTACTTTCCTCCCACTCACTTCTTTCGAGAGAAACTCCTTCTATAGAAAGTATCCATTCTTAGCAACAAATATCTTGCCTTCAGATCTGTGATAGAAGGTGTACCCAAAAGTCTCCTTTGGGTATCTTATGAAGACACATTTCTCCAATTTGGGTTCGAGCTTATCAGGTTGAAGCTTTTTCACATAAGCATCACAGCCCCAAAACTTTAAGAAACGACAACTCCGGTTTCTTGCCAAACCATAGTTCATATGGTGTCGTCTCAACGGATTTACAAGGTGCCCTATTTAACGTGAATGCAACTGTCTCTAAAGCATAACCCCAAAACGATAGTGGTAAATCAGTAAGAGACACCATAGATCGCACCATATCCAATAAAGTACGGTTACGACGTTCGGACACACCATTACACTGTGGTGTTCCAGGTGGCGTGAGTTGTGAAACTATTCCACATTGTTTCAACTGAAGACCAAACTCATAACTTAAATATTCACCTCCACGATCAGATCGTAAAAACTTTATTTTCTTGTTACGATGATTTTCCACTTCACTCTGAAATTCTTTGAACTTTTCAAATGTTTCAGACTTATGTTTCATCAAGTAGATATACCCATATCTGCTCAAATCATCTGTGAAGGTCAGAAAATAACGATACCCGCTGCGAGCCTCAACACTCATCGGACCGCATACATCGGTATGTATTATTTCCAACAAGTCAGTTGCTTGCTCCATTGTTCCAGAGAACGGAGTCTTAGTCATCTTGCCCATGAGGCATGGTCGCAAGCATCAAGTGATTCCAAAAGCCCATCAGCATGGAGTTTCTTCATGCGCTTTACACCAATATGACCTAAACGGCAAGTGCCACAAATAAGTTGCACTATCATTATTAACCTTGCATCTTTTGGCTTCAATATTATGAATATGTGTATCACTACAATCGAGATTCAAAAAATAGACCACTCATCAAGGGTGCATGACCATAAAAGATATTACTCATATAAATAGAACAACCATTATTCTTTGATTTAAATGAATAACCGTCTCGCATCAAACAAGATCCAGATATAATGTTCATGCTTAACGCTGGCACCAAATAATAATTATTCAGGTCTAAAACTAATCCCGACGGTAGATGTAGAGGTAGTGTGCCAACGACAATCAAATCGACTTTGGAACCATTTCCCACGCACATCGTCACCTCGTCCTTAGCCAATCTTTGTTTAATCTGTAGCCCCTGTTTCGAGTTGCAAATATGAGCAACAAAACCAGTATCAAATACCCAGGCGCTACTACGAGCATTAGTAAGGTACACATCAATAACATGTATATCAAATATACCTTTCACTTTGCCATCCTTCTTATCCGCCAAATACTTGGGGCGTTACCACTTCCAAAGGACCGGTCCCTTTGCGGAGAAGCACCTGGCCTCGTGCTTAGATCCAGACTTGGGCTTCTTCACTTGAGCAGTAACTTCCTTTCCGTTCTTTTTGAAGTTCCCCCTTCTTTCCTTTGCCCTTTTTCTTGAAACTAGTGGTCTTGTTAACCATCAACACTTGATGCCCCTTCTTTATTTCTACCTCCGCAGCCTTTAGCATCGCGAAGAGCTCGGGAATAGTCTTTTCCATCCCTTGCATATTATAGTTCATCACGAAGCCTTTATAGCTTGGTGGCAGTGATTGAAAAACTCTGTCAATGACACTATCATCAGGAAGATTAACTCCTAACAGAGCCAAGTGGTTGTGGTACCCAGACATTCTGAGTATGTGTTCACTGAAAGAACTATTCTCCTCCATTTTGCAGCTATAGAACTTGTTGGAGACTTCATATCTCTCAACTCGGGCATTTGCTTGAAATATTAACTTCAACTCCTGGAACAGCTCATATGCTTCATGATACGTCTGCGTCGTATCTATAATTTTTGACTGTTCCATGCAAATATTATTCAACTTTCATATACTTTTGGCAACTTTTTATACTATTTTTGGGACTAACATATTGATCCAGTGCCAGTTCCTATTTGTTGCATGTTTTATGTTTCGCAGAAACCCCATATCAAACGGAGTCCAAACGGGATAAAAACGGACGGAGAATTATTTTGGAATATTTGTGATTTTTGGGAAGTAAAATCAACAAGAGATGGTTCCCGAGGTGGCCACGAGGGTGGGGCTGCTACCTCTTGAGCACTGCATTGGTTTTCCCTTGAAGAGGAAAGGGTGATGCAGCAAAGTAGCGTAAGTATTTCCCTCAGTTTTTGAGAACCAAGGTATCAATCCAGTAGGAGGCTACACGCAAGTCCCTCGCACCTACACAAACAAATAAATCCTTGCAACCAACGCGATAAGGGGTTGTCAATCCCTACACAACCACTTACGAGAGTGAGATCTGATAGATATGATAAGATAATATTTTTGGTAATTTTGTGATAAAGATGCAAAGTAAAGTAAACAAAATAAAAAAACAGTGCTAGAAATAGCTTGTTGTCGGGAGATTAATATGATGGAAAATAGACCAGGGGCCCATAGGTTTCACTAGTGGCTTCTCTCAAGAGCATAAGTATTTTACGGTGGGTGAACAAATTACTGTTGAGCAATTGACCGAATTGAGCATAATTATGAGAATATCTAAGTATGATCATGTAATTGACAGAATCTAGCCATGTCGTCGATGAGGTTGTCGACGTAGGGGAAGAAGTCGTCGTCGGGGAAGTAGTCGTCGGATTCCGTGATGGAAAAGTCAGTAGTCGCGCGGAGCGCTCCCCAAAAACCTTATCACCCTTCTCCCGTACTTGACTCAAAGTGGTGCGGTTTCGGAGGCCTACTGTCCCGACCTGCGGTGCACACCGCAAGCAGGATGGGGAAGATCGTAGTAGCAGCGCAGTGCTCAGGAACTTGTGGCGAAAGGAGGAATAGGTTCCGGTGCGTCTCTCTGAGAGGAGTGACCTCCCTTTTATAGGCGCAAGAGAAGGAGGCGAGAGGCTACGCCGGAAGCTGAAGCGAACGTGGGAGACGAAACAAACGGGCAGTAGCCGAATAGTGCAGCGTTCGTATTCAATATCCACTACAGCAAAAACTTTCCAGCTCCCGAGTGGCCATTCGTATACCCGTAGTGCGTGGAAAAAATTTAGACATCGGCTTGGCTCATTCCCTCAACCCTTGTGTGCAATCTTGGTATTGTCGTGTGAAGCGGCGGAGGAGGAGTTACAGGACGCCCGATTCAATCATACACTAATCATGCACGCAAATGTGTACGATCAAGATCGTGGACTCACGGAAGATATCACAACACAACTCTAAAACATAAATAAGTCATACAAGCATCATAATACAAGCCAGGGCCTCGAGGGCTCGAATACAAGTGCTCGATCATAGACGAGTCAGCGGAAGCAACAATATCTCGAGTACGTACATAAGTTAAACAAGTTTGCCTTAAGAAGTCTAGCACAAACCGGGATCTGAGATCGAAGAAGGCGCGGGCCTCCTGCTCGATCCTCCTAACTACTCCCGGTCGTTGTCGGTAGGCTGCACGTAGTAGTAGGCACCTCCAACAGTAGGTGAGTCGCCGTTAACGGTGGCGTCGCCCTGGGCTCCAACATCCGTTGCGGCAACCAGGTAGAAGGGAAAGGGGAAAAGGGGAGAAAGCAACCGTGAGTACTCATCCAAAGTACTGCAAGCAAGGAGCTACACTACATATGCATGGGTATATGTGTAAAGGGCCATATCGGGACCGAACTACGTAATGCCGTAATAAGAGGGGATAACAAATCATGTCGAAGACTACGCTCGGGCAGCCTCCGTCTTGCAAAGCATGTAGAAGAGAGTAGATGTAAGTCCTCCAAGTAGCATCGCATAGCAATAATCCTACCCGCGATCCTCTCCTCGTAGCCCCTGTTAGAGAGCGACCATCGGGTTGTATCCGCCCTTGGAAGGGTGTGTTTTATTAAGTATCCGGTTCTAGTTGTCATAAGGTCAAGGTACAACTCCAAGTCGTCACTGCTATCAAGATCACGACTATTCGAATAGATTAACTTCCCTGCAGGGGTGCACCACATAGCCCAACATGCTTGATCCCATTTGGCCGGACACACTTTTCTGGTTCATGCCCGGCCGTGGAAGATCAACACGTCGCAGCCCCACCTAGGCATAACAGAGAGGTCAGCACGCCGGTCTAAACCTAAGCGCCACGAAGTGGGTCCGGGGCCCATCGTTCTTAGCACACCTGCAAGTTGCGAACGCGGCCGGAAGCAGACCTAGCCTAGCAGGCGTTCCAGTCCAATCCGGCGTCGCCGCCGGGCCACGACGTCACGAAATGCTTCGCCGATACCACGACGCCGAAAGTGCCCATAATCGCTCCCGGGTAGTTGGTTAGTGCGTATAGGCCAAGAGCTGCACTTCGGATCAAATACCAAGATCTCGTTAAGCATGT
This sequence comes from Aegilops bicornis, assembly GCA_021605145.1. Classification (NCBI taxonomy): domain Eukaryota; kingdom Viridiplantae; phylum Streptophyta; class Magnoliopsida; order Poales; family Poaceae; genus Aegilops; species Aegilops bicornis. The sequence continues at coordinate 495,463,685 of CM038674.1, forward strand.
TTAGTATCCGCAATCGCCGAACTGGGCCAGGCCCACCTCTGTCGTTGGTGGTCTCAACCTGCCCTGCGGCTCCGCCACAAAGTAACGATCGGGGCCATCGGGAACCTGTGCCCACCTCTACCGGATGTAGCCACATGTCCTTTCAAATTTCATCTCCGAACAAAGATCACATGTAATGTAACGATGTAAAGTATATAGTATATGCCCGTGATCACCTCCCAAGTGATCACAGCCCAAAGAGTATAGCATGGCGAGCGGACAAGAGTGTAGGGCCACCGATGGAACACTAGCATCCTATACTAAGCAAGAGATAGCAGTAAAGGTAACAATGAGAGTAGCAAGGACAGATATGCAAAGAAGATAGGATTAACGGAAAGCGATAACATGCTACACTACTCTAATGCAAGCAAGATAGAGTAGAATAGGCGATATCCGTGATCAAGGGGGGCTTGCTCGAAGCTTCAGTTATGTACAGGGAGAAGGGTCGTCGGTGATGTAGTCGTACTCGATGGCATCAGCGCCGGTCTCGGGGTCTACCAGAGAAGAAGAGGGGGAAAAACAGTAAATACATAGCAAGCAAGTGCAAAACAGGACAACAGGGAGAGCTAGACGTGTTCTAACGCGGTATGAGGTGATACCGGAGAAGGGGGGAAACATCCGGGAAAGTATCCCCAGTGTTCCATATTTTCGGACAGATGAACCGGAGGGGGAAAGTTGCATGTTTGCTATGCTAGGGATGTGTGGTGAACGAACAGGCTGCGTTTCCGGATTCGTCTCGTCTTTCTGAGCAACTTTCATGTACAAAGTTTTTCCATCCGAGCTACGGTTTATTTACTATTAATTTTGAAGTTTTAAATCATTTTCTAAATTATTATTACTATTATTTAACTTGAAAATTAAATGTTAAAATGCTATGGATACATAGAAGTGTACCCACAGATGGGCTTGCTTGGCTGACCAGTAGGCCTAGTTGACTTGGTCAACTGCCCAGTCAGCAGAGGCTGACTAATGTGGCAGTCAAAGTCAATGACCGAGTCGGCATTGGTACATTGGTAGTCAAACTAACTAGTGGGCCCCGTTTGTCATAGTCTCATAGTAATTAAACAAGGTTAATTAGCTTTAACTAATTGATTAGGTTGATCTAATCCAGATTAATTAAGTTAATTAATTCTTTAACTAATTAATTAATTAATATTATTATTATTATTATTATTATTATTATTTAAATCCCTTTTTTAAGAAGCGTTACATGCGGTGGGCCCAAAGGCGGTGGCAGAGGCCATCGAACAGGTGCTAGCGGGCGAACCCGGCGCGCAGCGCCAGGCCAGCGTGAGGCCGTGGCCATGGCGAGCTTCGCCACGGCCGCAGCCTGGCGGCCTTGGCGCGATCTGGCCACGGCAGGGAGGGCGGGAGTGGGGCTATGGGCGGAGAGCACGTGAAGCAGCAGCGAAGCACCTGGCGTGTGGCGCCCGGCGCTGAGGTGGTGGTGGTGCTAAACAAGGTGGCTGTGGGTTGCGTGGGGTGGCAACGGAGGGGGGTGAGGTCGGGGCGCCGGTGTTTGCGACGAGCTGTGCCGTCAGCGGCAGGGGTGACCATGGTTGCGGGGAAAACGGCGCCCGGTCGGGCGCAGCCCGGCGCACAGGCAGTGGCCGAAGCGGGCACGTGAGGCTCGGGGCGCGGTGGAGTGCATGCAGCTAGGGGAGGCGATTCTGAGCTCCCATGAGCTCGGCGACAACGGGGAGAGAGGAGAGGCCGGGCCTCACTTGCGGTGCAGGGGAACGACAGCATGCTCAAGGAGGAGGACAAGGAGGCGACGTAGAGGAAGAGGTCCGGCGAGGGAGCGGTCCGGCGAGTCGGCTTCGGCCGACGGTGGTTGGCATCAAGTGGCCAGACGCACGGGGTCGGCTGCCAGACCGGATCCGCAGGCGGAGAGGCTTTGAGGGGCGGGCATCGGCGACCAGCGGGTCGGCCAGCAGCAATGACGCAGTCGTCGGGGGCAAGCGCCCCCGATCCAGATCGGGGGGGGGGAGCGAGAGGAACGAGGGGGAGTGGGTGTCGTAGGGGGGGAGTGGGGGTCGGGTGGGTTAGGGGTTGTGGGAGGGGGGGAGGCCTATGTAGGCTGTGAGGCATGGGCCCGGCCTGGTGAGCCATGGCCAGTTAGATATGGTCCGGTGGGGGAGAGGGGGGGTCTTTGTCTCCCGTTATGTTATTTATTTTTGGATTTTGTTTTATTTCTTTATTTTTAGTTTCCTCTTAGTTTCTGTTTTATAAAATTATCACTGGTACCTAAACTAGCATTTATAATTTTAGTATTGCCATAGTAATTATTAACCCAAAGCAAAATAGTTTAATATTTAATAAAATCCGATATGTATTTATTTAATTATTTTAACTACTGTTTTAATTACCTAAGTGCATTTAAACCTTTTATAACAATGTGGTTTCTCCACCATAATTACCTATGATTTAATTGCCACATTTAGAACATTTTAGTTTTAACATTTAAAAACTTCTATTGTTTGACTTTATTTTTAAATTTGAATTTGAACGGGTTTTGAATCAACGCGAGGTTATCTATAGTAACTGAGGTGACGTGGCATCATTAACAGGGATTTACTGTAGCTTAATTATCCGGGCGTCACAATTCTCCTCCACTACAAGAAATCTCGTCCCGAGATTTAAGAGGTAGCGAAAGGGGGAAAGGTTTGGTAACGAATCTAGCGGGTCTTCTTATTCTGGCCTGCTCTTCTCGAAGAGGTTGATCCAATACATTGATGCCTTCATTTCTCTGTCTCAAGTCATCATAATGAAGTCGGCATCCTTTCTTCGGGAACTCCATCGTACTTATGAAATAATAAAGGGGTATTCGAGAACGGACCTCTGCAAGGTTGACTATCCGTCGATAACATCGGGAAGGTGGCGAAAGTAACTCTTGAATTGAAACTTAAGAAAATATCGAGAGCAAGGTAAGAAGGTGCAATAAGAAGTTTCAAGCGGATAGGCAATCATTTGTTGCCCAAAGCAGTGTGAAAGGGCAGAGTAATGGGCATAAGTATCGTTTGGATACCGAAATTGGTGATCTCTCGAAGGTTGGCATGTGCATTACATACAAAGTCGCGCGTGAGGAATAACTTTGGGAACAGGGGGTACAGGAGAGTCAGGTTTCGATCCTGTGGAACTGTGGGTTATGGGCCCACCATGTGGTTAAAAATAGGAAAAGCGTTGATATCTTGCACGGTCATGATAACAAGACATATCAGAGGGTAGCCTATCAGTTATGTTGGCAACAATGTCGATACCAAGGGCGAGGGACGAAGAGAACCATTTTCCTGCTCGTTGAACAAGGCGGACCAATAGGCAAGGTTCCCGTCCGTCGGTGGCTACCGAAATGTCATCAACGAGAAAGCAGGTCTTCTTGACACGGTTGTACACCAAGGTGTTTTACATAAGCGAAGATTACTACTGCTTATATAATATAGATCACAAGAAGGGTTAAGCAAACCAAAGGAAAGGAAAGGTGATTACCCGGGTTAAGCGAGGCAATGGAAAGGAAAATGTGCTTAAACACGTATATCGTGGGTATATCTCATCGGGAGGCTGATCGTACCCACGGACACCTATGGGGCCATGAGCAGGCCCTTGTGGTTCGGAGGGGGGCGGAGATCGCACGAAGAGCGGATCGAGGCGAGGCACACGAGCAGTTTACCCAGCTTCGGAGCTCTCCGGAGAGATAAAACTCCTACTGCTGCTTGTTTGATCTATTGTGTTCTTTCTAGGGAGCAATGCGAGCTACAAAACCTAGCTTGAGTGTGTCTAGTCTATGGCCAGTCGAATGAACCGAACCAGCCGAACCTGCGGACCTGCGGACCTGCGGAACCCCTTCTACGTTGCACCCGGGCCTCCTTTTATATGCTCAAGGGGTCTCCGACAGGTGGCAACATAGATGAGGGTACAAATGTAAAAACAGGAGTTGGTACACCTACTCGAACAGTGTACAGTGCAAAATACCTAACTCTGACGGCAAGGGACAAAAGCAATAAATGCCCGTCATTGTCACCCAAACAGTGTAACAGAGGCCGTTAGGTGCGCCTCCGCTCGCCACGATGGCGAGCCTGTCAGCGCCGCTTATCGCTGCTCTCCGCTGGCTGCACAGACCCGCCGACACGCCGCCCATGGAGCGGTCCCATGGCGACCGTCGTCGCTGGGTGAGCTGGAGCAGGGACGGGGAGAGGTTGCATGCCGCGGCAAGCGCCTTGCCGCGGCCGAATCCTTGTCGCGCTTGGGAGCTTGTCGCTTCACCAAGCCTTCCCGGCAAGCTCCTCTTGCCGGGGCCTTGCTTCCTTCGTGCCTCAAGTGGCCTTCCTGGCAAGCTCCTCTTGTCGGGGCCTTGTCTTCTTAATCAAATACTTTGTTCTTGAATGGCTCCAAAGGAGCCACGGAGGATATTGGCGGTGACGAGGCAAACCTTGCCGCGGGGTGCTGCAACTGTCCGTGCACGGGATACTAGGGTACCCCTACTCTAGTACACCGATAGGAGCCCCGAACTGGGCCGCACTGCAGTGCCGAAGCGCTTGTCGGGCCAGGCCCAGGCTGTGCCTGCAGGCACGCGGCCTCGACCACGTCGCCTTCGCCCGGACCCACCACGATCCCCACTAACGGCACGCACCGGACGTGGCGTCGTCACGAAGATCGTGGGGCGCGGTCGTGGGGGTTCTTTATTGATGTAAGCGAACGTCCGCCCCCTCCTCCCTTTATATAAGCGGAGGAAAGCGAGGCAGGCCGACCACCTCTGCCATTGCTGTCTTGTCAAGAAACCACCGCCGCTCCCTCTTCTTCTCCGGTCTTGAAGAGCAGCGCCCGCCCCTTTTCGCCGCAAGCACACTCACCGCCGTCGACCTCCTCCGCCCTCCTCGCCATGGCTCAAGGCCGATAAGGAGAAGGGCGTCAAGTCGGCCGAGGCGCAGCTCATGGCGGCGCGCAAGCATGAGCGAGCCATCTTCCCCCGCAGCTCGGCGCCGCAGGGAGCTGCGGGGCGTCTTGTACCTTTTACGGTCGACGGAGACTGCGTGCGCATCCGCGCGCGAGGGTGCTCCCGCCTCCGCCGCTGATTTGGCCCCAACAGGTACCCTTTCTTCGCCCTTTTCTTCTATTGCGGTCTTTGCCCGCCGTTTTCCGAGTTCTTTTGCGACATAATGCACACCTTTAGCCTCCGCCTCCTTGATTTCACCCCCAACGCCATCTTGACCATGGCCGTTTTCGCACATTTGTGCGAAAACTTTGTCGGAGTCCACCCGAATGTGGCACTCTTCCGCCATTTCTTTGTTCCCAGCGTCGAGAGGAGAGCCACTTGCCGGGGAATAGCACAGGTCTCTAGGATCGGCAAGAAAGAGGCCTACCTAGAGGGGAGTTCGGAACAAGTGGGAGGAGTGGAGAGCCAACTGGTGCCGGGTTGTAGAGGAGAATCCAGCAGCCTTCACCGCCAGGCGCCAAACCCCAATAGTGCGCGGCAAGGATTGGAGTAACTTGGCGCGGAGGATGCGAAGTCAAGATAGCCGTGACCGAATTCTGCGCCTCGGGCTTGCCGGGTTGTGATGAGGCAGTTGGCGCACACTTCATTCGCCGCCGCATCGCTTCCCTTGCGAGAAAGGAGGAGGCCTGCTTGGGAGTTCGAATCACGGTGAACATCATGAGGCTGCGCCGGGCCTGAATTGGAACTTCACCGTCATGGAACTCGATTCAGTCTTGCTCGAGCTGTTCAAGAACGACCCCGAACATCCGAGTGGTTCGAGGTTGCCCACGGGTCGCCCCATTGTGCAACAACTTCGGCCGACCGCATCATGCCATGATGCCACTGTCACGACTCCCACGGAATCGTCCCAACATGGCAGGAGCCTCCCGGCGAGATCGTGCAGCAATTCTTTGATGACTTAGAAGAAGTGCCGATCCAGCGCCGACGGCGAAGAGGCTCACCCGCGACACCACCGACCGGGAGATGGCGAGGATCGCCACCTGTGGAGGAGGTGGCAGCAGCCATCGCCGCTGGAGCCTTCGGGTTCACCGTGGAGGAGGCGGACGCGGCGAAGCGGCAAGCTGCCGAAGCGAGGAGGTCGCCGGCGAGGACGAGCCTATCGGGCCCGAGGCCGGGACGAGTGGACCCGCCGAAGGCGCTTCTTCCCCACCGCCAAGCGACTTGCCGCTAGCAGAGCCCCCGGCTCCGCCCGAGGCGTCTCCGCAGAGTTGAGACGAGCCGGAGCGACAGACCGGCCCACAGCAGCAGCGCCGCTCGACGCGCTCCACCGCGGCAAGCGAGGTTGCCGCGGGAGCGCCTCACACTGCAGCGACAACCGGGGCGGAATCTTCTCAGGCCACCGCCGACGCCTCCGCCAAGCGGCCAAGAGAGCCCACTCCCCCGCCTCATCGCACCGAGGCGGGCGGAGTTCAACTTCTCCGCTCAGCTCCGAGGAGGAAGGCGAAGAGTAAGCTTCTCGAGATTGTGCTTGTATTTCTTCAATTCTTATTGCTTCATCTTGAATCTGATTTGCTTCGTTCGGACTCTTTCCTTTTCAGACGCCGCCCGAAGCGGCGAAGAGGGCCAAGATCCCGGCAGTCGTCGTTGAGGGCGATTCTCCGTGGCGACGGGGACGCGTCGAGACCGCCTGCCGGACCAGCAACCTCCCTCGAGCAGCCCCCAAAGACAGCCCCAGGTAAGTGTGCAGTTTTCTTCTTCTTTGTTAGGTGTGCAGGGTGCTCCTTCATTGTTGATATCGGTGTGTGCTTGTGTAGGAGCAGAGCAGCCTCATCAGAGGGCTCGGAAGCCGCCGAGATCCTGCCCGCTGCCACTCGCCCGCCAAGGAGGACTCCCGGCAAGGGAGCTCCCTCCGACAAGGGAGGCCACCCGGCAAGGGAGGCCACTCCGGCAAGGGAGGCTACCCCGGCAAGGGGCCAGGCGCCGAAGAACCCTCCGAAAGGGTCGAGGCCATGGCTGCGGATCCCGTTCTGAGTAACTCCCTTCTGTGAAAAATCTCCCTTGGGCTTGCTTCCTTTTGCTTCTCTTTTGAATATCTGCTTGATCTGCTCTTTCTTCGCTCGGTGCAGACCGATGGAGGTCGAGGCCGCCGGCGAGGAGGAAAGCAGCTGGCAACACCGACGAGGCCGCCGTCGAAGAAGAAGAGGTAAATGCGTGGAGGAAGAGGCCGTCGTCGCCAGGCTTTGATGGCGAGAGGCCACCGAGGCTGCCGACGCAGAGGCCAGCGAGGGGTGAGGCGGTCGTCTTGTGACCTGAGGGCGCAGGAGCGGCAAGCGCTACACCGACAGCCGACTCCCATTGTTGCCGCGGCGTCGAGTTCGAGGAGCCCCAGCCCGGTGCCTACTGAAGGCAGCGAAAGGCGTCTTCATCAAGCTCCCCAGGAACCGAGTTCGAGGCGCGGTCGGCGAGACCTTTGACGGCGAGCTACTCGCGTCCATTGGCCGACGCCGTGGATGCGCCAAGCAGCGGCGGCGAAGTCCGAGGAGGAGCAGTTGCCGAGGAGGTTGTTGTCTCTCTACCGCACCCGCCAAGCCAAGTTAGAGACCCGGGAAGCCCTTGTCGCGAGGGCGGGAGCGGATATGGAGAAGCGCGCCGAGGAGCTCCGGAGCGCCAACAAAGAAGCCCTCCGCGACGTGGCGGACGCGCGGGCGCAGCTCGCAGAAGAGCGCACGGCCTTCATCCTTGAGAAGGCCGCAGCTGATGAGGAACAATGGCCGGTTGCCGAGAAGCTCGCCAGCAGAAAGCGAAGCTGGCGCAGCGGAAGGTCAATCTGGACAGCCACGAAGAGGACCTTGTCGCGCATGTGAGTCGCTGGCGGGCGCTTCAAGAAGCGAAGGGCTGCCGCGGCAGCCGAGGCCGCCAAGGAAGAGTCAAGGCGAAGGTGGCACAGTGGAGGCCACCCTCAAGAAGAGCGGCGAAAGAGCTTGCCGTGCTCAAGCGTGGCCTTGAGAAGGACGCCTACACCCTTGGCGAAGCTGCAGAGCCGTCTCGGCCGACAGGCCAAGGAGCTCGGCGCCGCCAAGGATTCCAAGGCGGATCTGGGCTGGCCGACCACTCGACGCAGACGTTGGATGGCACCAGAGCGGGAGGTGGGCTTGTTGGAGGCGATCAAGGCCAAGGAGGAGCTGGCTTGGCGAATGCTGTCTCCGTCGTAACACCTTGAGGGAGAGCGTGGAGCACTTTGGACCGAAGGTCTTGTGGACACCGCCGCCGACATCCTAGCGAGCCGATGGAGCTGGGGATGGCGGACCTTGCGTACTCCTCCGTGAGCATCTCCAACCCAGCGCCAAGCTCAGCTTATTCTTCAAAGGCGTGGCGACGGCCTCCGGCGTCTCGAGAAGAGGTCCCGAAGCAGCTGGCCGAGGAATCACGCCAGGTCTGTGCAGGGGCCCTCGAGAAGGTGTTGATGAAGGTGGCCTTCCGCAACCCGGGCCTCAACGTCAACGGCGTCCTCAGATCCTTGCCGCCCGAAGCCAACGTGGAGAAGCTCAAAGCCCTTGTCGCACCCATTGTGGACAAGGTGAACAAGATCAAGCGGATTGAGGGCGACCGCGTGGACTAGGCCGCCAACCTTATCTTTCCCTTGTCGCTGCTGATCATGTTTAGGAAACTTTGTTAGATCAACGACAAGTTATTCTGTAATATACTCTATCTTAGGTGAATCGATCAATGCAACGTTATTTCCTCTATTTGATTCCTTCCTTTGTACGTCTCTGCCTTACGCATTTAGGGGACTTGTCGGTGCGGGCACTTTTGCCATGAGCCGAAAAGTGAACGTCGGACTTCTTGGCGATGCCGCCTCCGACAAACAACCTTGTCCACGACTAGCCGCAGCTCACTTAAGTTGTTGAGCGGACTCGAAACAAAGTAAAGGGCGCGACCAGCCCGGCGAGTTGGTTCCTCTAACGCCACAGGTTCTCCATACAAAGTACTATCGTTCGAGGAAGATAACTTAAAAATTTAAAACTGATTGCTCAAACTTTGGCAACTTAGCTTTTTCATCTCTTGCTTCCCGATGAGGTGAAACTTCCTCGGCGGTGCTGGTCCATAGTATTATCTCCTCCTCCCCCCTGGTTAACTTGTGCGCGAGGGAGCTTCCCTTTCTTTGAGAAAAGAAAAAGAAGAGGAAATAACATTATGGAACCTAGCGGCTCGATTCTGCTTACCGGGTGTGGTTGCTGCACAAAGTGTTAGCCAAAGCATGCAATAAATTGATGAAAGCATGAACTTGACAAGTTGTGCGCAACACATGAGCTTTTACTGATGCACGGGGTCTGCGCCCGGCTTTGTACAAAGGATTACATGCAACTGCGGCAAGACTTGTACAAAAGGTGGTTGCCGAGCAGGTTCCGACAACCGCGCCCTATGGGTAAAACTTACGAAGATGCTCAATGTTCCAGGAGTTGCTCACCGAATGCCATCTTCGGTCTCAAAGGCGGACAGCGCCTTGAAGCCTAGTGACTCGTTTCACCCGATAAGGGCCTTCCCACTTGGCGTCAACTTGTTTGAATTCTTGGCGGACTGAGCAGCGCCCGAAGAACAAGGTCGCCTTCCTCGAGACTTGGCACTAACCTGCGGCTATGGTAGCGACGCAGAGCTTGTTGTGTAGCGGCGGCTCGCATGACGGCTGAAGACGATCCTCCTCGAGGAGCAGCGTATCATCTTGTCGCAGCTGCTCTTGCTCAAGCTCATCATAAGCGAGCACTCGAGGCGATCCGTATACGAGTTCCGTGGGGAGAACTGCCTCTGCTCCATAGACTAGAGCAAAGGGTGTCTGGCTAGTGGCTCGATTTGGCATCGTCCTGATCGACCAAAGAACCACCGGCGACTCCTCGATCCAGCTTTCTTCCGCACTTGTGCAGCACAGCCGAAAGTTCTGGTCTTGAGCCAGCCGCACTTCAAAGATTTGCCCTCTCGCTTGACCGTTGCTTCTCGGGTGAGCAACAGAGCAAAAGCAGACCTTGGCGCCAAGGTCTTGGACGTCTTGCATGAAGGTGCGACTGCGTGAATTGTGTGCCGTTGTCGGTGATGATCTGTTAGGGATTCGAAGCGGCAAACAATCGACTGAAAGAACTTGACTGGCGATCGTGCTGTCACCTTCCTCACTGCTTCCACTTCCGGCCACTTTGTGAACTTGTCGATGGCGACGCATAAGTACTCAAAGCCCCGACAGCTTCGGGGAAGGGGCCGAGATGTCGAGCCCCTGCACCGAAAATGGCCAGGATAAAGGGATAAATGCGGAGAGCTTGAGCTGGCCGGTGTATCTGTTTGGAATGGAACCGCACGCTTCACACTTGGTTACTTGTGCAGTTGCATCACGGAGGGCTGTCGGCCAGAAGACACCTTCTTGCCGGAAAGCTTTGCTTCAAGCAAGTGCTCTTGCGCCAATGTGGTGACCACATATGCCTCCATGTATCTCTCGCCAACAGCTTATGTCCATCTTCCCCAGGAATACACTTCAATTTCACACCGTTGAGTCTTCTTACATAAAGTATGTGTCGACAAACCGGTACATACTTGACTGCCAAAGCTACTCTTTACGCTTCTTCTTGCTCTTCGAAGTTCCCCTATCTCAAGGAAATGGACAATCTGCTGCGCCCATCTTTGGAGCTTGCGGCTCGACAACAAGGACTAAAGGCATATCTGCTGCTTCGGGAACATCAGCTTCCATGGCAAGAAACAGCGGCCCAGCCAGAGCTTGATGCTCCCCGACAATCTTGCCGGAGCACGACTTGTCCGGAGCGTCTGCTTCAACGAAACAAACCACAGGGTGCAGCCGGGAGCAGACTACTCCTCAAAGACCTTGTTGGTGTTGATCTTGGGGACCTTTTGCAACGACGGCTTCGGGAAGCTCAATGGAAAATAGTCACCAGAGGCCAACTTCCTCTTCTTGCTTTGTCCTGTTGATGGTGTTACGGTTGGTTGAGTCAGCTTGAGCACGAAAATCCACAGTTCCCACAGCAACTTAAGTGCAGCACACTTTGACAAGCCGTCAAGAATATCATTCTCGAGCTCTTGGAACATGTTCCATTTGCGGGCCGTCAAAGTGCTCTTCCAGCTTCCTCACTTCATCAACGTGAAGCTTCCATCAGCGGACTCTGGTAATCTTTGTTGACTTGGCGGACTGACGAGTTGCAAGTCACCCCCGACAATAAGCTTCTTGATCCCAAGGTCCACTTTGTGATCCACGAGACCGGCAAGCAAACCTTCATACTCTGCAGTATTGTTTGTCGCTTGCTCCTTGGGAAAGTGCATCCGGGCGACATACTTGAGGTGCTCTCCGGTGGAGTGCGATAAGCGACGCCGCAAGACCGGGCGCTTTGCAGCGAGAAGGCACCATCAAAGTACATCGATCACTCTTTGCTTGCTTCTTTGGCGAGAATGCTCGTCTCGAATCTCTTCATCTGGCGTTGGCGTCCATTCTGCTATGAATTCTGCCAAGGCTCGCTTTGGATAGTTGATGTGCTTTCAAACTTGAGACCAAAGCTTGACAGCTCCGATGCCCACTCGACAATCCTGCACAGCCGCTTCGGATTCTGCGATATCCTCTTCAGCGGAAAGCGAGTGACAAGCTGTGATTTAAATGCGCTTGGAAGTAATGGCGCAGCTTTCTCGAGGCCATGAGGAGGCCGAAAAGCAATTTTTGCACACCGTAGTACCTTGACCTAGCCCCATGCGGGAGGAATCGACAAACTAGACCGGGCGCTGCACCATCCTTTTCTCAGATCTGCTCATGCGTCTTCATGACTCGTCCTTGTCGGGACCCGAGCTTGTCGTGAAGCCCCCGCTTGTCGCTGGATGTGCTTGCCGCGGTTGCTGGCTCGTCATCCGCCTCCCTCTCCGCCACTAACGCAGCACTAACCACTTGATTGGTTGCCGCTATATATAGCGACAAATTCTCTTGTGGCTTAGGTGCGACAAGTGTTGGAGTGGAGGACAGTATCTCTTCAAGTCTGCAGCCGCAGCCTCCGCTTCGGGAGTCCATTTCTTGGACCTGCCTTTTCAAAATCTTGAAAAATGGCGAGCGCTCAAGCCAGACCTAGAAATAAACCTGCTGAGAGCAGCCACGCAACCGGCAAGTCTTCGTACATCCTTGACGCGCTTTGGTGCTTCAATCTGCTCGATGGCCTTGATCTTGTCGGGATTAGCTTCAATCCCTCGCTGAGACACGAAGAACCCGAGAAGCTTGCCGGAAGGGACTCCAAACACGCACTTCTCGGGGTTGAGCTTGAGGTTGATCTTGCAGCAGATTTGCAAAGGTCTCGCCCAAATCTTGAACCAAAGTTTCTTTGTCCTTGCTTTTGACCACTATGTCATCCATGTAGGCTTCTACATTTACGTGCATTTGCGGCTCAAAAGCGTCATGGACTACCCTTGCAAATGTTGAACCAGCATTCTTCAAACCGAAGGCATCCGTATGAAACGTGTGCCACATGGTGTGATGAATGCGGTCTTCTCTTCATCTTCTTCAGCCATGAAGATCGATGGTATCCTGAGTATGCATCAAGAAGCGAAAGCAAATCACATCCGGTCGTGGAGTCAACAATCTGTCAATGCGCGGCAAGGGAAATGGATCTTTGGGACAAGCTTTATTAACATCCGTGAAGTCAATACAAAGTCTCCATTTCCCATTTGCCTTGCGCATGACTACAGGATTGGCCAACCACGTAGGATGGAGCACTCCTCTGACAAGGCCTGCTGCTTCCAGTTTCTTGATCTCTTCGGCTATGAATTATTGGTGCTCCACTGCTTGTTTCCTGACTTTTTGCTTGACGGGCGCGCATGAGGACAAAGCGGCCAGCGGTGCTCAATCACTTTCACAGGAACACCGGGGATATCGGGACGGTTGCCATGCGAACACGTCGACATTACGCCCATGAGGAAAGCAACGAGCGCGCCTTCCTATTTAGGGTCGAGGGAGGCAGCGATGGTGAAGGTACCACCGGTCTGCCGTCCTCCTTAGGTAGCACCTTCTTGGTCTTGGTAGAGCCACCATCTTCTTGCACTTGCGGTGGAGCTCGATGGTGCGTCCTCGACGGTAGCGCAGCACTCGAAGAGGTGCGCTTGCCGGAGTGAGCATCGAGCCCTTGCGGACTTGGACTTGGTCTTCTTCCCCGGAGCTTCAGCGGCAAGTGTCCGGCAATCGGTCGCGGCCGCTGCATCCCGGAAGATCTTGTCGGCACAGATAAGGGCATCCTTCTTGTCGCCATGGACAGAGATGGCGGCTTATCGGCCTGGCATCTTGAGTAGGTTGTAGGCGTAGTGAGAGGCTGCCATGAACTTGGCGAGTGCTGGACGGCCAAGTATTCCATTGTAAGGCAATGGGAAATCGGCAACGTCAAACGTGACCCTCTCAGTCCTGAAGTTCAGCTCACTGCCAAATGTGACCGGCAACGTAATCTTCCCCTTCGGCTTGCTCCTTCCCGGATTGATTCCTTGGAAGGTACCGGTCTCTTCGAGCTCGGCTGTCGAGGATTTGAAGCTTACGGAGCACCGCGGAGGAGATCAGATTCAAGCCGGCCCGCCGTCAACTAACATTTTGTGACCTTGAGATTGCGGATGGTTGGAGAGACCAACATCGGCAAGCACCCGACCGCAGCTTATGCGATCGGTGGTCCTCAATATCAAAAATGATAGGCGTGCCGGACCACTTCGTGAGGCTTGCGTGACTCTCACGGATGGTTCCGCCGCATTGACCTCCGCATCCATTGCTTGACTTGGCGGTGGGAGGTATGCAGGAAGCACCTCCGTCAACGCAGAACCTCTGTGGCTTCTGAAACTCACCCTTTCGTCGGTCGTAAATGCGTCCTCCATATCTTCGTCGTCGTCATCATCTTCATCCTTGTCGCGCCGCGGGAGGTCGATCTCCTTGCCGCTGCTTGGCTTTGCACAAGGCGTCCTCCCAACCGGGGCGTTTCTTGCTTGCTCCCCGGCACCTTCTGGGCCTTCTCCTTGTCGCGCCCGCTCGTATTCAGCTCTCGCTGTTCGACGAGCTGCTCGACCTTCTTGCAGCTCTGGAGATCGTGGCCCTTGGTGCGGTGGATCTTCTGTCTTGCTTGCGGAGCTGTCACTGTTTGTCGGCGGCCGCCACCGACCAGTGGTTGGCGTCGTGACAACCTCCTTGCCGGAGCCACCAGCCTTGGCGTTCTTGTCACCACCTCCGTTGCGGACTGCTCAACAGCTAGCACTTCTCGGCCTTCTTCTTCTGTTTCCTCGCCGCCGGCCCTTCTTTGCCGGGCGGTGTCCTCACCGTCCGATCCTGCTTCGCATTCTCTCCAGGAGTCTCCTCCTTCCTCGGTAGCGATGCACACTTGTCGGCCAAGGCGTACAGCTCACCGACGTCCTTGACTTTGCACATCACCATCTCCTCCCTCATCCTGCGGTTCCGCACATTACGATGAAATGCGCCGATCACCGCGGCGGGGTGGACGTCTGGGATGTTGTAGTGCACACGGCTGAATCTCTGAATGAACTTGTGCAGGACTCTCCTTCCTTCGGGCAAGCAAGTGAAGGTCACTCTCTTGGCCATGAGGTTTGTGGCCACCGTGAAGGCGCCAACAAACCGATGGCACAGTGTCTGCCCAAGAGGATATGGAGCTGTCCGGCAAGTGCATGAGCCAAGATCGACATTGGGCTTGAGTACGGCGGAACTAGTTGGCGAGGATCTTGTCGCCCCGCCCCCGCAGCCTGCACCGCGATGGTGTAGATGCTAAGGAACTCCGACGGATGCGTCCTGCCATCATACTTCTCCGGCATGTCTGGTTTGAAGTTTTTACGGGCTGAGCCTTTGGACTTGCCGCAGCTCACGAGTGAACGCAGGGCAACCTACCGCGTATGGCAAGTCGCCTGGCTCCTCCGGCGCGCGCATGTCGACAGAAGGCCCAGCGCGCTTGTCGGACTGATGTCGTGCTTCTCTTCGGCGCTCGATGCGAGTTCGAGCGTCCTCTTGTTGTCGCTCATGAAGAACTTGGCGCTGATTACGGCGAGCCCGCGGATCCGACGATGCAGTGGAGTCGCTGTCGAGGTGGATCCGTTGGGTCGGCGATCTTGGCCTTCTTGGCGGAGAGTGCACGGTGGTTGCACCTCCGACAGTCTCGTCGCCACCGGCTTTCGTGCCTTGTCGTCTCGCTTGACGGCAATGATGGCGTTAGTTGCCGCGAGCGTCGCCGTTAGCAAAGCCGATGAGGCTCGATCGTAGCCCTCCACTTTCGTCGATCTTGTCGGGCCGTTGGAGGGTAGTCGAGGAGCAGCCGAGCTCTCGCCAGAGCTTCTGCCGAGTAGTGGGTGGCATTGGAGAAGCGGTGCGAGGTGCGGGACACGCCGGACATCTAACTACGTTAGAAGGAGCAGCGCCCGTCCGGGCGACCGTATCTCACTCGTGCCAGCATGTTGGCGCGCATGCTGGTCTTGAGGGTCTCGATCCAACGAACGCATGGCGTTGTGAACGCCATGACGTTGTTGGTCCTGCGTCTCCTGAGATGGGCGCGGGGGGTGCGCGGACACCGAGGTTTGCGGTGCCTTGTCCTTGGACTTGGCAACGTCGCGAACACCTTCGTCGGCGCCCGTTCCTCCGCCAGCGTCTGCCCCACCACCCGTTCTTTGCGGGCGAGGTGGGTGCAACGCGACGGCTCTCTTTGCCGCCGAAGCCTTCTTCTTCGGTGGCATGTTGAGGAAGATGTTGATGACGCTGCTCGTGTGAACGCCGGATCAGATTCACACGGCCTCGGCGCCCCCTACTGGCGCGCCAGAGATGTCGGGGAGGCTGATCGTACCCACGGACACCTATGGGGCTGGCGGAGCAGGCCCCTTGTGGTTCGGAGGCGGAGATCGCCACGAAGAGCGGATCGAGGCGAGGCACACGAGCAGTTTACCCAGCCGGAGCTCTCCGGAGAGATAAAACTCCTCTGCTGCTTGTTTGATCTATTGTGTTCTTGCTAGGGAGCAATGCGAGCTAAAAACCTAGCTTGAGTGTGTCTAGTCTATGGTCAGATGAATGAACCGAACCAAATTAACCTCATGGACTGCGGAACCCCTTCTACGTTGCACCGGGCCTCCTTTTATATGCTCAAGGGGTCTCCGGCAGGTGGCAACATAGATGAGGGTACAAATGTAAAACAGGAGTTGGTACACCTACTCGAGCGATTATGCGATGCAAAATACCTAACTCGGCGGCAAGGGACAAAAGCAATAAATGCCCGTCATTGTCGCCCAAACAAAGGTAACAGAGAGGCCGTCAGTGCGCCTCCGCCGCCACGATGGCGAGCCTGTCAGCCGCTTATCGCTGCTCTCCGCTGGCTGCACAGCCGCCGACACGCCCATGGAACGGTCCCATGGCGACACGTCATTGGGTGAGCTGGAGCGGCACGGAGAGAGGTTGCATGCCGCTGCAAGCGCCTTTGCCGCGCCGAATCCTTGTCGGCGCTTGGGAGCTTGTCGCTTCACCAAGCCTTCCCACAGCTCCTCTTGTCGTGGCCTTGCTTCCTTCGTGCCTCAAGTGGCCTTCCCGGCAAGCTCCTCTTGTCGGGGCCTTGTCTTCTTAATCAAATACTTTGTTCTTGAATGGCTCCAAAGGAGCCACGGAGGATATTGGCGGTGACGAGGCAAACCTTGCTGAGGTGTCAGAATCGTCTGTGCAGTGCACGGATACTAGGGTACCCTACTCTAGTACAATCGACAATATCCTTTCCAAAGTCAAGCGAGAGGATGATATCCAAGACAGGATATAAAGTAGAAAACCCTTTAGATAAGAGGAGAGAAATTTCATGACATTACCTTCTTTGGGTCATATAAAGACCCGGTGTTATAACTCTTGGAAACATGTCCCAACCATCACATCTAACCGAGATTCAGATCGATCGATTGTCGGGATACCTCGCACTCAGGATGCCTAAGAAGAAAGGGGTGCAACACAATTTGACGAGATGGTGTTGCAAGATTCTCGGAAATGAAATATGGAAGCAAGTTATGAATCATAGTTCATCATTAAACAAGGAGAGGATGAGAAGGTGGCTGATGAACTTAGCGACAATTCATTGAGATTTCCAAAAGATGGATCCCCACAATTAGGTGAACAAGGAGACAACATTTGTCAGATCAAATGATATAATAATGTATGCTTGAGGAAAACATACACAATTTAGACATTGGTGAAAGGTGCACCCGACATATGGGCTTAGGTAGCACGATCAATGTTAGAATGGTGATTCGATATCCAATACACAAAGAATGTAACTATCGTTCATTAACTTACAAGAAATAGGGTTGCTAGAAGTACAGAATCCAAACAACACTGTTCACTTGTTGGTATCCCGGATAGAATCAACACGGGGACCAAGAAATGAACGAAGATGGCGAGAAGTATTTCTATGTCAAGAATTCTCAAGAGGTGGAACAAATCTCAGAACATTCTTGACATAAAAGATGGTAATACTCCAAGGTAAAGAAGAACAATTGCTGGATAGCAAGGAACTCAAGGTATAACACCAAACATGAACAAGCTTGTGTTGGTGGGAAGGCAATAAAGTGGTCGATGATAATACAATTCATCGAGGGCAAGGATGGTATTTCTCATCATGAATTCAATTGATATCCTAGAAGAGCTCAAAATGTTGATGATGATCACGACACAATTGTCGAGAGATTTCACGAAGAAGCAATCGAACAGCGACGACATCAAGAAAAAGAAATGGTGAAGCAAAGGGTCATTGGGACCACAGATACGACAAAAACTCAAAATCAAGTCTGTTCAAGGAGAAATGATATGACGAGGAAGATCGCGGAAGATTAGCTTACCATCTAAATCTGTGCTCCGGAAAGAGGGGCCATGTAGCACAGTTAAAAAGTTGCACGATAATGATATAGCCGATCAGGCTAGCAATGACTTGAAGGATTAATAAACTCATAAGCAATGAAGAATACTTAGAGGTATTGAATCAAAGTGCGGAATTGATTCACTTATCAGTGTTCTTGGTTGACGACAACCCAGAACCCAGGAAAATTGGAATCGATGAGAAATAACAGTTGATGAAGAACCCGTAAGAAGTTATGTAGTTCCATGATATTCTCGCGGTACCAGAGGGTATACTCAAGGGTGGAGCGGGATAGAGGTTGGACAAGTGAAATCATTTGCAGAAGGCAAGCACTTAAACTTGTCCAAGAAATGGGATCAAAGAAGAACAATATGGTCGAAACCACGCCAAAAGACCAAGCATAGATAAGAGAAGAAGTTATAACAAGGGGATTATTATTACTACGAGAAGCTTCCATGATAAGTTCCACCTCGGGTCCATGGGCATGAACACAAAGTTCAAGGTCAACTCCCACTTCTTCAAAGCATAACCTTACATTCACTTCTTGTTTCAATAATGGCATTAGTGTTGAAAGTTTTACCTGGTGAAATACCAGATGAGTATGACCCGTGAAAACTTCCGAGTTCACACATAGTAAGGAAGGCCTAGGTTCAACCCATCAGGGCATCTTACGAACATATACCACAAACTTCGGGGTAAATAATACAAGCTCGAAAGTAGAGCATTGTTCAAAAGCAGATGATACAATTTACCAAAGGAATTATATACCCATGGAAAAGCTCTCAAGGTTATTCAATATGAAGGACATCACGGATAAAACCCAACAAAGGAACCGATGGTCCACAAGGGATCTGATGTGAGCATCAGTACTCAACCAGAGGAAGAAGAATGCACGGGCATCATATTATAGAACATCTGAATAATTCAATGCTTAGATAACAAAGGAATTCGATTTCCAAAACAAAGGATCGAAGCGATCGCTCTGATCAAGGATGGATAAGTTGGATAGACCAGAGGCATAATTGATGACAAATAGTTTGGTCGAGAACCAGCTCATGTTCAAAAATGATGTCTGAGCTGGAAAGATAATTTAGAAGGGTTGATAGATTATTGTGTGCATTCGCACACATGTTGAATCAGTAGGATCAAAATGACGGTGTCAAAAGATACTAGTGAATATTGCCAGATATATGGGAAGCATCCATAATGCAAGTAGACAAGTATTTGCAGAGCAATAAAGCTGCTAAGGATTTTCTGAGGATTGAATAGTATTTCAAAGACTTTTGTGAAACATCTGAAAAACTGGGGATGAGGGATACTCGGAAAGTGCGAGAAATTATTCTTTGGGGGTATTCAGGTGGCAAAGAACTGCAAGGCAGTAGGCACAAAATATTCTCGGGGTATCTTGTAATAACAAGATCGACTGGGAATAAAAGTAAGCACGACAGGTGTAAGTATTTATCCATAGGGATATTTTGGTGGAAGGGAATTGCAAAAGCAACGGGCACAAGGTCTCGAGAGAAAATCGGAGAGTATCTTTGAAATCTTCTGGTGCAGCCGGCGATCATCTGGACTAAAGGGGCTCTCCGGGAGAAAGTATTATCGAGAACCTAGAGTTAGTTTTGTTTTAGCAAAATCATTTAACCCGAATAGAAGAGATGTCGAGTCCCGGAGTATAGGTCGAGGAATAAAAGATCCTACTACCACCCAATGGCGGCGCAGTGCAGTAAGACACAGCCATGTTAGTAAACTTTTTTTGCAACGTCTAGACTTGACTTCGGCCAAGGAGTGTGGAAGGGGATTCCTACAGGCATTCGGCTCTAATACCAACTTGTGACGCCCCCGATTCAATCGTACACTAATCATGCACGCAAATATGTACGATCAAGATCAGGGACTCACGGGAAGATATCACAACACAACTCTAAAACATAAATAAGTCATACAAGCATCATAATACAAGCCAGGGCCTCGAGGGCTCGAATACAAGTGCTCGATCATAGACGAGTCAGGAAGCAACAATATCTGAGTACGTACATAAGTTAAACAAGTTTGCCTTAAGAAGGCTAGCACAAACCGGGATACAAATCGAAGAGGCGCAGGCCTCCGCCTGAGATCCTCAAACTACTCTGAGTGCGTCGTCGCCGGGCTGCACGTAGTAGTAGGCACCTCCAAAGATAGTAGGAGTTGTCGACGGCAGTGGCGTCGGCTCTGGGCTCCAACATCTGGTTGCGGCAACCAGGTAGAAGGGAAAAGGGGAAAAGGGGGACAAAAGCAACCGTGAGTACTCATCCAAAGTACTCGCAAGCAAGGAGCTACACTACATATGCATGGGTATGTGTAAAGGGCCATATCAAGGACTGAATCTGCAGAATGCCGTAATAAGAGGGGATAACTAATCTGTCAAGACTACACTTCAGCAGCCTCCGTCTTGCAGCATGTAGAAGAGAGTAGACTGAAGTCCTCCAAGTAGCATCGCATAGCAATAATCCTACCCGGCGATCCTCTCCTCATAGCCCTGTTAGAGAGCGACCACCGGACTGTATCTGGCACTTTGAAGGGTGTGTTTTATTAAGTATCCGGTTCTAGTTGTCATAAGGTCAAGGTACAACTCCAAGTCGTCCTGTTACCGAAGATCATGGCTATTCGAATAGATTAACTTCCCTGCAGGGGTGCACCACATAGCCCAACACGCTTGATCCCATTTGGCTGGACACACTTTTCTGGGTCATGCCCGGCCGCGGAAGATCAACACGTCGCAGCCCCAGCTAGGCATAACAGAGAGGTCAGCACGCCGGTCTAAACCTAAGCGACAGGCTCGGGCCCATCGCCCTTAGCACACCTGCACGTTGCGAACGAGGCCGAAGTGCACTCTAGCCCAGCGGTGCATTCCAAATTAATCCGGCCGCGCCGCTTCGGGCCGACGTCACGAAATGCTTCTACCGATACCACGGCGTCGAAAGTGCCCATAATCGCTCCCGCATAGTTGGTTAGTGCGTATAGGCCAAGAGCTGCACTCGGATCAAATACCAAGATCTCGTTAAGCGTGTTAAGTATCCATGAGCGCCGAACAGGCCAGGCCCACCTCTCTCCTAGGTGGTCTCAACCTGCCCTGCTCCGCCACAAAGTAACGGTCGGGGCCGTCGGGAACCCAGCCCACCTCTAGGGATGGAGCCACATGTCCTTTCAGCCCACATCTCCGACAAGTATCACAGTAATGTAACAAAGTGTAAAGTATATAGTATATGCCCGTGATCACCTCCCGAAGTGATCACAGCCCAGTAGTATAGCATGGCAGACGGACAAGAGTGTAGGGCCACTGATGGAACACTAGCATCCTATACTAAGCGATGAGGATAGCGGGTAAAGGTAACAATAAAGAGTAGCAAGGACAAAGCTATGCAAAGAAGATAGGATTAACGCATAAGCAAGAACATGCTACACTACTCTAATGCAAGCAAGATAGAGTAGAATAGGCGATATCTCGTGATCAAGGGGGGCTTGCCTAGAAGCTCATGGTACAGGGGAGAAGGGTCGCTTGGCGTGAAGTCGCATTTCGGTGGCATCAGCACCGGTCTCGGGGTCTACCGGAGAAGAAGAGGGGGGAAACAGTAAATACATAGCAAGCAAGTGCAAAATAGGACAACAGGCAGAGCTAGACGTGTTCTAACGCGGTATGAGGTGATACCGGAGAAGGGGGGAAACATCCGGGAAAGTATCCCCGGTGTTCCGTGTTTTCGGACAGATGAACCGGAGGGGGAAAGTTGCGTGTTTGCTATGCTAGGGATGTGTGGTGGACGAACGGGCTGCTTATCCGGATTCGTCTCGTCTTTCTGAGCAACTTTCATGTACAAAGTTTTTCCATCCGAGCTACGGTTTATTTACTATTAATTTTAAAGTTTTAAATCATTTTCTAAATTATTATTACTATTATTTAACTCGAAAATTAAATGTTAAAATGCTATGGATACATAGAAGTGTACCCACAGATGGGCTTGGTTGGCTGACCAGTAGGCCCAGTTGACTTGGTCAATCGCCTACCAAACAGAGGTCAATTGGCGATGGGGCCGGTCAAAGTCAACAAACCCAAGATTGGTCATTGACTGGTCAAACTAACTAGTGGGCCCCGTTTGTCATAGTCTCATAGTAATTAAACAGGGTTAATTAGCTTTAACTAATTGATTAGGTTGATCTAATCCAGATTAATTAAGCTAATTAATTCTTTAACTAATTAATTAATTAATATTTTAATTATTATTATTATTTTTTAAATCCCTTTTTTAAGAAACGTTCTGTACGGTGGGCCCCTTCTGCCAGTGGCCCAGGAGGCCACTGGAACGGGTGCTAGCGGGCGAACCCGACGGGCGCGGGCAAGGCGCTGCCCGCCAGGACGCAGCGTGAGGCCGTGGCCATGGCAGGGCTCACGGCCGCCACCAGCGCAGGGCGGGCGATGCTGGCCGGGACAGAGACGGGAGTGGGGCTATGGGCGGAGAGCGTGAGAAGCAAGAAGCAGCACAGCAGCCTTGGGTGGCGGTGGTGCTAGGCAAGGGTGGCCAGGGGCTGCGTGGGGTGGCAACGGAGGGGGTGAGGTCGGGGCGCCGGCATCATTAACAGGGATTTACTGTAGCTTAATTATCCGGGCGTCACAAGCGCGCGTGGATGTCCCTCTTGTTCTCATGCTCATACAAGTGGGGAAAGAACCTCCCTTATAAGGAGGTCCAACTCCCACTAAACTAGTAATGTGGGACTAAACTTTAGTAGTATCCCTTGCCTTGCACAAATGGGCTAAGTGGGCCTCTAGGATCTATTGCGAATTTCTGAAATTGTTATGGGGTTGGCCCATAAATAGATAAAATTCCAGCAATCCCCCACCAGATCCTAGAGGCGCATAGAATTTGCCTTTAGTTCCAAAACACTGTTTTATATACCGGTACTTCAATGTAGGCTGTTAAGTTGAACTTCCACCTAGAACTCTATGCTACACTAGGAAGCAACTTGAACAGTGGACCGGGCCTTGAACTGCAAGTTTTCTGCAAATCTAGCTTCACATAAAGCCTTGACCGATACGTGGATACCATGGATCTTCCCCGTGGGTGGAGCTTATGTGTCATACTCCGAGACCTTTCATGAGTTTACTAAAGAGAACCCTACTCTCATAGATCGCGACATTTGACAATCAGACTCATATAGGTGTGTTCTTCAAAAGATGTTCTGCAGGACAACATCTCTGCTTAAATGAGCCACTTAGAACACATTAAGATATACATCAACCTGCCATGCAGATTAGGAAAGTATTGCATCTTCATGGAGTGGTATTGATAGTAAGGATACTCTTCTCTCAGTTGACCAACAGCTTATCTTCCACATCTAATTCACGGGATCTCCAATCACAAAGAATTGGTTACCACTGTGAACAACTCATATTGTGGGTCTCATACCCATCTTCCTCGATGCATTATCTATCACATTACGTGATAGACCCTTAGTAAAAGGATCTGCCAGATTTTTAGACGTTTGGATATAATCCAATGCAATAACTCCGGAGTTTCTCATTTTCCTGATAGACTTTAACCTTCTCTGAACGTGTCTTGATGACTTCATGTTATCCTTTGAGCTGCTCACTTTCGTGATCATAGTTTGATTGTCGCAGTTCATAAGGATACCCTGTACAGGTTTCTCAACAACCGCAAGTCATTCAAGAGTCGGCGGCCAACTCGCTTCGACCGTAGTCAGTATCTAGTGATGTGAGTTCTGCTTCCATTGTTGACCTTGTTAAGATGGTCTGCTTGCAAGACTTCCAAGAAACAGCGCCACCTCCATGAGTGAATACATAACCGCCGTGGCCTTTATCTCATCAAAGATCTCGAGATCCAGCTTTGAGTCACTATACCCATCAAGCACCTTTGGGTGCCCGTGTAGTGAATTCCATAATTCCCAAGGTTTTCAAATAACGCAAAACTCTCTCTAGAGCTTTCCAATGCACATCTCCTGGTTTTGAGACAAACCGACTCGGTTTGCTAACAAAGAATAGAGATGTCGTGTCTTGTAGCATCAAGCTAAGTACATAAGCGAGCCAATAATCTGAGAATACTTCAATTGGTCTCTAGCAATTCTTCGATTCTTTCGAAGCAACACACTAGCATCATATGGTGTTGGAGAGGGCTTGCAGTCACTGTACCCAAAGTGACTCAAGATCTTTTCCACAATGAGATTGAAGCAATGTGATCCCACCATCATCGTCTCTCAACAACTTGATGTTCAGAATGACATCAGCCACTCCTAAATCTTTCATCTCAAAACAGCGAGATAGAAAATCCTTGACCCCCTTAATAACATTCAGAATTGGTCCGAAAATCAGTATGTCGTCAACATACAAGCAAAGGATAACTCCCTCGCCGCCACCATGGCGATAGTACACATTTGTCAGCTTCTTTTACAACAAAGCCTGCAGCTGTTAAAGTTCTTTCAAACTTCTCATGCCACTGTTTGGGTGCTTGCTTGAGTCCATACAAAGACTTCAAAGAACTTGCACACTTTTCCTTCCTGACCATCTAGTACAAACCCATCTGGTTGTTCCATATAAATTTCCTCGTCCAACTCTTCATTTAGGAAAGCAGTCTTAACATCCATTTGATGAACGAGAAGACCATGTGAGGCAGCTAGTGAAAGTAGAACTCGAATAGTGGTCACGAGCCACAGGTGAGTAAGTATCAAAGAAGTCTTCACCTTCCTTTTGGGTATAACCCTTAGCCACAAGCCGAGCCTTGTACTTTTCAATAGTACCATCAGGCCTAAGCTTCTTCTTGAATACCCATTTACAGCCTATAGGTTTGCACCCATAAGGACGATCAGTTATCTCCCAAGTTTCATTCGTCAAGATGGAGTCCATCTCGCTACGAACCGCTTCCTTCCAGTAGTCAGCATCTTCATATGCATAGGCCTCTGAAATAGAACTGGGAGTGTCATCTATGAGATACACAAGAAAATCATCACCAAAGGACTTTGCAGTCCTCTGTCTCTTGCTCCTAGTAGGAACTTCATTGTTCTCCTCCACAGGACTTTCAAAGTGTTCCATCGAAATGGCAGGTTCGGTAATTGGTTCCTGATTCGATGAACTAGGCATCTCCTGATTAGATGAGGTAGCCATATCCTTCATGGGAAAGATATCTTCAAAGAAATTCGCATCATTCGACTCCATGATCGTACCGACATGCATGTCAGGCACCTCAGATTTTACAACCAAGAATCTATAGCCAATGCTATGAAAAGCATATCCTGTGAAAACACAATCCACAGTCTTTGGTCCAAGCTTCCGCTTCTTTGGAATTGGAACATTGACTTTCACCAAACAACCCCATGTTCGTAGATAAGAGAGTTTTAACCTTTTCTTCTCCCATTCCTCGAATGGAGTTATCTCTTTGTTCTGTGTGGGAACACGGATTAGGACATGACATGCCGTCAATATCGCCTCCCCCCACAATGCCTTGGAGAGACCCGATGTGTCTAACATGGCGTTAACCAAATCAGTTAGAGTATGATTCTTTCTTTCGGCCACCCCATTTGACTGAGGTGAATAGGGAGGCGTCCTCTCATGGATTATACCATGTTCCGCACAAAAAGCATCAAATTCATTGGAAAAAATACTCTCCACCACAGTCGGACCTAAGCCTCTTGATTTTTCGATCAAGTTGGTTTTCCATTTCAGCTTTATAGATCTTCAAAAAGTTCAAAGCCTCATCCTTAGATTTCAGAAGATACACACGGCAGTATCTAGTGGAGTCATCAATTAACATCATGAAATATTTCTTTCCACCTTTTGTCAAAACACCATTCATTTCACATAGATCTGAATGTATGAGCTCTAGTGGTGCAAGATTTCTCATTTTCGCAGTCGTGTGAGACTTACGAGGTTGCTTAGCTTGCACACACACTTGACACTTAGACCCCTTAATAGTGGTGAACTACGGATTAAGTTCAACTTCGCTAGTCGCGACATGCAACCAAAGTTAACATGACAAAGACATGAATGCAACACATTTGATTCACTATTGTTGCAAATATGATTAACAACTTTATTGCAAACGTCTGATAAGTACAAACGAAACGGGCCTCCTGACTCATAACCTTTACCAAAGTCCCTGCGGTCTGATAAGACGAAAACATGGAAATATCACCGCATACATGCACATTAGCACCCGTGTCAATCAACCAATCAGGAGAATGACATACTGAAAGAATAGTTGGAAATATACCATACCCAAAGATCCTTCATGTCGTTGTCTCCAATGACAACATTAACGGTCTTGCCGCTTTTCCTGTGATGACGCTTGTCATAGCGATTAGGGCAACTAGGAGCCCAATGATTAGGATCCCCACACACATGACAAGCACCTTTCTTCTTGTCATTCTTCTTCTTGAAGTTCGTGTGTTGCACAGCCTTGTTCTTCCCATCAAACTTTGCTTTACCATCAAACTTGCCATTGTTCTTGAACTTGTGGGGCTGGAAGTTCTTTTTCTGTACCAGATTGGCACTAGATCCTCTCTCAATACCTCGAGCATGTTTGTCCTTTGCTCTTGCCTTTTCTTCCACATTAAGAGTACCAATGAGATCCGGGACGGAAAACTCCTGTCTCTTATGCTTCAGTAGGGTAGCAAAGTTCCTCCATGAAGGAGGAAGCTTAGTGATAATACCTCCGCCAACAAACTTGTCCGGTAGCATACAATTGAAGTGCTCAAGTTCTCTAGAAAATGATCAGATCTCATGAGCTTGCTCAACCACAGGCGCTCTTCACCATCCCAGTAATCATAGAATTGCTCCATGATGTACAACTCGATTACAAAGATCCGAGACCCCAAACTTGGCCTCTAGTGCATCCCACATATCTTTTCAATTATCAATTGACGCATAAGCATCAACTATGTTCTCACCAAGAACACTCAAGAGACATTCTGAGTATGTGTTCACTGAAAGAACTATTCTGAGTATGTGGTTGTGGTACCCAGACATTCTGAGTATGTGTTCACTGAAAGAACTATTCTCCTCCATTTTGCAGCTATAGAACTTGTTGGAGACTCATAACTCTCAACTCGGGCATTTGCTTGAAATATTAACTTCAACTCCTGGAACAGCTCATATGCTCCATGATACGTCTCCGTCGTATCTATAGTTTTTGATTGTTCCATGCCAATATTATTCAACTTTCATATACTTTTGGCAACTTTTTATACTATTTTTGGGACTAACATATTGATCCAGTGCCAGTTCCTATTTGTTGCATGTTTTATGTTTTGCAGAAACCCCATATCAAACGGAGTCCAAACAGGATAAAAACGGACGGAGAATTATTTTGGAATATTTGTGATTTTTGGGAAGTAAAATCAACGCGAGACGGTGCCCGAGGTGGCCACGAGGGTGGGGCTGCTACCTCTTGAGCATTGCATTGGTTTTCCCTTGAAGAGGAAAGGGTGATGCAGCAAAGTAGCATAAGTATTTCCCTCAGTTTTTGAGAACCAAGGTATCAATCCAGTAGGAGGCTACACGCAAGTCCCTCGCACCTACACAAAAAAATAAATCCTCGCAACCAACGCGATAAGGGGTTGTCAATCCCTACACGGTCACTTACGAGAGTGAGATCTGATATATATGATAAGATAATATTTTTGGTAATTTTGTGATAAAGATGCAAAGTAAAGTAAACAAAATAAAAACGGTGCCAGAAATAGCTTGTTGTCGGGAGATTAATATGATGGAAAATAGACCCGGGGGGCATAGTTTCACTAGTGGCTTCTCTCAAGAGCATAAGTACACGGTGGGTGAACAAATTACTGTTGAGCAATTGACAGAATTGAGCATAGTTATGAGAATATCTAAGTATGATCATGTATATAGGCATCACGTCCGAGACAAGTAAACCGACTCCTTCCTGCATCTACTACTATTAGTCCACACATCGACCGCTATCCAGCATGCATCTAGAGTATTAAGTTCATAAGAACAGAGTAACGCTTTAAGCAAGATGACATGATGTAGAGGGATAAATTCATGCAATATGATAAAAACCCCATCTTGTTATCCTCGATGGCAACAATACAATACGTGCCTTGCTACCCCCATCACATGGAAAGGACACCGCAAGATTGAACCTAAAGCTAAGCACTTCTCCCATTGCAAGAAAGATCAATCTAGTAGGCCAAACCAAACTGATAATTCGAAGAGACTTGCAAAGATAACCAATCATACATAAAAGAATTCAGAAGATTCAAATATTGTTCATAGATAAACTTGATCATAAACCCACAATTCATCGGTCTCAACAAACACACCATAAAACAAGATTACATCGAATAGATCTCCACAAGAGAGGGGGAGAACATTGTATTGAGATCCAAAAAGAGAGAAGAAGCCATCTAGCTAATAACTATGGACCCGAAGGTCTGAGGTAAACTACTCGCACTTCATCGGAGAGGCTATGGTGTTGATGTAGAAGCCCTCCGTGACCAATGCCCCTCCCATGAGTTCCTAATGTGCCCCAAGATGGGATCTCGTGGGTACAGAAGGTTGCGGCGGTGGAATTAGGTTTTTGGCTCCGTATCTGATCGTTTGGGGGTACGTAGGTATATATAGGAGGAAGGAATACGTCGATGGAGCAACGTGGGGCCCATGAGCGTGGAGGGCGCGCCTGGGGCGTAGGCGCACCCCCTTCCTCGTGGCTTCCTGGTAGCTTTCTTGACGTAGGGTCCAAGTCCTCTGGATTACGTTCGTTCCGAAAATCACGTTCCCAAAGGTTTCATTCCATTTGGACTCTATTTGATATTCTTTTTCTGCGAAACTCTGAAATAGGCAAAAAAACAGCAATTCTGGGCTAGGCCTCCGGTTAATAGATTAGTCCCAAAAATAATATAAAAGTGAATAATAAAGCCCAATAATGTCCAAAACAGAAGATAATATAGCATGGAGCAATCAATAATTATAGATACGTTGGAGACGTATCAGGGGCCCACGCCCACTCCAGGCAGGCGTGCCCCTGACCCTCGTGGGCCACCCATAAGGCGGTTGATGCTCTACTTTGGTCGCAAGAAAGCTAATTTTTGGAAAAAGATCTGGGCGAAGGTTTCAATCCAATCGGAGTTACGGATCTCCAGATATAAAAGAAACGGTGCCAGGGCAGAATTCCAGAACGCAGAAACAGAGAGAGACAGAGAGATAGATCCAATCTCGGAGGGGCTCTCGCCCCTCCCATGCCATGGAGGCCCAGGACCAGAGGGTAAACCCTTCTCCCATCTAGGGAGGAGGTCAAGGAAGAAGAATACGAAGGGGCCCCCTCTCCCCTTCTCTTCCGGTGGCGACGGAACGCCGCCGTGGCCATCATCATCACCACAATCTTCACCAACAACTTCACCGCCATCATTACAAACTCTTCCCCCCCTCTATGCAGCGGTGTAACCTCTCTCTTACCCGCTGTAATCTCTATTTAAACATGGTGCTCAACACTATATATTATTTCCCAATGATGTATGGCTATCCTATGATGTTTGAGTAGATCCGTTTTGTCCTATGGGTTATTTGATGATCAAGATTGGTTTGAGTTGCATGTATTATTATTGGTGTTGTCCTATGGTGCTCTCCGTGTCGCGCAAGCGTGAGGGATTCCCGTTGTAGGGTTTGCAATATGTTCATGATTTGCTTATGGTGGGTGGCGTGAGCTACAGAAGCACATACCCGAGTAAGTAGGTTGTTTGCGTATGGGATAAAGAGGACTTGATGCGTTAATGCTATGGTTGGGTTTTACCTTAATGATCTTTAGTATTTGCGGATGCTTGCTAGAGTTCCAATCATAAGTGCATATGATCCAAGTATAGAAAGTATGTTAGCTTATGCCTCTCCCTCAAATAAAATTGCAATAATGATTACCGGTCTAGTTATCGATTGCCTAGGGACAAATAACTTTCTCGTAACAAAAAGCTCTCTACTAAAACTAATTTAGTTGTGTCTTTATCTAAACAGCCCCTATCTTTTATTTACATGCTCTTTATATTCTTGCAAACCTATCCAACAACACCTACAAAGTACTTCTAGTTTCATACTTGTTCTAGGTAAAGCGAACGTCAAGTGTGCGTAGAGTTGTATCAGTGGTCGATAGAACTTGAGGGAATATTTTTTCTACCTTTAGCTCCTCATTGGGTTCGACACTCTTACCTATCGAAAGAGGCTACAATCGATCCCCTATACTTATGGGTTATCAAGACCTTTTTTCTGGCGCCGTTGCCGAGGAGTCATAGCGTGGGGTGAATATTCTCGTGTGTGCTTGTTTGCTTTATCACTAAGTAATTTTTAATTGTTGTTCGTAGTTGTTTTCTATCTTTAGTTATGGGTAGGAAATGCAAAATACCAAAAAAATTAGTTGTACCTACTGAACCAATGGTTGAAGAACCACTCAAAATCTATCACACTCCTGAAGCTTATTACTTGGATCATCTTTGATCCCTATTTGCTTCAGGTCAAACCCCAACTAGCTTAGTTGAGGGCAAATCTTGAGATGAGCATGCTTGTTATGTGCGACACCGTATATCTGAAAAAGGGAAACTTTTGTTGGGTCAAATTCATCATTTGCGATGCTATGCTTGGAATTTATGTTTTATATATATGATTTTACTCGTTGTTCTAAAAACCCTAAGAAACACCTTCCCTGTCAATGTGAGTTTAGTGATAATGGAATCGTATCTTCGTATGCTAAAGGTGTTTATAGTTACTATGATGTTCAACAAATTGAAGAATTTGTTGCTTTTAAGGGTGCTTATGAAATTGCTTCTTTGATTGAAAAGTATGGTCCTACTCTTTACAAATCTGAAAATTTTGCCATACTTAAATATTGCTATGATAATTATGGTTCTAATGCCTATGTTGAACAATATATTGAGGACTACTCCACTATCCAAGAAGAGACTAATATTTTGCAGGAGTCTATGGAAGAATAAGTTGATGAGACTATGAGCTCATTGGATGAAAAAGATGATGGGGAGAGCGAAGAACAAAAGGAGGAAGAGCGGATTAGCTACCCGTAACCCTCCAACTCATACATTGTTTAATTTCCCTTCGTGCTTACCGAAGGATGATTGCTATGATCACTGCTATGATCCTGTTGATTCTTTTGAAATATCCCTTTTTGATGATGCTTGGTATGCTTGTGGCCAAGATGCCAATATGAATTATGCTTATGGAGATGAACTTGCTATAGTTCCTTATGTTAAACATGAAATTGTTGCTATTGCACCAACACATGATAGTCCTATTATCTTTTTGAATTCTCCCGACTACACTATATCGGAGAAGTTTGTGCTTATTAAGGATTATATTGATGGGTTGCCTTTTACTACTACACATGATGATTTTGATGAGTATAATATGCATGTGCTTGTTGCTCCTACTTGCAATTATTATGAGAGAGGAACTATATCTCCACCTTTCTATGTTTCCAACATGATAAAATTGCAAGAAACTGTTTATACTATGATTGGCCTTTACTATGTGTGCATGAATTGTTCTTTTATGACATGCCGATGCATAGGAAGAGAGTTAGACTTTGTTGTTGCATGATATATGTTGCCTTGTGCTCACTACTAAATCACAAATCATTTTTAATTAAAATTGGCTTTGATATACCTTGGGATCCGGGTGGATTCACAACTTGAGCACTATATGCCTAGCTTAATGGCTTTAAAGGAAGCGCTGCCAGGGAGACAACCCGGAAGTTTTAGAGAGTAATTTATTTTTGTTGACTGCTTTCATATAGTTTAAAAACAACAAAAATAAAGAGGGGAACCCAAAACTTTTTCAAAAAGAAAAGCGAAAGTGAGAAAGACGAGCATTGTTAAAGTAGGAGCTAGCCTTGAACTTTGTTCATGCTCATGGAAACTTTGTGAATCTTGATTACAGAAACTTTTCAAAAAAAATAATTATTCCCTTGTACAATTCCATTGTATTATAAAAATAGTGTGCCAAGGTTTGCCTTTAGGATGTTTACAATGCTTGTTGGTTTGTACGGTGCATGACAGAAACTTTGGCTGTAGTGCGCGATTTTACATTTTTTGCTGGAACGTCAAACGGTTCTGATTATTTTTGCACTGTCTTTCTATACAAATTGTTTGTTTTTCCTAATTTTAGTAGAATTTTTCAAGTATCAGAAGTATGGTGAATGTTCAGATTATTACAGACTGTTCTGTTTTAGACAGATTCTATTTTTGATGCATAGTTTGCTTGTTTTGATGAAACTATCGATTTATATCAGTGGATTAAGCCATGGAAAAGCTATATTACAGTAGACGCAATGCAAAAACAAAATATGAATTGGTTTGCAACAGTACTTAGAGTAGTGATTTGCTTTATTATACTAACGGATCTTATCGAGTTTTCTGTTGAAGTTTTGTGTGGATGAAGTGTTCGATGATCGAGAAGGTCACGATGTGAGAAGAAGGAAGAGAGGCAAGAGCTCAAGCTTGGGGATGCCCGAGGCACCCCAAGTAAATATTCAAGGAGACTCAAGCATCTAAGCTTGGGGATGCCCCGGAAGGCATCCCCTCTTTCTTCAACAAGTATCGGTATGTTTTCGGATTCGTTTCGTTCATGCGACATGTGCAATCTTGGAGCATCTTTTGCATTTAGTTTTCATTTTTCTTTTATGCACCATGCTGGTATGAGATAGTCATTGGTTGATTTATAGAATGCTCTTTGCACTTCACTTAAATCTTTTGAGTATGGCTTTATAGATTGCTTCATGTGCTTCACTTATATCATTTGAAGTTTGGATTGCCTGTTTCTCTTCACTTAGACAACCGCCATTTGTAGAATGCTCTTTTGCTTCACTTATATTTGTTAGAGCGTGGGCATATCTTTTGTAGAAAGAATTAAACTCTCTTTCTTCACTTATATCTATTTAGAGAGATGACAGGAACTGGTCATTCACATGGTTAGTCATAAAATCCTACATAAAATGTGTAGATCACTGAATATGATATGTTTGATTCCTTGCAATAGTTTTGCGATATAAAGATGGTGATATTAGAGTCATGCTAGTGGGTAGTTGTCGGTTAGTAGAAATACTTGTGTTGAGGTATGTGATTCCCGTAGCATGCACGTATGGTGAACCGTTATGTAACGAAGTCGGAGCATGAGGTATTTATTGATTGTCTTCCTTATGAGTGGCGGTCCGGGATGAGCGATGGTCTTTTCCTACCAATCTATCCCCCTAGGGGCATGAGTAGTAGTACTTTGCTTCGAGGGCTAATAAACTTTTGCAATAAGTATATGAGTTCTTTATGACTAATGTTGAGTCCATGGATTATATGCACTCTCACCCTTCCATCATTGCTAGCCTATTCGGTACCGTGCATTGCCCTTTATCACCTCGAGAGTTGGTGCAAACTTCACGGCAGTGCATCCAAACCCGTGATATGATACGCTCCGTCACACATAAGCCTCATTATATCTTCCTCAAAACATCCACCATACCTACCTATCATGGCATTTCCATAGCCATTCCGAGATATATTGCCATGCAACTTCCATCATCATCATATACATGACCTGAGCATTTATTGTCATATTGCTTTGCATGATCGTAAGATAGCTAGCATGATGTTTTCATGGCTTGTCCGTTTTTTGATCTCATTCCTACGCTAGATCATTGCACATCCCGGTACACCATCGGAGGCATTCATATAGAATCATATCTTTGTTCTAGTATCGAGTTGTAATATTGAGTTGTAAGTAAATAAAAGTGCTATGATCATCATTATTAGAGCATTGCCCCATTCAAAAAAAAAGTGAGGCCAAAGAAGCCTAAATAAAAAAGGGGGGCCAAAGAAGCCCGCAAAAAAAGAAAAAAAAAGGGGCAATGTTACTATCCTTTTACCACACTTGTGCTTCAAAGTAGCACCATGTTCTTCATATAGAGAGTCTCTTGAGTTATCACTTTCATATACTAGTGGGAATTTTCATTATAGAACTTGGCTTGTATATTCCAACGATGGGATTCCTCAAATGCCCTATGTCTTCATGAGCAAGCAAGTTGGATGCACACCCACTTAGTTTCAGTTTGAGCTTTCATATACTTATAGCTCTAGTGCATCCGTTGCATGGCAATCCCTACTCCTCACATTGACATCAATTGATGGGCATCTCCATAGCCCGTTGATTAGCCGCGTCGATGTGAAACTTTCTCGTTTTTTGTCTTCTCCACACAACCCCCATCATCATATTCTATTCCACCTATAGTGCTATGTCCATGGCTTGCGCTCATGTATTGTGTGAGGGTTGAAAAGGCTGAAGCGCGTTAAAAAGTATGAACCAATTGCTCGAGTTGTCATCGGGGTTGTGCATGATGTGAATATTTTGTGTGTTGAAGATGGAGCATAGCCGCATCTATATGATTTTGTAGGGATAACTTTCTTTGGCCATGTTATTTTGAAAAGACTTGATTGCTTTATTAGTAGGCTTGAAGTATTACTGTTTTCATGTCAAATGATAGACTACTGCTTTGAATCACTCGTGTCTTAATATTCATGCCATGATTAGATACATGATCAAGATTATGCTAGGTAGCATTCCACATCAAAAATTATCCTTTTTATCATTTGCCTACTCGAGGACGCCAGGAATTAAGCTTGGGGATGCCGATACGTCTCCGTCAGATCTATAATTTTTTACTGCTCCATGCCAATATTATTCAACTTTCATATACTTTTGGCAACTTTTTATACTATTTTTGGGACTAACATATTGATCCAAAGGCTCAAAGGCGCCTCGCTTGTTGAATGTTTTATGTTTCGCAGAAACCCCATATCAAACGGAGTCCAAACGGGATAAAAACGGACGGAGAATTATTTTGGAATATTTGTGATTTTGGGAAGTAAAATCAACGCGAGACGGTGCCCGAGGTGGCCACAAGGGTGGGGCCCACGCCCACTCCAGGCAGGCGCGCCCCTGACCCACGTGGGCCACCCGTAAGGCGGTTGATGCTCTACTTTGGCCGCAAGAAAGCTAATTTTTGGAAAAAGATCTGGGCGAAGGTTTCAATCCAATCAGAGTTACGGATCTCCAGATATAAAAGAAACGGTGCTGTAGGCGTAATCCCGTAACGCGTAAATGTAGAGAGAGACAGAGATAGATCCAATCTCGGAGGGCTCTCGCCTCCACGCCGTGGAGGCCAAGGACCAGAGGGGAAACCCTTCTCCCATCTAGGAAGGAGGTCAAGGAAGAAGAAGACGAAGGGGCTCCCTCTCCCCTTCTCTTCCGATCGCGCCGGAACGCTGTTGTGGCCATCATCATTAGCGCAATCTTCACCAACAACTTCACCGCCATCATCACCAACTCTTCCCCCCTCTATGAAGCGGTGTAACCTCTCTCTTACCCGTTGTAATCTCTATTTAAACATGGTGCTCAACGCTATATATTGTTTCCCAATGATGTATGGCTATCCTATGATGTTCGAGTAGATCCGTTTTGTCCTATCAGTTATTTGATGATCAAGATTGGTTTGAGTTGCATGTTTTATTATTGGTGCTGTCCTATGGTGCTCTCTGTTTCGTGCAAGCATGAGGGATTCCCGTTGTAGGGTTTGCAATATGTTCATGATTTGCTTATGGTGGGTGGCGTGAGTGATGTACTAATGCACCCCAAAGAAGTAGGTTGTTTGCGTATGGGATAAAGAGGACTTGATGTGTTAATGCTATGGTTGGGTTTTACCTTAATGATATTTAGTAGTTGCGGATGCTTGCTAGAGTTCCAATCATAAGTGCATATGATCCAAGTAGAGAAAGTATGTTAGCTTATGCCTCTCCCTCAAATAAAATTGCAATAATGATTACCGGTCTAGTTATCGATTGCCTAGGGACAAATAACTTTCTCATAACAAAAGGCTCTCTACTAAAACTAATTTAGTTGTGTCTTTATCTAAACAGCCCCTAGCTTTTATTTACGTGCTCTTTATATTCTTGCAAACCTATCTGTTGGGGATATAACTATTTGTGTAAGCCGCCCAGGAGGGGCCGGGTTACGCAAAGAAGACTCATCAGAAAGAAGCCTAAAGCCAAGCATGAAGATGGCGGTTCAATAAAGGGTCTAAGGCCCGCAGGCGGCTTAAGGCCCATAGTGGTAAACCGCCATAATGACATGACTTGTATCATAAGGTAGAATTAACTAGTCACCGAGCCGGACACTGTTTATGAGCCGGCCGGGACTCAGAGGGCCGCAGGCGCCCACCCGTATATATAAGGGGACGACTACCGCGGCTTAGGGCAAGAAACAACTCATCGAGAGCCGGGCATAGCGTATCTCGCTCCCTGGTTATCGAAACCTCAGCAATACCAACCCAACTAGACGTAGGCCTTACCTTCACCGTAAGGGGCCGAACTAGTATAACTCTCTCGTGTCCTTTGTCCCGATTAACCCCTTTAAGCTTCCTAGTTGCGATGGCTCCACGACTAAGTCCTTGCAAGAGGACATTTGCCGTGACAATTCCACGACAGTTAGCGCCCACCATGGGGCCAGCGCACGGTGGATTTGAGTTCTTGAAGGGCAGCTTCGAAGGGCTCAAGGGATACGCAGTTGGTCGGATGGCCAAGAATCGCCGCGGCAAGATCTACATCGATGACGAAGGCTGGGGCCCCGACGCCGGCTCAATTGAGTACGGGTACCGGGTCCCCTTCGGCGGAATCCACGTCTTCATCGGCCGGATTGGTGAGCCGGGCCCTGAGCCGGACAACTGCACCGCCCTCGTCGAGACGGCTTAGCGTGCGAGACCCACCCGAGTTCAACCCGTCATGAAGCGTGCCTTCATGGGCTGCATCCACGGAGAGGAACTTTCTGAAGGATCTGAAGATGGTGGTGAGACGGCCGTCCTCTCTGATGGTGATTCGTCCGCCGGTTCAACAGATTCGTTGTATCAAGTGCAAGATGGCGCGCTTGGGAGCTGTTCCGATGGCTCTAGTATTCCGGACCCCTATGAGCCGCCAAGCTGGGAAGGAGTCTTCATGGCTGGGACTCAACCCGGCCAAAACTCTACACCCGCTGCAACAATAACGTCCGGGTCAAGAGTGGCCGGGGCAGGAGGCCCTGTGCGCCCGCCGGCTCAGATACTGATGGATCTCATGGATAAGCTTACGGCCCTATTAACCGCCACGGTTATTCCTACAAATCAAGATGAGCAAAACGCGGAGGTGGCATAGGTGCGTGAGGAGATAGCTCGGGCCAAGGAGGCCTTGGCAGCAGAGGACACCAGGTTAGCTACAGAACGGGCGGCTTTGGATGCTCGGGCGCAGTAGCTCCAGTCAGAGGCTTTCCAGCTTACGATGAGCCTGAACGCATCTAATGAGGTGATGAGAAGGAGGCACCAGAAAACTCAATCCCGTTTGCCTCCGGTTTACGACCCTCGGAACCTTTTTGCTACACCCGGTGCCGGCCCTAGCAACCCGCCCGAAGAAAATCAGTTCATGACAACCGGAGTGGGAGGACCGGCTCAGCCTCGAGAGATGGCACCTCTTCATGGGAGTATGGCCCCGCCCCGCTATGTACCAATACCACCGGGTCACTTTTCCAACCCCATGGAGAACTTAATCGCGGCATCGGTAGCGTTTGGCAGCTCTCCCAAAGGACGGTGATGATTCGGCAATGTGGAGACCCGGAGGATCAGAGAACTTGTCCAGACGGCCCTGCTCAGAAGAGACTTATTCTTATAGTCGGGACAAGATTCATTCGACTTCGCCTTGGTTAGCACCGCCTCGTCAAAACCGAGTCCAAGTTACAAAGAAAGCATGGAGTCGAAGCTTTGTCAAGCAACGCCCAAATACCAGAATTCAGCCCGGTGGCTATAACCCGGTACAAGACCAAATACGTCAGGAGGACGAGCGAGCGGCTCAGCTAGCGGCTCAACAGCCGGCTCATCAAGATTACCCAGGGCATCCAACGACTTCCGTTGAGGCGGGAGTGGCTACTAGACCCGGTGGTGTTCCTTGTTTGGTGTCGTCTCTGCGTGATGTACGTCTACTCAAGGACTTCAAGGGACCTCGAAAGGTGCCGAATTACACGGCCGACTTACAGCCCGGAGCGTGGATCGAAAGTTATGAGATGGCCATGGAGCTGTTGGAGGTCAGCGACGCAGCAATGGCTAAGTACTTCACCATGATGTTGGATGGAATGGCCCGGCCTTGGTTAAAGGGCTTGCCGCCCAATTCCATTAGTTCATGGGCGTAGCTAAAGGTCCGATTCATCCGTAACTTCAAAGACACTTGCAAGCAATCTATGTCGATTGTGGATTTGACAAATTGTAAGCAGGAGGAGGGTGAATCCACAACTCATTGGGTGCGCGCCGTCAAGGAGATAATACATTCGTTCGATAAGATGGATGCCGCTCTGATCATCATGTTGGAGAAGAATTGCCGCTTTGAGCCACTAAGATGTAAACTGGGCGCCTTAAGCGTGATTGCAATGATATGGGTACGCTGATGGCAGCTTTAGTCAAATACGCCGACTCGAATAGTACCAAGGATCCCGCGTCTGATGAGGAAAAGACAGGGAAGGGAAAGAAGAACGGCAATGGAAAGGGTCAGCAGCATAACCCGATGAATCAAGGAGGCAACAAGCGTAAGGCTGAGGGTAACCCGGAGTTTGTGGCCAATGCTAGTGCACAGGGTAACAATCAGAGACGTAAGGGAAAACCGCCCCCTCGATCTGGTGGGTCAGGCCCATCTCTTGAGCAGCTACTCAATGAGCCTTGCCCGAGACACGGCACCCGGGAACGACCCGCCACCCACTTATGGAAAGATTGCGCGATCATGAAGGCTTTCAATAATTCCAACATGTTTGATGGCAATCATGGGTCGGGCGGCGGCTCAGGAACCGGCGGTTTTCATGGCCCGGGCGGTGGTTCAAGTTCCGGCTTTCAAGGAAATAAAAGCGGCAATAATCAACAGCAGCCTGGTCAAGGGGGACAACAGCAGCAGTAGTCGGGTTATCAAAGCCATCCGAAGTAGCTGAATAGTGGGCAGTATCATGTGTTCACCACTAGCTTGTGCAAGCGTGACCAAAAGATTCATAAGAGGGCCGTGAACTCTGTTGAGCCGGCAGTTCCCCGTTAGTTGAGGTGGTCAGAGCAGCCTATTGTATGGAGCAGGGAAGATCACCCGCCCCGGGTTGATAATCCGGCCGCTTAGCCTTGGTGGTGGCACCTCAGGTCGGTGGATATAAGTTTACCAAGGTACTCATGGACGGAGGTAGCAGTATCAACATCCTCTATTACGAGACCTTTCGACGCATGGGTTTGACTGACAAAAACTTAAGGACATCCAACACCGTTTTCCATGGGGTGGTGCCTGGTAAGTCGGCATACCCGGTCGGTAAGATTGAATTGGAGGTGGCCTTTGGAGATGAATATGATTCTGTAATGAGAAATTGACGTTTGAGGTGGTCAAAA
This sequence comes from Aegilops bicornis, assembly GCA_021605145.1. Taxonomy (NCBI): domain Eukaryota; kingdom Viridiplantae; phylum Streptophyta; class Magnoliopsida; order Poales; family Poaceae; genus Aegilops; species Aegilops bicornis. The sequence goes on from CM038674.1 coordinate 495,502,984, forward strand.
TCAAGAGTCCATATCATGCTCTGTTTGGGCGGCCGCTTATGCCAAGTTCATGGCACGGCCGTGTTATGTTTATCTGCAGCTCAAGATGCCGGGTCACAAGGGCACCATCATCGCGGCATGGGAGTCGAAAGGTAGCCTTGGATTGTGAAGAAGGCGACGCGGCTTATGCCGAAGTCTGTCTGCGCAGCAGAAGAGCTAAAGTTTTATCAAGATAATGTTGACACGGCGGATATGACCTCTCTGAAGAAGCCAACTACAGAGCATGACCCGGCGTTGAAGTTTAAATTGGCCGCTGAAACAAAGCTTGTTGACTTTACTCCAGGCGACTCTTCTAAGCAGTTCAACATCAGTGCCAACTTGGATCCTAAATAGGAAAGCGCGCTCATCGAGTTCATCCATGAGAACCGGGACATCTTTGCATGGAAACCTTCTGACATGCCGGGCGTCCCGAGAGAACTCGTTGAGCACACTCTTAATATTGATCCGAAGTATAAGCCGGTCATGCAATTTCTTCGATGGTTCAATGAGGAAAGACGGAAAGCTATTGGAGAGGAGGTCGCCCGGCTTTTAGCGGTCGGGTTCATTGTTGAAGTTTTTCACCCGGAGTGGTTAGCTAACCCGGTGCTCGTGCTCAAGAAGAACGGCACCTAGCGGATGTGTGTGGATTACACGGACTTAAATAAGGCTTGTCCGGCTGATCCCTTTGCCCTCCCCCGTATTGATCAAATCATTGATGCTACGGCGGGTTGCGAGCGATTGAGCTTTTTGGATGCTTATTCTGGCTATCATCAGATCAAAATGGCAGTTAAGGACCAGGAGAAGACGGCTTTCATCACTCCATTTGGAGCCTTCTGCTATGTATCTATGCCATTTGGGCTCAAGAGTGCCCAGGCAACTTATCAGCGATGTGTACAGAACTGTCTCCACGATCAAATTGGGCGCAATGTTCATGCTTATGTGGATGACATCGTGGTGAAATCCAGGGAGAAGGAAACCTTGATATCTGATTTAAAGGAGACCTTTGATAATCTCCGGGTTTATAAGATGATGCTTAACCCGGCCAAATGTGTATTTGGTGTGCCTACAGGCAAGCTTCTGGGTTTTCTGGTCTCAAACAGAGGTATTGAAGCTAACCCGAAGAAGATCAAGGCAATCACCTCTTTGGCTAAACCGGCGTGCATCAATGATGTTCAATGACTGGCGGGTCAAGTTGCTGCTTTAAGCCGGTTCGTAAGCCGGTTAGGTGAGAAGGCCCTACCGCTGTATCAGATGATGAAGAAAACGGACACTTTTGTCTGGAGTGATGCTGCTAATACTGCCTTTGAAGATTTAAAGAGACAGTTGTCTGAGCCGCCGGTCCTTGCGGCTCCCATTGATAGGGAGCCATTACTGTTATATGTGGTTGCTAACGCACGAGCCGTCAGTGTTGCCATCATGGTGGAGCGCAAGAAGGCTGGCAAGGAGCATCCAGTTCAACGGCCGGTTTACTACATCAGTGAGGTGCTCATTGAGTCTAAACAAAGGCATCCACATTGGCAGAAACTTGTTTACGGAGTGTTCATGGCAAGCCGGAAGTTGAAGCAGTACTTCCAAGGTCATCCTATTACTGTGGTAAGCTCTGCCCTCTTAGGAGACATCATACAGAATAGAGAGGCCACAGGACAAGTCGCCAAGTGGGCCATTGAGCTTGGGCCTCATGGTTTGAAATACATGCCTCGGACTGCTATCAAGTCTCAAGCCCTGGTGGATTTTATCAATGATTGGACAGAGTTGCAGCACCGAGGAGAAGCCGATAACACATATTGGACTATTCACTTTGATGGGTCCAGCAGTTAGAAGGCTCGTGGTCCTGAGTTGTTTTGACTTCCCTCAAGGTGACAAATTTTGTTATGTGCTCCGGCTTATGTTTCCTTGTACTAACAATGCAGCTGAGTACGAGGCCTTACTCCATGGTCTCCGGATGGCCAAAGAGATGAATTTGAGCCGGGTAAGGTGCTTGGGCGACTCAGATCTTGTGGCTCAACAGGTGTCGGGCAAGTGGGACTCCAAGGATCCCCTTATGGCGGCTTATCGTCGTGAAGTTGATGTTGTGGCTGGGCACTTCAAAGGTTATCAAGTGGAGCATGTTGATCAAAGGAAGAATGAGGCAACTGATGCTTTAAGCCGGCTAGGATCTCAGCGTAAGCCGGTGCCGCCTAACACCTTTCTTGACGTTTTGCATAATCCTTCTGTCAAGGTACCTACAGAGGAGAACTAGCAGTGCCAGACCCGGAGGCACAGCTGGTGGCAGCTCTTCACGTGATCCCGGATTGGACAGTGCTGTATTTGGCCTATATGACCCGGGGAGAGTTGCCTGAGGATGAGACCTTGGCGAGACAAATCATCAGGCGGTCCAAATCTATGACGATTGTTCATGGAGAGTTACATCACCGCAGTGTCACTGGGGCGTTTCAACATTGTGTGTCACCTGCGGAGGGTCAGGAGATACTTCGTGAGATCCATGAAGGAGATTGTGGTCATCATGCCGGCTCAAAATCTCTTGTGGCCAAGGCTTTCCGTCATGGTTTCTATTGGCTGACGGCTCATGCTGATGCGGAGGATCTGGTCAGTAAATGTGACGGATGTCAGAAATTCTCACGACGAGCTCATGTGCCGCTCAAGAGTTGAGGATGATTCCAATTACTTGGCTGTTTGCGATGCAGGGGCTTGACATGGTTGGACCTTTCAAGAGGTCAAAGGATAAAAGAGACACCTCCCGTGGCAGTGGATAAGTTTACAAAGTGGGTTGAGGCAGAGCTGGTCAGTAAGTGTGATGCAGCCACGGCGGTTCAGTTCATGAAAAAGGTGATCTTTCGTTTTGGTTTTCCACATAGCATCATAACTGATAATGGCACTAATCTCTCCAAGGGTGCCATGGAAGAGTTATGTCAACGAGAACATATCCGGCTTGATGTTTCGGTTGTTGCTCATCCTCAATCCAATGGTCAAGCAGAGAGAGCTAATTAGGAGATCCTGAAGGGTATCAAACCCCGGCTCTTGGTCCCCTTACAGCGGACTACGGGTTGTTGGGTGGAGGAGCTACCCTCTGTACTATGGAGCATTAACACTACGCCTAACAGATCTACAGGTTACACACCTTTCTTCATGGTGTACGGAGTGCAGGCAGTCCCGCCAAGTGACATCCGCACGACTCACCCCTGTGGCGGCTTACGTTGAGGCCGATAACGAAAAAAGCTCGTCCAGATGCACTTGACTTGTTGGATGAGGAGCGAGACTTGGCAATAGCCCGCCGGTGATTTACCAAAGAAGACCTGCTCCGCTATCACAGCCAAGGGTTAGAAGTAGAACCTTTCAGAAGGCGACTTAGTGCTCTGACTCATCCAGATCACCGATATGCACAAGCAATCCCTCCTTGGGAAGGACCCTTCGTGGTCGGCAAGAATCAACAACGGGTCATACTACCTTATCGATGTTCGAGAGCACAAAGACTCACGTAAGTCGGAGGAGGAGACCCGCCGGCCGTGGAATATCGCCCATCTTCGGCCTTAATATACTTGAGCCACCGGCTCTCAAGATGTATATATTTTTTGACCATGTATATATTATATGAAGCAATAAAGCAGGACCTCAGTTTCTTTTCACCTGCAAAGGTTTACATGTCTTCTTTATCAGGTGGTGGAAACAACCAACAGGGAGCGGATCATATCTGAATCCGGCTTTCCCTTTGGTCCGACTTATGATCATATTTAAATCTAGCCATGATCACTTGGGGGCTTCCTGTTCAAACATAGGTCATATTCGAACCAAAGAGAACATAGCTGTCGATACCCACTTGATCGGCATACTGCCAAACTCACTTGGGGGCTTCTTGATCATATTTGAATCATAGCTTAACCTCTTTGGGTGTGACGTGGATCGTATTCGAATCAGCGTCATTTAACAACTCTTATGGTCACTTGGGGGCTTCCTGTTCAAACATAGGTCATATTCGAACCAAAGAGAACATAGCTGTCGATACCCACTTGATCGGCATCGCCAAAGCCACTCGGGGCTATATGATCGTATCCGAATCTTAGCTTAACCCCTTTGGAATGGTTCACTGATCGTATTCGAATCATAGGCCTTTAAATTTTTGTTTATTATTTATCATACTTTGTAAAGTGTAAATGTTTGACTATCGTGAGGCCTTCTCGAAAGTGCTATGGGGTTCTTGTTCCACCGGTTTAATATTGGTCGCTTCAGTTGTTAAGGGCCAGGTGAACATCATATGTGCCAACTTTCAGGAGTTAAACTTACCCTCATGATTTAGGTCACATAAACTAGTGGGATTACCAAAAGGATCGCAGGTATGCTATTGTGATTATGTTTAACAAATATAATCATAAACCGGCCTTTATATGATGTTTTGGTTCGCATTCCGAGTTATCAATACCTTATGTGACCCCTGATGCGATAAGTCGCCAAGGGAATTCTGCTTGTTTTATATGCTGGATAAGGCAAGAAAATTTTTAACATCAAGGAAATAAAAGATCAACATAAGCTGGGAGTATAAAGCGATGGCGGATTACGAAAGTATTAAGCGCCATAAACATGTGCGAAGGCATGACAAAAATCGAGAGGTTTTTCTACCTATTACAAGACTCCCCGAGTCTGAATAATGAAGCATTGTTTTCGCAAAGTCATAAACGCCTGGTGGTTCACTTCTTTGGTTGGCTAGAAGATTCCAGGTTATCCTTCTCCGCCTCTCCGTCGGCTGCCCTGTCCTGGAAGGTTGGCGAGGCCCAGTCAATGCCACTCAAAGCTTCAAACTCAGCTTCGTCATCTATTAAACTGGCTGGGTCGACTTCAGGGGCAAAGGTATGCTTACGGATTGGAGGGATCAGGCTGACGTCGTCATAAAGAGGCGTTGGGATTCTCCGATTCTCATTGTCATAACCCGGCCGATATTTGGTAAGATCAAGATCGTTCCCAATAAGAGTAGCCAAAGGGTGTATATCTTTGACACAAAGCGGTGAAATCATGTTCATCAAATAAGGTCCCATCTTCTTTCGCACTCGGGTATCCAAGAGCGAGATCACCGGGTCTAGTTCTCGAATCCATGCTTTAGCCCTACTCAACGCGGCTATGGCCCGGCTCTGGACGCCCGCCTTAGTTCTTGGATCCGCTGAGGTAGCACAAGAAGCCGCTTCAAAGACGCCTTGCGTGAGGTGAGGAACGTCATTTGATAAAGCTACAACGGCCAAAGCATCGCCAGACCCGTGTAGAGCTGTTCCACCCGAGTATAAACCGCATTTAGCTTGATCAACATGTTCTCGCTTGAGGTTTGTGCTCCTAGGGCTCAAGTGCTCATAAACATAAGGTGAGCCGAGATAGCACTTAAAATAGTCATCAAAGGAAGGATTGCAATATTTGAGGTTATCTATAGTAATCTCATCAAGATTGCGAGACCATTTGAGATATCTGGCGCTTTTAAGCCGGATAGCTCGGCTGTTGCTTCGCAAGTGATGTTTCATTGCCCTCGATCTGGGTCACTAGTGAGGCCTTCTCATCTGCCCAGATTTTCCTCTCCGCCTCAAATTCTTCTTCAACTTCTCTTGTTCAGAGACGCTGAATTCAAATTTGGAGTTGGCCTTTTGAGTTTCAAGTTCTTGAGCTGCCAAGCGGATCTTCAGGTCAGCAATCTCCGATTCAAATTGACTTGTGGTGGCCTGCATTGATGTCGGGTTATAGTCAGAATCATGGTAAGAAAACATTAAGTCCCAAGTACTTTGCAAGCAAAGGTACTTGACACTTGGGGGCTAATGTATGCTGAATAATTTTAAACTTACAATGCTGGTTCATGGTACTTAAGTCCCAAGCACTTTGCAAGCAAAGGTACTTGACACTTGGGGGCTAATGTGTATCGCAAGTTCAAGGTATCATGTTACAACCGGGTTAAATATCTTCTTTCTAAACCAGACAAAGCAATGCTAAGCAGTTTTCTAAGTCTACAACATATTTATTCATAAGCAATAGACTTGGGGGCGGACACAGTAAGTATGATTAAGAAAAGTAGCATAAGTTATACCTCAGATTTTTGCTGTATTTGCTTCACCATGTTAACTTCCAGGTCACGGCTGCTATGTACTTGATTGATATAGCCAGAGACTATCTCTCCAATGCTCAAATGAGTATACTCTGCAATGTCTAACTTGGCCTTTCTACGCTCCAAAGGCTCCTCCTTGGCGAGCACTTGGCAAGGACAAGGCTGACTTGGCTCGACAAACCGAGTCTTGAGAATCTCAACTTCCGGATCGCTTGTCTTGGCCGGACTAGGAGTTTCCGCCATCGTAACCACCAAGAGTTTCTTCAGAGGCCGGATCGGAGGTTGGTCTTTGGAATATCATAAACCGTTCAAAGCGCGGTTGATGAGTGGAAGTGTCAGGGGCAGCTATTCTGAGTTCCGGTTCAGTTATGACCGGATCTTGGGACGGCTTATTCTTTCTTGCCCTCTTACTGGGCTTCACTTGCACGCTGTGGACAAGGCAGAAGGGTGAGTACAAAAACATGGGTAAGGTAAAGTATAAAGTAAATAAGTTTACATTACCCGGGGGCGGTTTTAAAAGCCGGCATGTTGGATTGCATAGACTCGCCGGAGGAAGGTGAGGTCTCCTGATAATTTGAGTCAGAGGAATTAAGAGGTGGACGTATTAAGCCCGCTAAAGGGAAAGCAGAATATAAGTCGGAGATAACCTTAGTTTGGCGCTTCCTGGTTACATCTGGTAAGCCGGAGGAGAGTTCTGCATCCTTGGAGGTCTGGGTATGCCTCCGGTTTTCGTGAGTCTGTTGCTTCAAAAGAAACTGAGGATCTTGATAAGCTAAAGGATGTGAAAATCTTACTTTCTGGGTCACCCTTCGGATTTTTGGCTTTGGCAAAGGCTCTGAGTCGGAGGAGATTATAGTTACCTCTTCGTCAACCGCTTGGTTGTTTCCCGTATCCTCCTGAAAGGGAAGAATGTCAATAAAATAATGATAAAGGAGTTAGGAGAATTAAGGATTGCCTCTTCTTCATCGTCACAAGTGTAATCCAACTTAAGTAAATCTGAAGCGCTTGGCTTCCTTTTCCTTGAAGCTCCTGTTTTGGCGGCTTTTCTTTCGGTTCTCTTAGCCGTTCTGGCTTGTTTGGCAGCCTCATGGTCATACTTGACCTTCAGAAGTTGTCATTGGCCTGAGACAAAACGGTAAAGGGTCATAAATAAAAGCAAGGTATAACACAGTACGGAGTAATTATTGAGATTGATGACTTACTGCAGGGGCCGGGTTCTTCTTGCAGAAGGGAAGTAAACCAAAGGCATTACTAGTTACCGTGCCCTGTTTCAACAACGTCTGGGTCGTAGCCTCCACCACATCATCTGGTAAGTCGTCGGGACTATGACGCAGTGGGTCATTCTTCTCGCCTGAGTAAGTGCACATTAAGCCAGGGCGGCGGCTTAACGGAATCACTCGCCAAGCAACCCAGACCCGGACCAGGTCAATGCCATCTAAGCCATTTCCCAAAAGAGCTTTGATTTTACTAATGGTGGGAGCAAGTGGCAAACGCTCAACAACAGTCAGTTTATCCGACAGCGGGTGGTTGGATTCAAGGCGCAAGGCGCGGAAGCCGGGTAGAGGATTTTCCTCAGCCGGAGAAGTGTCCTGGCAGTAAAACCATGTCTGATTCCAATCCTTTGGATGACTTGGCAGTTCAGCATAAGGAAAAAGGCAGTCTCTCCGCCGCTGAATCGAGATGCCACCAAGTTCCAGACTGGGCCCGTAGGCGCGTTCGTTCTGCCGGTTTAAGTAAAACAATTCTCTGAATAAAAGTAAGCTGGGTTCGTCTCCAAGGTACACCTCACAGAAAACTTGGAAGTTGCAAATATTTGACACGGAATTGGGCCCGATGTCTTGAGGTCTGAGATCAAAGAAATGCAAAACATCCCTGAAGAATTTTGAACCGGGTGGAGCGAAACCCCGGTTCATGTGATCAGTAAACACGATCACCTCCCCCTCCTTGGGTTGAGGCTTCTCCTCTGACGGGTTAGGAGCACGATAAGACATGATCTCTTTTGTTGGGCAGATGGCCGGACTTCACAAAATCAGACAAAGCGCTCTATAACAGTGGATTTGACCCAGTCGCAGGTCACGGGAGCTTTGGGAGCCTTGGGTACCATTGTATAAATTGAAGCCTATGACAAAATAAGAGTTTCCGGTTCAAATTTAACCCGGAGGAAAACATTTTAAGTCTATTCAAGATGGCGGCTTAAGAAGGGGCCTAATGACATATGGGTAACTATGCAGTGATATTTAAGCCGCTACAGGTATCAAAGGCAGTTAAATTTTCTTAAGTCGCGAGAAGCAAGCAAGGTTGACAGACCAGTGTCATTTACTTAAACTGGCCACATGGACGGTCGTGGTTAAACAAATTCGACAGAGGCAGTTTTTTTACTTAAGGGTGGAACAAACAGGTTTCACAAGTTGCGGCTATTATTTTGGATCAAACGGCTGTTCTGAAAAGAAAACTTTCTAGACCTTGGACTGGCACAGATGAAGTTCATAGGCTCGAACGGGGCCTCTGTGCAACGGAAAGGGATCTATTTGCATTTGGAAACGGGTGCAAAACAACCACCGCAATAGTTCTACACCGTTCAAGATCAAAAGGGGGCATTGGAGGTAAAAACTATCAAGGGTTTGACACAGGCGATTACGAACGCCGACGAACTCGAAGAAGCCTTAATGCAGATCTAAAACAGGGGAAGAAGGGAACTCACAGATGCAGACTGGCTGCGGAGGTTCGCCCTTGTTGTTTTTTCTGGTCAGGATCAGGTTCATGCAGCGGCCGGAGTCGGTGAAGACGAGGAGCTTCGAGGCGGCGGCGGCGGCGGAGCTCGAGTAACAGAGAGACAGCGAGAGGAAGAGGATGACTGAAAGGGGGAGAATGGAAGACCTAGGTCGTGCCTATTTATAAGGGAAGACTGACTGAGACGACACGAGAAACGAGGAGACTAAACATTATTATCCAGCGGCCCCGACGCCTCGGTTTTCGGAACGGTCAGTAAAAGCAAATATCCGTTGGAGGATATGGCGGAGTAAAATATGAATTTAAGCAAAGATGACGTCACGGCGGGTTAACGCGGATCCATAAGATGACGTCATGGCAGGTTAAAAACCTTTTGCACAGGCAAAAGGCTGAAGGTTTATTTCTTAAGGTATTTTAAGATTGACATGAACCGGTTCAAATCAATCTGGGGCCTAACGTTGGGGATATAACTATTTGTGTAAGACGCCCAGGAGGGGCCGGGTTACCAAATAAGACTCATCAGAAAGAAGCCTAAGGCCAAGCATGAAGATGGCGGTTCAATAAAGGGTCTAAGGCCCGCAGGCGGCTTAAGGCCCATAGTGGTAAACCGCCATAATGACATGACTTGTATCATAAGGTAGAATTAACTAGTCACCGAGCTGGACATTGTTTATGAGCCGTCCGGGACTCTGTAGGCCGCAGGGCGTCCACCCGTGTATATAAGGGGACGACCCACTGGCGGCTTAGGGCAAGAAACAACTCATCGAGAGCCGGGCATAGCGTATCTCGCTCCCTGGTTATCGAAACCTCAAGCAATACCAACCCAACTAGACGTAGGCCTTACCTTCACCGTAAGGGGCCGAACTAGTATAACTCTCTCATGTCCTTTGTCCCGATTAACCCCTTTAAGCTTCCTAGTTGCGATGGCTCCATGACTAAGTCCTCGCAAGAGGACATCTGCCGTGACAATTCCACGACACTATCCAACAACACATACAAAGTACTTCTAGCTTCATACTTGTTCTAGGTAAAGCGAACGTCAAGCGTGCGTAGAGTTGTATCGGTGGTTGATAGAACTTGAGGGAATATTTGTTCTACCTTTAGCTCCTCATTGGGTTTAATAGTCTTACTTATCGAAAGAGGCTACAATTGATCCCCTATACTTGTGGGTTATCACTCCACGAAGTTCAAAAAGTCTTTGAAGTCCTGATTCTAAGTCGTAAAGCATGGCACACTGAACTATCGAGTGGTCATCAGCTTTGCTCTGCCAGACATTCATAACGTCCAGAGTTGCTCCTGCAGCGGGTCTTCCACCTAGCGGTGCTTCAAGGACGTAATTCTTCTGTGCAGCAATGAGGATAATCCTCAAGTTATGGACCCAGTCCGTGTAGTTGCTACCATCATCTTTCAACTTATCTTTCTCTAGGAACACATTAAAATTCAAAGGAACGGTAGCACGGGCCATTGATCTACAACAACATAGACATGCAAAAACTATCAGGTACTAAGTTCATGACAAATTAAAGTTCAATTAATCATATTACTTAATAACTCCCACTTAGATAGACATCCCTCTAGTCATATAAATGATCACGTGATCCATATCAACTAAACCATGTCCGATCCTCACGTGAGATGGAGTAGTTTTCAATGGTGAACATCACTATGTTGATCATATCTACTATATGATTCACGTTCGAACTTTCGGTCTCAGTGTTCTGAGGCCATATCTGCATATGCTAGGCTCGTCAAGTTTAACCCGAGTATTCTACGTGTGCAAAACTGGCTTGCACCCGTTGTATGTGAACGTAGAGCTTATCACACACGATCATCACGCCGTGTCTCGGCACGACAAACTGTAGCAACAGTGCATACTCAGGGAGAACACTTATACCTAGAAATTTAGTGAGAGATCATCTTATAATGCTACCATCGCACTAAGCAAAATAAGATGCATAGAAGATAAACATCGCATCCAATCAAAATAAGTGATATGATATGGCCATCATCATCTTGTGCCTTTGCTCTCCATCTCCAAAGCACCGTCATGATCACCATCGTCACCGGCTTGACACCTTGATCTCCATTGAAGCATCATTGTCGTCTCGCCAACTATTGCTTCTATGACTATCGCTACCGCTTTGTGATAAAGTAAATCAATTACATGGCAATTGCATTTCATACAATAAAGCGATAACCATAAGGCTCCTGCCAGTTGCCGATAACTTTTACAAAACATGATCATCTCATACCACAATTTATATATCATCACGTCTTGACCATATCACATCACAGCAAGCCCTGCAAAAACAAGTTAGACGTCCTCTACTTTGTTGTTGCAAGTTTTACGTGGCTGCTACTGGCTTCTACCAAGAACCCTTCTTACCTACGAATCAACCACAACAATGTTTCGTCAAGTGTGATATTTTAACCTTCAACAAGGACCGGCCGTAGTCAAACTCGATTCAACTAAAGTTGGAGAAACAAACACCCGCCAGCCACCTGTGTGCGAAGCACGTCAGTAGAACCAGTCTCATGAACGCGGTCATGTAATGCCGGTCCGGGCCGCTTCATCCAACAATACCATTGAATCGAAGTAAGACGTTGGTGGTAACCAGTATGACTATTATCGCCCATAACTCATTGTGTTCTACTCGTGCATATAACTTCTACGCATAGACCTGGCTCGGATGCCACTGTTGGGGAACGCAGTATTTCGAAAAATTTCCTACGATCACGCAAGATCTATCTAGGAGATGCATAGCAATGATACGGGAGAGTGTGTCTATGTACCCTCATAGACCGAAAGCGGAAGCGTTTAGTAACGCGGATGATGTAGTCAAACATCTTCACGATTCAACCGATCCAAGTATCGAACGTACAGCACCTCCATGTTCAGCACACGTTCAGCACGACGATGTCCCTCGAGCTCTTAATCCAGTTGAGGATGAGGGAGAGTTCCTTCAGCACGATGGCGTGGTGACGGTGATGATGAAGTTACCGGTGCAGGGCTTCGCCTAAGCACTACGACGATATGACCTAGGTGTTAAACTGTGGAGGGGGCACCGCACACGGCTAAGAGAAGACTTCTTGAGCCTTTGGGGTGCCCCCTCCCCCGTATATAAAGGAGGGGGAGGAGGAGGCCGGCCCCCTAGGGGTGCACCAAGTGTGAGGAGTCCTACTAGGACTCCCTAGTCCTAGTAGGATTCCCCTTCCTTTTTCCTTTTTCGGAGTAGCAAAGGGGAAAGAGAGAAGGAGTAGGAGAGGGAAAGGCAAGGGGGGCGCGCCACCTCCTATGGTCGGCCCTCTCTTCTCCACTAAGGCCCATGTTGGCCCATTACCTTCCCGGGGGGTTCCGGTAACCTCCCGGTACTCCGAAACTTATCCGAAACTTCCCAAAACCATTCCGGTGTCCGAATGTAACCTTCCAATATATGAATCTTTACATCTTGACCATTTCGAGACTCCTCGTCATGTCCTTGATCTCATCCGGGACTCCGAACAAACTTTGATCATCAAGCCACATAACTCATAATACAAATCGGCATCGAACGTTAAGCGTGCGGACCCTACAGGTTCGAGAACTATGTAGACATGACCAAGACACATCTCCGGTCAATAACCAATAGCGGAACCTGGATGCTCATATTGTCTCCTACATATTCTACGAATATCTTTACCTAGTTCAATCTCGTTACCAGCAAGTCTCTTTACTCGTTCCGTAATGCATCATCCGTAACTAACTTATTAGTCACATTTCTTGCAAGGCTTATAGTGACGTGCATTACCGAGAGGGCCCAGAGATACCTCTCTGATACTCGGAGTGACGAATCCTAATCTCAATCTATGCCAACTCAACAAACACCATTGGAGACACCTGTAGAGCATCTTTATAATCACCCAGTTATGTTGTTACATTTGATAGCACAAAAAGTGTTCCTCTGGTATTCGGGAGTTGCATAATCTCATAGTCAGAAGAATATGTATAAGTCATGAGGAAAGCAATAGCAATAAAACTATACGATCATAATGCTAAGCTAATGGATGGGTCTTGTCCATCACATCATTCTCTAATGATGTGATCACATTCATCAAATGACAACACATGTCCATGGTCAGGAAACTTAACCATCTTTGATTAACAAGCTAGTCAAGTAGAGGCATACTAGAGACACTTTGTTTGTCTATGTATCCACACATGTACTAAGTTTCCGGTTAATACAATTCTAGCAAGAATAATAAACATTTATCATGATATAAGGAAATATAAATAACAACTTTATTATTGCCTCTAGGGCATATTTCCTTCAACTGCTTATGAGTCTGAAGCCAAAGAGGCTGAAGATATTCCGGCTGCATCAGTCGATGACAAGGAAGAAGAAGACCATGATGTTATTCCCCCTACAGTTGATCTAGTTGTTCAAGCAGAAGTGATTGTGCTAGACCCCCTAGTCCATGAAGCCACTAAGTTGAGGCAAACGCGTCTGCCACCACCACCACTGATGAAGCCAATGACGTTGTCATGGCTGAAGATAATGTGCAACTCGAAGTTAATGATGCCACGGAAGACAATGCCCGGCCAACCACCTCGGACGTGACTTTTCCTCCCCTTGTGCCTCACACCATGGAACGCGCATTCTATCATGGTGAGCTTGTTACTATCAAGTGGCCAATCTTGACGCCTCCAACTGCTCTCGGTCCCCAATATGACTATCATGTGGAGCAAAGGCCTCAAATGCAGAAGCCAAAGCCCAGGCTACCAAGGCTTCCAAGTGTTGTCACTACACAAGGCTCCTTCAGTGTGCTAAGCTTCAGAGAGCACAATACTTTCTTCGACAAGGTCAAGAACCCCTTCAAGAAGCCAAAGATTTCATCTGACAGGTTCTGGAGCCACCAGCAAAGGAGCTACTATTCATGCATTCTCTACAATCAAAACAGGATTTTTCCCCACAATTGTCTTGACTGTGATGCCGTTGATGGGCTGCCATGCCTTGAAGAATTCCTAGACTGCTTCCGTGAAGTTGTGCTTCTCCCATTTGTCATTGACAAGGAGCATTGGAATGAAGAGCTTCTTCTACAATTCTATGTCACTCTCTGAAGTAAATATGCCCTAGAGGCAATAATAAAGCTATTATTTATATTTCCTTATATCATGATAAATGTTTATTATTCATGCTAGAATTGTATTAACCAGAAATTTAGTACATATGTGAATACATAGACAAACAAAGTGTCCCTAGTATGCCTCAATTTGACAAGCTCGTTAATCAAAGATGGTTAAGTTTCCTAGCCATAGACATGTGTTTTCATTTGATGAACGGGATCACATCATTAGAGAATGATGTGATGGACAAAACCCATCCGTTAGCATAGCACAAATGATCATTTAGTTTTATTGTTGATGCTTTCATCATGACTTATACATGTTCTCTGACTATTTGATTATGCAACCCCCGAATACCGGAGGAACACTGAGTGTGCAATGAAATGTCACAACGTAACTGGGTGATTATAAAGATGATCTACAGGTGTCTCCGATGGTGTTTGTTGAGTTGGCATAGATCGAGATTAGGATTTGTCACTCCGTGTTTCGAAGAGGTATCTCTGGGGCCTCTCGGTAATGCTCATAACTATAAGCCTTGCAAGCAATGTGACTAATGAGTTAGTTGCGGGATGAAGTATTACGGAACGAGTAAAGAGATTTCTGCTTAACGAGATTGAACTAGGTATGATGATACCGACGATCGAATCTCGGGCAAGTAACGTACCGATGACAAAGGGAACAACTTATGTTGTTATGCGGTTTGAACGATAAAGATCTTCATAGAATATGTAGGAGCCAATATGAGCATCCAGGTTCCGCTATTGGTTATTGACCGGAGAGGTGCCTCGGTCATGTCTACATAGTTCTCGAACCCGTAGGGTCCGCACGCTTAACGTTCGATGACGATTTGTATTATGAGTTATGTGATTTGATGTACCGAAGTTTCTTCGGAGTCCCGGATGAGATCACGGACATGACGAGGAGTCTCGAAATGGTCGAGACATAAAGATTGATATATTGGACCATGTTATTCGGACACCGGAAGTGTTCCGGATAGTTTCGGGTAAAAATGGAGTACCGAAGAGGTTACCGGAACCCCCCGGGGAGTTGATGGGCCTTAGCGGGCCTTAGTGGGAAGGAGAGGCAGATGCCAGGAGGTGCCCCCCCCCCCAAGCCCAGACCAAATTGGACAAGGGGTAGGGGGCGCGGCCCCCTCTCCCTTCCTTCCCTCTTCTCCTTTAGGTGGAAACCTACTAGGACTTCGAGTCCTAGTAGGATTCCCCTTCTCCCGGCGCGCCTAGCTTGGCCGGCCGGCCTCCCCCTCCTCTCTCCTTTATATACGTGGGGAGGGGGCACCCTAGGACACACAAGTTGATCTCTTAGCCGTGTGCAGTGCCCCCCTCCATAGTTACACACCTCGGTCATATCTTTTTAGTGCTTAGGCGAAGCCCTGCGCCGGTAACTCCATCATCACCGTCAACATGCCGTCGTGCTGTCGGAATTCTCCCTCGGCCTCAACTCGATCAATAGTTCGAGGGACGTCACTGAGCTGAACGTGTGCAGATCATGGAGGTGCCGTACGTTCGGTACTTGGATCAGTTGGATCGCGAAGACGTTCGACTACATCAACCGCGCTACTAAACGCTTCCGCTTTCGGTCTACGAGGGTACGTGGACACACTCTCCCCGCTCGTTGCTATGCTTCTCCTAGATAGATCTTGTGTGATCGTAGGATTTTTTTTGAAATATTACGTTCCCCGACAGTGGCATCCAAGCCAGGTCTATGCGTAGATGTTATATGCACAAGTAGAACACAAAAGAGTTGTGGGCGATAATAGTCATACTGCTTACCAGCATGTCATACTTTCATTCGGTGGTATTGTTGGATGAAGCGGCCCAGACCGACATTACATGACTGCATTCATGAGACTGGTTCTATCGCCGTGCTTCGCACACAGGTGGCTAGTGGGTATCTATTTCTCCAACTTTAGTTGAATCGAGTTTGACTATGTCCGGTCCTTGTTGAAGGTTAAAACAGCACACTTGATGAACGGTTCTTGCTAGAAGCCCGTAGAAGCCACGTAAAACTTGCAACAACATAGTAGAGGACGTCTAACTTGTTTTTGCAGGGCTTGCTGTGATGTGATATGGTCAAGACGTGATGATATATAAATTGTGGTATGAGATGATCATGTTTTGTAAAAGTTATCGGCAACTGGCAGGAGCCTTATGGTTGTCGTTTTATTGTATGAATTGCATTGCAATGTTATTGCTTTACTTTATCACTAAGCAGTAGTGATAGTCGTAGAAGCAATAGTTGGCGAGACAACAATGATGCTTCGATGGAGATCAAGGTGTCAAGCCGGTGACGATGGTGATCATGACGGTGCTTTGGAGATGGAGATTGAAGGCACAAGATGATGATGGCCATATCATATCACTTATTTTGATTGGATGCGATGTTTATCTTTTATGCATCTTATTTTGCTTAGTGCGGCGGTAGCATTATAAGATGATCTCTCACTAAATTTCAAGGTATAAGTGTTCTCCCTGAGTATGCACCGTTGCTACAGTTCGTCATGCCGAGACACCGCATGATGATCGTGTGTGATAAGCTCTACGTTCACATATAACGGGTGCAAGTCAGTTTTGCACACGCAGAATACTCGGGTTAAACTTGACAAGCCTAGCATATGCAGATATGGCCTCGGAACACTGAGACCGAGAGGTCGAGCGTGAATCATATAGTAGATATGATCAACATGGTGATGTTCACCATTGAAAACTACTCCATCTCACGTGATGATCGGACATGGTTTAGTTGATATGGATCACGTGATCACTTAGATGACTAGAGGGATATCTATCTAAGTGGGAGTTCTTAAGTAATATGATTAATTGAACTTTAATTTATCATGAACTTAGTACCTGGTAGTATTTTCCATGTCTATGTTGTAGATAAATGGCCCGTGCTACTGTTCCTTTGAATTTTAATGCGTTCCTAGAGAAAGCTAAGTTGAAAGATGATGGTAGCAACTACATGGGCTGGGTCCGTAAGCTGAGGATTATCCTCATTGCTGCACAAAAGAATTACGTCCTGGAAGCACCGCTAGGTGCAAGACCCGCTGCAGGAACAACACCAGACGTTGTGAACGCGTGGCAAAGCAAAGCTGATGACTACTCGATAGTTCTGTGTACCATGCTTTACAGCTTAGAACCGGGACTTCAACGACGTTTTGAACGTCATGGAGCATATGAGATGTTCCAGGAGTTGAAGTTAATATTTCAAGCAAATGCCCGGATTGAGAGATATGAAGTCTCCAATAAGTTCTACAGCTGCAAAATGGAGGATAATAGTTCTGTCAGTGAACATATACTCAAAATGTCTGGGTACCACAATCACTTGACTCAATGGGAGTTAATCTTCCGGTTGATAGTGTCATTGACAGAGTTCTTCAATCACTGCCACCAATACAAAAGCTTCATGATGAACTATAATATGCAAGGGATGGATAAGACAATTCCCGAGCTCTTCACAATGCTAAAGACTGCGGAGGTAGAAATCAAGAAGGAGCATCAAGTGTTGATGGTTAACAAGACCACTAGTTTCAAGAAAAAGGGCAAAGGGAAGAAGGGGAACTTCAAGAAGAACAGCAAGCAAGTTGCTACTCAAGTGAAGAAGCCCAAGTCTGGACCTAAGCCCGAGACTGAGTGCTTCTACTGCAAAGGGACTAGTCACTGGAAGCGGAACTGCCCCAAGTATTTGGCGGATAAGAAGGATGGCAAAGTGAAAGGTATATTTGATATACATGTTATTGATGTGTACCTCACTAATGCTCGTAGTAGCGCTGGTATTTGATACGGGTTCGCTGCTCATATTTGCAACTCGAAACAGGGCTACGGATTAAGGGAAGATTGGCTAAGGACAAGGTGACGATGCGGCGTGGAAATGGTTCCAAAGTCGATGTGATCGCCGTCGGCATGCTACCTCTACATCTACCTTCGGGATTAGTTTTAGACCTGAATAATTGTTATTTGGTGCCAGCGTTAAGCATGAACATTATATCTGGATCTTGTTTGATGCGAGACGGTTATTCATTTAAATACGAGAATAATGATTGTTCTATTTATATGAGTAATATCTTTTATGGCCATGCACCCTTAATAGTGGTCTATTTTTTATTAAATCTCGATAGTAGTGATACACATATTCATAGTATTGAAGCCAAAAGAAATAAGTTTAATAATGATAGTGCAACTTATTTGTGGCACTGCCGTTTAGGCCATATTGGTGTAAAGCGCATGAAGAAACTCCATGCTGATGGGCTTTTGGAATCACTTGATTATGAATCACTTGATGCTTGCGAACCATGCCTCATGGGCAAGATGACTAAGACTTTCTCCGGAACAATGGAGCGAGCAACAGACTTGTTGGAAATAATACATACTGATGTATGCGGTCCGATGAGTGTTGAGGCTCGTGGCGTGTATCGTTATTTTATTATCTTCACAGATGATCTGAGCAGATATGGGTATATCTACTTGATGAAACATAAGTCTGAAACATTTGAAAAGTTCAAAGAATTTCAGAGTGAAGTGGAAAATCATCGTAAAAGAAAATAAAGTTTCTACGATTTGATCGTGGAGGTGAATATTTGAGTTACGAGTTTGGTCTTCATTTGAAACAATGTGGAATAGTTTCGCAACTCACGCCACCCGGAACACCACAACGTAATGGTGTGTTTGAACGTCGTAACCGCACTTTATTAGATATGGTGCGATCTATGATGTCTCTTACTAATTTACCACTATTGTTTTGGGGTTATTCTTTAGAGACGGCTGCATTCACATTAAATAGGGCACCATCTAAATCCATTGAGACGACACCATATGAACTGTGGTTTGGCAAGAAACCCAAGTTGTCATTTCTTAAAGTTTGGGGCTGCGATGCTTATGTGAGAAAGCTTCAACCTGATAAGCTCGAACCCAAATAGGAGAAATGTGTCTTCATAGGATACCCAAAGGAGACTGTTGGGTACACCTTCTATCACAGATCCGAAGGCAAGATATTCATTGCTAAGAATGGATCCTTTCTAGAGAAGGAGTTTCTCTCAAAAGAAGTGAGTGGGAGGAAAGTAGAACTTGATGAGATAATTGTACCTGCTCCCTTATGGGAAAGTAGTTCATCACAGAAATCAGTTCCAGTGATTCCTCCACCAATTAGTGAGGAAGCTAATGATAATGATCATGAAGCTTCAGATCAAGTTACTACTGAACCTTGTAGGTCAACCAGAATAAGATCCTCACCAGAGTGGTACGGTAATCCTGTTCTGGAGGTCATGTTACTTGACCATGATGAACTTACGAACTATGAGGAAGCGATGATGAGCCCAGATTCTGCGAAATGGCTTGAGGCCATGAAATCTGAGATGGGATCCATGTATGAGAACAAAGTGTGGACTTCAGTTGACTTGCCCGATGATCGGCAAGCCATAGAGAATAAATGGATCTTCAAGAAGAAGACTGACGCTGACGGTAATGTTACTATCTACAAAGCTTGACTTGTTGCGAAAGGTTTTCGACAAGTTCAAGGAGTTGACTACGATGAGACCTTCTCACCCGTAGTGATGGTTAAGTCTGTCCGAATCATGTTAGCAATTGCCGCATTTTATGATTATGAAATTGGGCAAATGGATGTCAAAACTGCATTCCTTAATGGATATCTTAAAGTAGGGTTGTATATGATGCAACCAGAAGGTTTTGTCAATCCAAAAGGTGCTAACAAAGTGTGCAAGCTCCAACGATCCATTTATGGACTGGTGCAAGCCTCTCGGAGTTGGAATATACGCTTTGATAGTGTGATCAAAGCATATGGTTTCATACAGACTTTTGGAGAAGCCTGTATTTACAAGAAAGTGATTGGGAGCTCTGTAGCATTTCTGATATTATATGTGGATGACATATTGTTGATCGAAAATGATATTGAATTTCTAGATAGCATAAAAGGATACTTGAATACGAATTTTTCAATGAAAGACCTCGGTGAAGCTGCTTATATATTGGGCATCAAGATCTATAGAGATAGATCAAGACGCTTAATTGGACTTTAAAAAAGCACATACCTTGATAAAGTTTTGAAGAAGTTCAAAATGGATCAGACAAAGAAAGGGTTCTTGCCTGTGTTACAATGTGTGAAGTTGAGTCAGACTCAATGCCCGACCACTCCAGAAGATAGAGAGAAAATGAAAGTCATTCCCTATGCTTCAGCCATAGGTTCTATCATGTATGCAATGTTGTGTACTGCACTGATGTGTGCCTTGCTATTAGTTTAGCAGGGAGGTACCAAAGTAATCCAGGAGTGGATCACTGGATAGCGGTCAAGAACATCCTGAAATACCTGAAAAGGACAAAGGATATATTTCTCATTTATGGAGGTGACAAAGAGCTCGTCGTAAATGATTACGTCGATGCAAGCTTTGGCACTGATCCGGATGACTCTAAGTCACAAACCGGATACATATTTATATTGAATGGAGGAGTTGTAAGTAGGTGCAGTTCCAAACAGAAGGCCGTAAGGTGATCTACGTGTGAAGCGGAGTACATAGCTGCTTCGGAAGCAGCAAATGAAGGAGTCTGGATGAAGGAGTTCATATCTGATCTAGGTGTCATACCTAGTGCATCGGGTCCAATGAAAATCTTTTGTGACAATACTGGAGCAATTGCCTTGGCAAACGAATCCAGATTTCACAAGAGAACAAAGCACATCAAGAGACGCTTCAATTCCATCCGCAATCAAGTCAAGGAGGGAGACATAGAGATTTGCAAGATACATACGGATCTGAATGTTGCGCACTGCTGACTAAGCCTCTCTCACGAGCAAAACATGATCAGCACCAAGACTCCATGGGTGTTAGAATCATTACTATGTAATCTAGATTATTGACTCTAGTGCAAGTGGGAGATCAAGGAAATATGCCCTAGAGGCAATAATAAAGTTGTTATTTATATTTCCTTATATCATGATAAATGTTTATTATTCATGCTAGAATTGTATTAACCGGAAACTTAGTACATGTGTGAATACATAGAAAAACAGAGTGTCCCTAATATGCCTCTACTTGACTAGCTCGTTAATCAAAGATGGTTAAGTTTCCTAGCCGTAGACATGTGTTGACATTTGATGAACGGGATCACATCATTAGAGAATGATGTGATGGACAAGACCCATCCGTTAGCATAGCATAAATGATCATTTAGTTTTATTGCTGATGCTTTCATCATGACTTATACATGTTCCTCTGACTATGAGATTATGCAACTCCTGAATACCGGAGGAACACTCAATGTGCTATCAAACGTCACAACGTAACTGGGTGATTATAAAGATGCTCGATAGGTGTCTCCGATGGTGTTTGTTGAGTTGGCATAGATCGAGATTAGAATTTGTCACTCCGTGTTTCGGAGAGGTATCTCTGGGCCCTCTCGGTAATGCTCATCACTATAAGCCTTGCAAGCAATGTGACTAATGAGTTAGTTGCGGGATGAAGTATTACAAAACGACTAAAGAGACTTGCCGGTAACGAGATTGAACTAGGTATGATGATACCGATTTATAGAATCTCGGGCAAGTAACATACCGATGACAAAGGGAACAACGTATGTTGTTATGCGGTTTGACCTAAAGATCTTCATAGAATATGTAGGAGCCAATATGAGCATCCAGGTTCCGCTATTGGTTATTGAGCGGAGAGGTGTCTCGGTCATGTCTACATAGTTCTCGAACCCGTAGGGTCTGCACGCTTAACGTTCGATGACGATTTGTATTATGAGTTATGTGATTTGATGTACCGAAGTTTGTTCAGAGTCCCGAATGAGATCAAGGACGTAATGAGGAGTCTCGAAATGGTCGATAAATAAAGATTCATATATTGGACCATGTTATCGGACACCGGAAGTGTTCCGGATAGTTTCGGGTAAAAACGGATTGCCGGAGGGGTTACCGGAACCCCCCGAGGAGTCGATGGGCCTTAGTGGGAAGGAGAGGCAGCGACCAGGAGGTGGCGCGCCCCCGCCCCCCCCCCCCCCCCAAGCCCAGTCCGAATTGGACAAGGGGTTGGGGGCGCGGCCCCCCTCTCCCTTCCTTCCCTCTTCTCCTTTAGGTGGAAACCTGCGAGGACTTGGAGTCCTAGTAGGATTCCCCTTCTCCCGGCGCGCCTAGCTTGGTTGGCCGGCCTCCCCCCTCCTCTATCCTTTATATACGTGGGGATAGGGCACCCTAGGACACACAAGTTGATCTTTTAGCCGTGTGCGGTGGCCCCCTCCACGGTTACACACCTCGGTCATATCGTCGTAGTGCTTAGGCGGAGCCCTACGTCGGTAACTTCATCATCACTGTCACCATGCCGTCGTGCTGTTGGAACTCTCCCACGGCCTCAACTGGATCAAGAGTTCGAGGGACGTCACCGAGCTGAACGTGTGCTGATCGCGGAGGTGCCGTACGTTCGGTACATGGATCGGTTGGATCGCAAAGACGTTCGACTACATCAACCGCTACTAAAAGCTTCCGCTTTCGGTCTACGAGGGTACGTGGACACACTCTCCCCGCTCGTTGTTATGCTTCTCCTAGCTAGATCTTGTGTAATCGTAGGATTTTTTTTGAAATACTATGTTCCCCAACATTCTCCACATATCAGGCTACAACAGGGATCCGAAGACATGGGTCCTTGAGTGGATGACGGGTGATGTCCATCATGAAGCCAAAGCTCTAGATATCATCGAGCTAACTTCCCTGCCCACTCTTGGTGATCTATACGAGCCAGGTTGTCGGCTTCATGTGCAAGAATTGTAGAGTGTATTCCAGAGGCCTGAGCCCAATATGAGTCAAATGTTTAGTATGATGAAGTCATTGGCCATTGATGTTGAATATCCCAAGGAGTTCTATGTCAAAGACCTCGAGTACCTGCCTCGCACCATATATCACATTCTAAGGCATCCTCTGTGGCCTATCAAAGGGCATTCTCCTGACGCCAAGCTTGAAGGCACCACGAAGACATTGGTTTTCTATATCATCAATGGCATCAGATTCAACACTCAAGACTTCTTTATTCGTCAGTTGGAAGCTTCGGGCATTGATCTATTTGGCTTCAAGTTTTATGCTCCATGGGTCATGCGGCTGATAAAGCTTCACTCAACCATCAACTATCAAGCTTCAACGCGCAACCATGTTGTATTCTTGCTTGAAGTGGACATGTCTCATGAAGCTATTTACCCTGTGCCTGCCAAGGAGCCAATACGCGAAGACAATGCCGCCTTTCAAAGCTTCACTCAACCTATTAAAGGTGTTCATGTGCTGAATCGTCCTGCTCCTGCTGGTCCTCTTGCTGGTCAGCTTCGTCTACCGCATCGTGCAAACACTGATGCAATAGCCAGCATGATAGCTCACAGGCCTTAGAAGCATTCTCGTGTCCTGAATGACAGAGAGATTCTTGTATCCCTTCACCAGAAGCAGGATAGGCATCATGACTGGCTGAAGCGCCAGATGCAGAGTCTGCTCATTGATGTCAATCGTGTACGCAGCCTTGCAACCAAGAACTCATTTGTTGTGCGTGAAGCCTGACGGCGCTCCTGGAAGAGCCTCACAATGCTCTTTTCTAAAGACAATCTTCGAGCAGATGGCTTCATGGAACGTTTCATGTTTGACTCCAGGCCTCCCCAATCAGCAAGTTGGCCTCCAACTCCTTCCTTTAAAGATTCTGACTATTCATCTTCAGCTCTCACTGTTGTTGCGCGAGTCATAGATGAAGAGGACGACCCCACTTCACCAGCGATGGCTTCACTTCATCACGATTCTGCATCAAGCCCCTCTGCACCGCCCAACTCCAACGTCGACCCTGCTGCCCCAACATCTTCAGCGCCTCGGAATGACTAGACACTCTGTTGGGGATCGTTGCAGAAATTAAAAAAAATTCTACGCATCACCAAGACCAATCTATGGAGAGACTACCAATGAGATAGAGAGGAGTGCATCTTCATACCCTTGAAGATCGCGATGCGGAAACGTTACAAGAACGCGGATGAAGGAGTCGTACTCACAGCGATTCAGATCGCAGTTGATTACGATCTAAGCGCCGAACAACGGCGCCTCCGCGTTCAACACACGTACAGCCCGGGGACGTTTCCACCTTCTTGATCCAGCAAGGGGAGAGGAGAAGTTGAGGGAGAGCTCCGGCAGCACGACGGCATGGTGGTGGAGCTTGCAGTTCTCCAGCAGGGCTTCGCCAAGCACTACGGAGGAGGAGGAGGTGTTGAGGAGGGAGAGGGCTGCACCAGCGGAAGGGCTGCGGCTCCCATGCGCCTCCCCACTATATATAGGGGTGGAGGCGGCTGGTTTCTTGCCCTCCAAGTCCATTGGGGCGTTGGCAAAGGTGGGGGAAAGAAATCCCATCATTTCCCTTCCCCATCGATTGTTATCCCCCTTTTTAGGGATCTTGATCTTATCCCTTCGGGATATGATCTTATTCCTTCTAAGGGGGATCTTGGTGCGCTTGATCAGGGGTGTGGGGCCTTGCCCCCACTACCATCGTTCATGTGGGTCCCCCCATGCAGGTGGGCCCCACTCCGAACCTTCTAGAACCTTCCCGTACAATACCGAAAAATCCGAACATTTTCCTGGCCAAAAATAGGACTTCCCATATATAAATATTTACCTCCGGACCATTCCTAACTCCTCATGACGTCCGGGATCTCATCCGAGACTCGTAACAACATTCGTAATCGCACACTAATTCCCATAACAACTCTAGCGTCACCGAACCTTAAGTGTGTAGACCCTACGGGTTCGGGAATCATGCATACATGACCGAGACAGCTCTCTGGCCAATAACCAACAGCGGGATCTGGATACCCATGTTGGCTCCCACATGTTCCACGATGATCTCATCGGATGAAGCACGATGTCGGGGATTCAATCAATCATGTATACAATTCCCTTTGTCAATCGGTACGTTACTTGCCCGAGATTCGATCGTCGGTATCCCAATACCTCGTTCAATCTCATTACCGGAAAGTCACTTTACTCGTTTCATAATGCATGATCCCGCGACTAACTACTTAGTCACATTGAGCTCATTATGATGATGCATTACCAAGTGGGCCCAGAGATACCTCTCCGTCATACGGAGTGACAAATCCTACCTCGATTCGTGCCAACCCAACATACACTTTCGGAGATACCAGAGTGCACCTTTATAGCCACCCAGTTACGTTGTGACGTTTGGTACACCCAAAGCATTCCTACGGTATCCGGGAGTTGCACAATCTCATGGTCTAAGGAAATGATACTTGACATTAGAAAAGCTTCTAGCAAACGAACTACACGATCTTGTGCTATGCTTAGGATTGGGTCTTGTCCATCACATCATTCTCCTAATGATGTGATCCACATTATCAATGACATCTAATGTCCATGGTCAGGAAACCATAACCATCTATTGATCAACGAGCTAGTCAACTAGAGGCTCACTAGGGACATGTTGTGGTCTATGTATTCACACTTGTATTACGGTTTCCACTTAATACAATTATAGCATGAACAATAGACAATTATCATGAACAAGGAAATACAATAATAACCATTTTATTATTGCCTCTAGGGCATATTTCCAACAGTCTCCCACTTGCACTAGAGTCAATAATCTAGTTCACATCACTATGTGATTGTAATGAATCCAACACCGATGGGGTTTGATCCTATCTCGCTTGTGAGAGAGGTTATTATTCAACGGGTCTGAACCTTTCAGATCCGTGTGTGCTTTACAAATCTCTATGTCACCTTATAGATGCAGCTACCATGCGCTACTTGGAGCTATTCCAAATAGCTGCCCTACTATACGAATCTGGTTTACTACTCAGAGTCATCCGGATTAGTGTCAAAGTTTGCATCGACGTAACCCTTTTACGATTTAACTCTTTTACCACCTCCATAATCGAGAAAATTCCTTAGTCCACTAGTTACTAAGGATAAGTTTGACCGCTATCATGTGATCCATTCCTGGATCACTCTTGTACCCCTTGATTGACTCATGGCAGGGCACACTTCAAGTGCGGTACACAGCATAGCATACTGTAGAGCCTACGTCTAAAGCATAGGGGACGACCTTCGTCCTTTCTCTCTCTTCTTCCGTGGTCAGATCTTGAGTCTTACTCAATGCTCACACCTTATAACACAACCAAGAACTCCTTCTTTGCTGATCTATTTGAACTCCTTCAAAATCTTGTCACGGTATGTATTCATTTGAAAGTACTATTAAGCGTTTTTTATCTAGCCTTATAGATCTTGATGCTCAATGTTCAAGTAGCTTAATCCAGGTTTTCCATTCAAAAACACTTTTCAAATAACCCTATATGCTTTCCAGAAATTCTACATCATTTCTGATCAAGAATATGTCAACAACATATACTCATCAGAAATTCTATAGTGCTCCCACTCACCTCTTTGGAAATACAAGTTTCTCATAAACTTTGTATAAACCCAAAATCTTTGATCATTTCATCAAAGTGTATATTCCAACTCCGAGATGCTTACTCCAGTCCTTAGAAGGATTGCTGGAGCTTTGCATACTTGTTAGCATCTTTTAGGATTGATAAAAACCTTCTGGTTGTATCACATACAATCTTTCCTCAAGAAAATTGTCGAGGAAACAATGTTTTGACATCCTATCTGCAAGATTTCATAAATAACGCAGAATCGCTAATACAATTCAATGCACTCGTAGAATCGCTACGAGTTAGAAAGTCTCACAGTAGTCAACTCCTTGAACTTGTCGGACAACATATTAACGACAAGACGAGCTTTCTTAATGGTGATACTTACCATCATTGTCCGTCTTCCTTTTAAAATCCATCTGTACCTAATAGCCTTACGACCATCAAGTAGTTCTTCCAAAGTCTATACTTTTTTTCACACATGGATCCTCTCGGATTTTATGGCCTCGAGCCATTTGTCAGAATCCGGGCCCACCATCCCTTCTCCATAGCTCGTATGTTCATTGTTGTCTAGCAACATGACCTCCAAGACAAGATTACGTACCACTTTGAAATAGTACGCATCCTTGTCGACCTACGAGGTTTGGTAGTGACTTGATCCAAAGTGTAACATCCCAAATTTTCAATTTGGAATGTTATACATTAGATCATCATGCATATCATATTTTCTCGCATTTTTCCGATCCTAGAAAATTTCACGCAACTCAAGGACCCTCGGAGAGAGTTGGAAGTTTCATTATTTTCATATTTGGGATTTCTCAAATTTTGGAAATAGGATCATTGGATTTATTTAATTATCTTCATAAAGTTTTTCCTATAAAATCTCAAGAGAGGGAATAATATGACTTTCCCAATATTTAGGAAAAACGAAGATATTTTAAATAAATCAAATTTGGGTTTTGAAGATTTATTTTGCTTAGGCAAAAATGAGCATTTTAAAATTTATTTGCATGTTGCAGTTTTTAAAAGTTCATTTTGTTCGACTCATTTTTAGGAGTCGGAGAAAATTTGTTTTAATTAATTTGGAATTCATTTGGTATTTTTTTTAATTCGTTTAGTTTTAATTTTAAAAAAAAATTATTTAAATGCGCCTGGACCGAGGCCCGGCCCAGCCAGCCCAGCCCAGTGCGCCCCGGCCCACCTCCCTTCCTCACAAGACGCCTGGAGGAGTCCCGCCGCCAGCCGCCCGACTCCGGCTCGGACGCCGGAGCCCGCCGCCGTGCCCTCCCCACGCAACCGAGCCCTCCCCTTTATAACCCGACGCCCCCCTCTCTCTCACATCGCCCCTTGCCCGTCGCCCTCACCCGAGCCGGGCCTCGAACGCCACGCCCGTCGCCCGCCATGTCGCCGAGCACGCCGCCGTCGCCGGAGCCCTCGCCGACCCCGCCGCCACCCACCGACCTCGCCCGACCCGCCGGTGACCGCCGGAGGTAGCCACCGCCCGCGCCCGATCCGATCCGGTTTTCTCAAAAAGACCCGATCCGGTTTTTTTGCAAAGTTTGGTTTTTTTTAAAAAAACCTAGATTGGTTTTTTTTTCGGTTTTCTTAATTAACGAACGTTCACCGACCCGTTCGTTTCAATGAACGCGTTCGTTGGATTCGTTCTGTTAACGAACGTCCGTTATTTAGTTCGTTCGTCGTTTTCTTTTAATCCGTTATTTTCATATTCGATTTCTGATCCGATTTTCAAAACTGTTTTATTTCTTGCTCGTTTATCGGAATCAGGTGATTCAAGCGCCTGGAGTTTCGTAACGAAACCGCCGTTCCGACTAACCTATTTTCATAGAGTTTTGCTACTGTGAGATTTTGACCTAATTTCAGATTGCTAAACCGAGTCGTTCTCTCTCGAGTTCCGACTTTCGATACTTTATTTGATTCGATTCTTTTGCCACCGTGGTTCTTAAGTTGAACTATCTGGTTAGATCTTTTATTCAAGATTTCCTGTGCATTAGATGAGTACTTATTGTATGCTTGTTGTTTGTCTGCGTTAGATCACCCGGAGTGCGCCGCTTGTTATTTCGAATCTCTAGGACTCATGGATCATCGCTAAGGCAAGTAACACTTTGATCATATTTTTCTACTACCCAGTTTTATTGCATTAGATCAAAACCCCAAACACTTGCATGTCTAGGATCTAATTAAATTGTGGGATGGGAAGTAGATTGAGGTAGTACCTATTACCTGTTTGCTTATGAAACCTTGGGAGTTACTTCTACGTTTGCTTGATTATGCCATGCTATGCTAGTAGACGTGGATTGGGTGAGTGAATATCCATGACAGATGTGAGATTGATAATTAATGGTTTATCTAAGGTGGCAACTTAAACACACATCCGGGTGGATTGAGGCACCGGTTTCTATCGAGACTTGCCTGTATTTCTTCTGACCGCCACCCGTGCTCTAAGGGATCATAAGATTATTCAAACTAGAAACTTCCGTAGCAGCCACAAGCCAATTATGGGCTCATGGCGTAGTTGACTAAGTTGTGCGAACTCTTACGGGTAGGCTAGCTGATGTAGGGGATGTAGGTTGGTACGGTCTACCCACATGTAAGGTGCTAGCGCTTACGAAGACTATGTCTCGGTCATCCGCTTCTCAAACACCATGTAGTGCGAGAACCAAACGGAGGCGATCGAGTCTTGTGGGGAAAAGTGCAAACCTCTGCAGAGTGTAAAAACTAATCATGATTAGCCGTGTCCCTGCTATGGACGTTTAGAGTATCTAGTACTTGAATATCATGTGAATCTCAACATGTTACTTCTAATAATAAAGTTATTGGGTTTTTAATGAGTACTTTTAATTGGGATTGAGGATCTTTGTCAACCATTCTCAATGTTTAACAACCACCATGATAGTTAAATAAAATTATTCCTTTGATGTAGGGAAAATTGGCTTTTCGCAAAAATGTAAATCAGAGAGCCTTACCACCAGCCAAATATGCATGTAGTGTAGGCTTATTGCTTCATTGTTCTCTATGTGTTACATTGCCAGATATTCCATGTGTCAATTGCTTGGGCTGCAACTTTTCATGTTGCGTACTTTTCGCATTTACGAGTAAGATGTTAGGTTGTGGTTCTATACTCGGTGATGCCGTTGGAGTTGATGGACTCACTCGTTTTCCAAGCCTTCATTGTTATTATTAGATGGCCTTAAGCCATGTTATTGTATTAAGTTCCCTTGTGGACAACGATGTAATAAGTGTGTGATTGCTACTCGCTATAAATCCTTCAAATCTTGTGTGGTGTCGACATCGATCCAGTGGATGACATCGAGCACGTAGCGCTAGATCCATTCGTCCGTCACATGAGAATGGTATCGAGCACACGCCGACTATAGGACACGACCACTAAGATAAAGCCATAGATCACTATTCTCTTCCCATTTTCTAACTCCTCATCTTTTCTACTCTCTTTAGGATGACGGACGCCAAGATCAAGTACACCCAACCGTATGAAGGCACACCATTTGGATTTCACTTGAAGGAAGTTACCAAGTACACCGAACATTGGATTACCAAGTTTCACCGAACTTTCAACGCCACTCTGCTCAAGAGGAGCGCCGAAGATTCACGCTCACGCTCCAGAAGGACATTCGCCCCAATCACCAAGCCAATAGATAGTGTTTTCGTGCACCAACTTGGAGTCCGGGAAAGAGCATGGCAGCTCACATCACCATGGGACGCATTGGAGAAGTTTATCAAGAAGACCTCAAGGACACAATCTACCAGATTTGCGGACGCCGAGACGACAAATGGGAAGTCGTCAACACTAAGAAGGATAGATCCATTGCAACATTTATCCAGAGTTAAACCAAAGACATTCGACGCCAGGAGAACCGGATGTGCAATGATATGTTGGAGTTGCGTAATGCAAAGGGAAGGATCATCGAGCTTGAAGAAGAACTAAAGACAACTCGCAAGGACTATATGGACGAGATCGTAGCTCTAGCAAGACACAATAACGATCTTAAGTACGAGATTGAAGAACTCAAGAAGAAGTTACGCCAGAATGAAGACCAAGATGTCGATTGCCCAAGCGACTACATCAACATCGACGACACCGATTCGGATCCAAGTGAACCCGACTTTGAAGAAGAAGTCGAGCAGACATTATGGAGTCTTCCACAGGTTCAAATTAGTAGAAGTCCACCACATATTAGTAGAATACCCCCCAAGTAAACATTATAGTACACACACTTATGCGATAGATAGATCGATGTAAGCCTTTGTTTGATTGAATGAAGTGATTTTGTGTGTATTTGCCCATGTGCATTTGGGTAGTGATTCCTTAGACCTCATTCTATTCTAAATTCTCATCTTTTCTAAACCCATCGATGCCTCCGAGACGCGACCCGGATTCGCTTTTCCCGCCAGAGATCACCCAACCGATCCAAAGCAGCGTAATTACCCCGATTCAAACACCGTGCGTAACTGTGGCAATAACAACAACAACAACCCACCGCCACCACCACCGCGGATCATCCGACTCGTTTCCTTAGGCTAAATCCACGGCAGTATTCCAAGAGCACCGAGCCAATTGTAGCAGTATGACCGGCTCCGCAAGATAGGAAGGAGCCACCATCGCAGGATGCACGGATGGTGAAAGAGTGAAGTTTGCAGACATCACCTTGAAGGACCCGCAGAAGCATGGTGGGAGAATTTCACAGCCACTTACCCTGTAGACACCGCCACATGGGATCAATTTCGGCAAGCTTTTCAGACCGCCCATGTTTCAAAGCAGGAGCTATGGCCATGAAGAAGCGTGAGTTTCGCAACTTACGCCAAGGAGGAAGGACTGTTGGCGATGCGTGGATGACTTTAGTAAACCAGCACGTTATGCCCCGGATGACGTTGCTACGGATGCATCTAAGGTGAGAAGTTTCTAGAAGGACCGAATGATGAGTTCAAGATGCCGTTGATGGTAGCCAGTTTCAATAACTACCAGGAGTTAGTAGACCGAGCCCTCATGATTGAAGGAAAGCAAAGAAGAATTGAGAACTGCAAGCGGAAGTATGGACAAGGGAAGTATAACTCGAGCTCAAAGAAACCTCAAGTTATACCCCTAAATCAGAATTCGGGCCAAAGATACCCATGGAGGAGGAAATTAGCATAACCATAACAGCACCAAGAATGGGAACGGGAATGGAGGAAGCAACAGATGTAATCGCACCAACCCGTCAACACCATCCAAAGTAGGCCTGAGTCATGTTACTTGTTTTAAGTGCCGCAAGATCGGGCATTATGCCAATGACCGCCCGTATAGGCCGTAATGGAAATGGCAATGGAAGCTCGAAAGAAGCCCAACCCTTTCAATAGAGGACAGGTGAACCACATTGAAGTGGAGGAGGTTGAAGATCAGCCCGATGCAAGAATCGGTAAGTTTTTGGTTAAGTCATTTATCATAGCTTGTTCTTTTCGATCTTTGGTGCATCGCATTCATACATATCAAGGATTTGTGGATAAGTACAAGTTACCAACCCAAGCCCTTAGGTCACCCATGCTAGTAACCTCACCCGAGCAGAGTACATGGCTAGTAAATGGTGTGGTCGATCGCCATTAAGGATTGGACACTATGTTTTCCCCTCGGACCTAATAGTTCGGAATCCCAAGGATTGGATGTGATATTAGGTATGGATTGGTTATCAAAGTATGGAGGAAACATTGATTGCTCCACTAGATCAATTTTGCTCACCACACCAAGGAAGAAGGATTAAGTATGTATCACGGCACGAGCCGAGGAGAGCACAAGTTAATTGCTTATCGTGAGTGGTACAGAAGAAGTACCAAGGTGAAGGATTTTCCTGATGTATTTCCTAAGAATTGCTGTGAATGCCACCGGATAGAGACATTGAGTTTTTGATCGAGCCGTTGCCGTGAACAGGCCCGATATCGGTTTACCGTATAGGATGCCAAAGACAGGATTTGGCGGAAATCAAGAAGCGATTAAGGAACTTTTGGATAAAGGTTTTATTCACCAAGCTCTTCACCTTGGGGATCACCCGCTTTGCTAGTGGAGAAGAAGGATGGATCGTTAAGAATGGTTGTTGATTATCGTGGATTGAATGAAGTAACAATCAAGAACAAGTACCCACTACCTATGATAAATGACCTGTTTGATCGCTTGCAAGGAGCCAAGGTGTTTTCCAAGATCGACTTGCGATCAGGGTACCATCAGTTGAAGATTCGGGAGCAGGACATACCCAAGACAGCATTTACCACGAGATATGGACTATACGAGTATACCGTTATGTCATTTGGATCGACTAACGCACCAGCCTATTTCATGAACCCGATGAACAAAGTGTTTATGGAGTTTTTGGATAAGTTCGTCGTGGTGTTCATTGATGACATTTTGATTTTCTCAAGAATGAAGAGGAACACAAGGAACATTTGCGATTGGTTTTGGAGAAACCGAGGGAACACCAGTTGTATGCCAAGTTCAAAGAAATGTGAGTTTTGGTTAAAGGAAGTTGGATTTCTGACATGTTATATCCGGAGAAGGGATAGCAAATGACCCTACGAAAGTTGAGACCAGAATCAAATGGGAAGCACCAACGACAGTTGGAGAGATTCGGAGTTTCCTTGGACTCGCAGGATACTACCGAAGGTTCATTCAGAATTTCTCAAGGATTGCCAAGCCTATGATGTAATTGTTGAAGAAGGAAAACAAATTCATATGGACTGAGGACCTGTGAGGCAAGTTTTCAGGAGTTGAAGAAAAGATTGGTCACCTCACCAGCTTTTGATATTGCCGGATCGGACTAAGGATTATGAGGTATATTGCACGCTTCACGCCGAGGACTTGGAGCGGTGCTTATGCAGGAAGGAAGAGTTGTTTCAGATGCTTCACGACAACTTAAGCCCCATGAGTTGAATTATGCCACTCACGATTTGGAGTTAGCAGCCGTAGTGCATGCCCTGAAGACGTGGAGACATTTTCTCATTGGAAATCATTGTGAAGTATATACGGATCACAAGAGTTTGAAGTACATCTTCACACGTATGAATTGAATCTCGCATAAAGGAGATGGTTAGAGCTTATCAAGGATTATGACATGAGATTGCATTATCACCCCGGGAAGGCTAATGTCGTAGCAGACGCATTGAGCCGTAAGAGCCACGTCAATACTCTAATGATGGGAGGAATACCCAATGAGTTAGCCGAGGACCTTCGAGAGCTATGTTTGGAAATAGTACCGAGAGGCTATATAGCAGCATTGGAGATTCAATAACGCCGATGGACAAAATCGTAGAAGCCCAAAAGGCGTATAAGGAAGTTGCCTCTATAAAGGAGAAAATGAGCAAAGGAAAGGCTAAAGGATTTCGTGAGGACGAGCACGATACCCTATGGTTTGAAGACCGTGTTTATGTGCCCAATGACCCAAAGATCAGGAAGTTGATTTTACAAGAAGCCCATGATTCACCCTATTCGATTCACCCAGAAATACCAAGATGTACTTGGATTTGAAGAATACTTTCCGTGGACCGGAATGAAGAAGGATATTATGAGTATGTAGCAGTTTATGATGTATGTCGGAAAGTAAAGGCGTAACATCGTAAGCCGCCAGGATTGTTACAACCATTGCCGATACCGAATGGAAGTGGGATAAACTAGGCATGGATTTTATCACGGATTGCCAAAGACTCGCTCGTGATATGACTCGATTTGGGTTATAGTCGACCCGTTTGACCAAGGTAGCTCATTTTATTCCAAATAAGACTACCTATAGCAAAGTGCTAAGTTGGCAAAGATATACATGACCAGAATTGTGTGCTTACACGGAGTTCCGAGGAGCATCAGACGATAGAGGAACCCGCTTTACCTCGAAATTTTGGAACCAGCTTGCACGAAACATTGGGAACCCGATTGGAATTCAAAGACTTTCCACCCACGCATCGATGGATGCATCGAGAGAGTCAATCAGATTTTGGAAGACATGCCGAGAGCTTGTGCCCTAGATTATGGATCTAGCTGGGATGACAATTTGCCGTATGCAGAATTTTCCTACAACAACAGCTACCAAACCAGCTTGAAGATGGCACCTTCGAGGCTTTGTATGGAAGAAGGTGCAGGACACCATTGTTATGGGACTAAACCGAGATCGCCGCTTGTTCGGACTAGATTTGATTAAGGAGTCCTGAACAGAAAGTTAAGTTGATTCGAGACAGGCTCAAGGTAGCCCAAATCGCATAAAAGAGCTATGCCGATTCAAAGCGCAGCGATTGAGTATGAAGTTGGAGACAGAGTATATCTCGAGTATCCCCGCTTCGAGGAGTTAAGCGCTTTGGAGTTAAAGGAAAGTTAGCACCCCTGCTTCGTTGGACCAGATAAGATTTTGCAA
This sequence comes from Aegilops bicornis, assembly GCA_021605145.1. Classification (NCBI taxonomy): domain Eukaryota; kingdom Viridiplantae; phylum Streptophyta; class Magnoliopsida; order Poales; family Poaceae; genus Aegilops; species Aegilops bicornis. Next base: position 495,537,724 of record CM038674.1, read on the forward strand.
CGCATGGGAGAAGTTGCTTATAAGTTGGAATTGCTGTAAGGACCGCTGTGGAGTTCATGATGTATTCCATGTTTCTCATTGAAGAAATGTCACCCGAGATAGCAGAGGTACCGTTAAGAGTCACAAGACCATTGGAAGCAATTCATTGAAGGATGATTTGACATATGAGGAAAGACCGATTAAGATTCTCGATTATGCCAAAGCAGAGTTACCCGCAGAAGGTTATCAAGTTTTGCAAAGTTCAAAGGAGCCACCACACCGAGGATGAAGCCACCGAGAAAGAGAGGAAGTTTTGCTCAAGGACCATCCTCACCTATTTTCTAGTTAACCCGAATCTCGAGGGCTAGATTCATCTTAAGGGGGGTAGGTTTGTAACATCCCAAATTTTCAATTTGGAATGTTATACATTAGATCATCATGCATATCATATTTTCTCGCATTTTCCGATCCTAGAAAATTTCACGCAACTCAAGGACCCTCGGAGAGAGTTGGAAGTTTCATTATTTTCATATTTGGGATTTCTCAAATTTTGGAAATAGGATCATTGGATTTATTTAATTATCTTCATAAAGTTTTTCCTATAAAATCTCAAGAGAGGGAATAATATGACTTTCCCAATATTTAGGAAAACGAAGATATTTTAAATAAATCAAATTTGGGTTTTGAAGATTTATTTTGCTTAGGCAAAATGAGCATTTTAAAATTTATTTGCATGTTGCGCTTTTTAAAAGTTCATTTTGTTCGACTCATTTTAGGAGTCGGAGAAAATTTGTTTTAATTAATTTGGAATTCATTTGGTATTTTTTTAATTCGCTTAGTTTTAATTTAAAAAATTATTTAAACGCTACTACCGACCGAGGCCCACTGCCCAAAGCCAGCCCTGTGCCCAGCCAGCCCACCTCCCTTCCTCACAAGACGCCTGGAGGAGTCCGCCACGCCTGGACTCGGCTCGACACGCCGGAGCCCGCCACGCCTCCCCCACGCAACCGAGCCCTCCCTTTATAACCCGACGCCTCTCTCTCACATCGCCCGCCGCCGCCTCACCCGAGCCCGACCGAGCCGCCGCCTGAACGCCGCCGTGCCGCCTCGTCGCCGAGCACGCCATTGCCGCCCGGAGCCTCGCTCACGACCCGCCACCCACCGACCCGCCTGACCACGGAGACCCCGAGCTCACGGTGACCGCCGGAGGTAGCCACCGCACGCCCGATCCGATCCGGTTTTCTCAAAAGACCCGATCCGGTTTTTGCAAAGTTTGTTTTTTTAAAAAACCTAGATTGGTTTTTTTTCGGTTTTCTTAATTAACGAACGCTCACCGACCCGTTCGCTTCAATGAACGCGTTCGTTGGATTCGTTTCGCTAACGAACGTCCGTTATTTAGTTCGTTCGTTGTTTTCTTTTAATCCGTTATTTTCATATTCGATTTCTGATCCGATTTTCAAAACTGTTTTATTTCTTGCTCGTTTATTGGAATCAGGTGATTCAAGCGCCTGGAGTTTCGTAACGAAACCGCCGCCCGACTAACCTATTTTCACAGTAGTTTTGCTACTGTGAGATTTTGACCTAATTTCAGATTGTTAAACCGAGTCGTTTCTCTCTCGAGTTCCGACTTTCGATACTTTATTTGATTCGATTCTTTTGCCACCGTGGTTCTTAAGTTGAACTATCCGGTTAGATCTTTTATTCGAGATTTCCTGTGCATTAGATGAGTACTTATTGTATGCTTGTTGTTTGTCTGCGTTAGATCACCCGGAGTGCGCCGCTTGTTATTTCGAATCTCTAGGACTCGCGGATCATCAGCAAGGCAAGTAACACTTTGATCATATTTTTCTACTACCCAGTTTTATTGCATTAGATCAAAACCCCAAACACTTGCATGTCTAGGATCTAATTAAATTGTGGGATGGGAAGTAGATTGAGGTAGTACCTATTACCTGTTTGCTTATGAAACCTTGGGAGTTACTTCACGCTTGCTTGATTATGCCATGCTATGCTAGTAGACGTGGATTGGGTGAGTGAATATCCATGATGTATGTGAGATTGATAATTAATGGTTTATCTAAGGTGGCAACTTAAACACACATCCGGGTGGATTGAGGCACCTGGTTTCTATCGAGGACTTGCTCAGATTTCTTCTGACCGCCACCTGTGCTCTAAGGGATCATAAGATTATTCAAACTAGAAACTTCCGTGTGCAGCCACAAGCCAATTATGGGCTCTGGCGTAGTTGACTAAGTTGTGCGAACTCTTACGGGTAGGCTAGCTGATGTAGGGATGTAGGTTGGTACGGTCTACCCACATGTAAGGTGCTAGCGCTTCGAAAGACTATGTCTCGGCCATCCGTTTCTCAAACACCATGTAGTGCGAGAACCAAACGGAGGCGATCGAGTCTTGTGGGGAAAAGTGCGCAAACCTCTGCAGAGTGTAAAAACTAATCATGATTAGTCGTGTCCCCGGTTATGGACGTTTAGAGTATCTAGTACTTGAATATCATGTGAATCTCAACATGTTACTTCTAATAATAAAGTTATTGGGTTTTTAATGAGTACTTTTAATTGGGATTGAGGATGTCATTAACCATTCTCAATGTTTAACAACCACCATGATAGTTAAATAAAATTATTCCTTTGATGTAGGGAAAAATTGGCTTTTCGCAAAAATGTAAATCAGAGAGCCTTACCACCACCAAATATGCATGTAGTGTAGGCTTATTGCTTCATTGTTCTCTATGTGTTACATTGCCAAGATATTCCATGTGTCGACCCGTTTGGCTGCAACTTTTCATGTTGCGCACTTTTCGCATTTACGACAGTAAGATGTTAGGTTGTGGTTCTATACTCGGTGATGCCGTTGGAGTTGATGGACTCACTCGCTTTCCAAGCCTTCCCATTGTTATTATTAGATGGCCTTAAGCCATGTTATTGTATTAAGTTCCCTTGTGGACAACGATGTAATAAGTGTGTGATTGCTACTCTGCTATAAATCCTTCAAAGTACTGTGTGGTGTCAGCATTACTGATCCAGGGATGACACTGAGCACAGAGCGCTAGATCCATTCGGGTCTGGTCGCGACACAAAGTTTCATGATCACTATCATCAGCTTCCACTTCAATTGGTGTAGGCGCTATAGGAACAACTTCCTGTGCCCTGCTACACATTGGTTGAAGTGACGGTTCAATAACCTCATCAAGTCTCCACCATCCTCCCACCCAATTCTTTCGAGAGAAACTTTTCCTCGATAAAGGACCCATTTCTAGAAACAATCACTTTTGCTTCCGGATCCGAAATAGGAGGTATACCCAACTGTTTTGGATGTCCTATGAAGATGCATTTATCCGCTTTGGGTTCGAGCTTATCAGGCTAAACCTTTTTCACATAAGCTTAGCAGCCCCAAACTTTTAAGAAATGACAACTTAGGTTTCTCTAAACCATATTTCATACGGTGTCATCCCAACGTAATTACGTGGTGACCTATTTAAAGTGAATGCGGTTGTCTCTAATGCCTAACCCATAAACGATAGTGGTAATTCGATAAGAGACATCATGGTATGCACCACATCCAATAGGGTGCAGCTATGATGTTCGGACACACCATCACACTATGGTGTTCCAGGCGACATTAGTTGTGAAACAATTTCCACAATGTCTTAATTGTGTACCAAACACGTAACTCAGATATTCATCTCTATGATCATATCATAGACATTTTATCCTCTTGTCACGATTTATCTTCAACTTCACTCTGAAATTACTTGAACCTTTCAATAATTCAGACTTGTGTTTCATCAAGTAAATATACTTAGAATCTACTCAAATCATCTCTAAAGTAAGAGCATAACGATATTCACTGCGTGCCTCAACACTCATTGGATTGCACACATCAAATGTATTACTTCCAACAAGTTGCTCTCTTGTTTCATCTCACTGAAAACGAGGCTTTCAGTCATCTTGCCCATGTGGTATGATCTGCATGTCTCAAGTGATTCAAAATCAAGTGAGTCCAAACGATCCATCTGCATGGAGTTTCTTCATGCGTATAAACCAATAGACATGGTTCGCATGTCTCAAACTTTTCAAAAAACGAGTGAATCCAAAGATCCATCAACATGGAGCTTCTTCATGCGTTTTATACCAATATGACTCAAATGGCAAGTACACAAGTATGTGGTACTATCATTACTATCTTATATCTTTTGGCATGAACATGTGTATCACTACGATCGAGATTCAATAAACCATTCATTTTAGGTGCAAGACCATTGAAGGTATTATTCAAATAAACAGAGTAACCATTATTCTCCTTAAATGAATAAATCAGACATGCGATAAACATAATCCAATCATGTCTATGCTCAACGCAAACACCAAATAACAATTATTTAGGTTTTATACCAATCTCGATGGTAGAGGGAGCATGCGATGCTTGATCACATCAACCTTGGAAACACTTCCAACACATATCGTCATCTCACCTTCAGCTAGTCTCCGTTTATTCCGTAGCTTTTTATTTCGAGTTACTAACACTTAGCAACCGAACCGGTATTTTAATACCCTGGTGCTACTACAAGTACTAGTAAAATACACGCCTACCTTGCCAGCCTTCTCATCTACCAAGTATCTAGGGTAGTTCTGCTTCAAAGGATCGCTCCTTGTTTCGTAAGCACTTAGTCTCGTGTTTGGGTTCAACCTTGGGTTTCTTCACTAGAGCAAGAATCGATTTGCCGCTTCATGAAGTATCCCTTTCTTGCCCTTGCCCTTCTTGAAACTAGTGGTTTTACTAACCACCAACAATTGATGCTCCTATTTGATTTCTACTTTCACGGTGTCGCGAATAGCTCAAGGATCATCATATCTATCCCTGATATGTTATAGTTCATCACGAAGCTCTAGTAGCTTGGTGGCAGTGACTTTGGAGAACCATCACTATCTCATCTGGAAGATTAACTCCCACTCGATTCAAGCGATTGTAGTACTCATACAATCGAGCACGTGCTCAACGATTGAGCTTTTCTCCTTAGTTTGCGTGCTTAAGAAACTTGTCGAGGTCTCATACCTCTTGACGTGGGCACTAGCCCGAAATCCCAATTTTAGTCCTTGGAACATCTCATATGTTCTGCGATGTTTCAAAACGCCTTTGGTGCCTCAATTCTAAACCATTTAGCATTACGCACCGAACTATCATGTAGTCATCAAAACGTGTATGTCGATGTTCGCAACATCCACAACCGACGCCGAGGTTCAAAGACACCGAGTGGTGCATTAAGGACATAATCTTTCAAGGCAAAGAATGAGGACAATCCTCGCTTACGCACCCAGTCCGCATAATTGCTACATCAACTCTCAACTAAATTTTCTCTAGGAACATATCTAAAACAAGAGAACCAAAGCCCGAAGCTACGGCATAATTTGCAAAGAACTTTTGACTATGTTCATGATAATTAAGTTCATCTAATCAAATTATTTAATGAACTCCCACTCAGAGAGACATCCCTCTAGTCATCTAAGTGATACATGATCCGAGTCAACTAGGCCGTGTCCGATCATCACGTGAGATGGACTAGTCATCCTCGATGAACATCTTCATGTTGATCGTATCCACTATACGACTCATGTTCGACCTTTCGGTCTCTTGTGTTCCGAGGCCATGTCTGTACATGCTAGGCTCGTCAAGTCAACCTAAGTATTTTGCATGTGTAAATCTGGCTTACACCCGTTGTATGCGAACGTTAGAATCTATCACACCCGATCATCACGTGGTGCTTCGAAACAACGAACTTTCTCAACGGTGCACAGTTAGGGGGAACACTTTCTTGAAATTTTACGAGGGATCATCTTATTTATGCTACCGTCGTTCTAAGAAAATAACATTTAAACATGACAAACATCACGTGCAAATCATAGAGTGACATGATATGGCCAATATCATCTCGCGCCTTTGATCTTCATCTTTGAGGCGCGACATGATCACCTTCGTCACCAGCATGACACCATGATCTCCATCATCATGATCTCCATCATCGTGTCTTCATGAAGTTGTCTCGCCAACTATTACTTCTACTACTATGGCTAACGGTTAGAAATAAGGTAAAGTAATTACATGGCGTTTTCAATGACACGCAGTGATACAATAAATTAAGACAACTCCTATATTCTCGCCGTTGTCATACTCATGGACATGCAAGTCGTGATTCCTATTACAAGAACATGATCAATCTCATACATCACATATATATAATTCATCACATCCTTTTGGCCATATCACATCACATAGCATACCCTGCAAAACAAGTTAGACGTCCTATAATTGTTGTTGCAAGTTTTACGTGGCTACTATGGGTTTCTAGCAAGAACGTTTCTTACCTACGCAAAAGCCACAACGGTGATATGCCAATTGCTATTTACCCTTCATAAGGACCCTTTTCATCGAATCCGATCCGACTAAAGTGGGAGAGACTGGCACCCGCTAGCCACCTTATGCAACAAGTGCATGTCAGTCGGTGGAACCTGTCTCACGTAAGCGTACGTGTAAGGTCGGTCCGGGCCGCTTCATCCCATGATGCCGTCGAATCAAGATAAGACTAGTAACGGTAAGAAAATTGAACAAATCATCGCCCACAACTACTTTGTGTTCTACTCGTGCATAGACCTGGCTCTGATGCCACTGTTGGGGATCGTTGCAGAAATTAAAAAAAAAATACGCATCACCAAGATCAATCTATGGAGAAACTAGGAACAAGATAGAGGGGAGTGCATCTTCATACCCTTGAAGATCGCGATGCGGAAGCGTTACAAGAACGCAGATGAAGGAGTCATACTCACAGTGATTCAGATCGTGGTTGATTCCGATCTAAGCGCCAAACAACGGCGCCTCCGCGTTCAACACACGTATATCCCGGGGACGTCTCCTCCTTCTTGATCCAGCAAAGGGATAGGAGAAGTTGAGGGAGAGCTCCGGCAGCACGACGGCGTGGTGGTGGAGCTTGCAGTTCTCCGGCAGGGCTTCGCCAAGCACTACGGAGGAGGAGGAGGTGTTGGGGAGGGAGATATATAGGGGTGGAGGGGGCTGGTTTCTTGCCCTCCAAGTCCATTGGGGCGTTGGCAAAGATGGGGGAAAGAAATCCCATCATTTCCCTTCCCCACCGATTGTTATCCCCTTTTTTTAGGATTTTGATCTTATCCTTCTGGATATGATCTTATTCCTTCTATGGGGGATCTTGGTGCGCCTTGACCAGGGGTGTGGGGCCTTGCCCCACTACCACGTTTATGTGGGTCCCCCATGCAGGTGGGCCCCACTCCGAACATTCTAGAACCTTCCTTGCATAATACCGAAAAATCCCGAACATTTTTCTATGGCCAAAATAGGACTTCCCATATATAAATCTTTACCTCCCGACCATTTCAGAACTCCTCGTGACGTCCGGGTCTCATCCGGACTCAACAACATGCGTAACTGCACACTAATTCCCATAACAACTCTAGCGTCACCGAACCTTAAGTGTGTAGACCCTACGGGTTCGGGAATCATGCAGACATGACCGAGACAGCTCTCTGGCCAATAACCAACACCGGGATCTGGATACCTATGTTGGCTCCCACATGTTCCACGATGATCTCATCGGATGAACCACGACGTCGGGATTCAATCAATCCTATATACAATTCCCTTTGTCAATCGGTACGTTACTTGCCCGAGATTCGATCATCGGTATCCCAATACCTCGTTCAATCTCGTTACCGGCAAGTCACTTTACTCGTTTCGTAATGCATGATCCCGCGACTAACTACTTAGTCACATTGAGTTCATTATGATGATGCATTAACGAGTGGGCCTAGAGATACCTCTCCGTCATACGGAGTGACAAATCCCAGTCTTGATTCGTGCCAAACCAACAGACACTTTCGGAGATACCTGTAGTGCACCTTTGTAGCCACCCAGTTACGTTGTGACGTTTGGTACATCCAAAGCATTCTTACGGTATCCGGGAGTTGCACAATATCATGGTCTAAGGAAATGATACTTGACATTAGAAAAGCTTCTAGGAAACGAACTACACGATCTTGTGCTATGCTTAGGATTGGGTCTTGTCCATCACATCATTCTCCTAATGATTTGATCCCGTTATCAATGACATCTAATGTCCATGATCAGGAAACCATAACCATCTATTGATCAACGAGCTAGTCAACTAGAGGCTCACTAGGGACATGTTGTGGTCTATGTATTCACACATGTATTACGGTTTCCAGTTAATACAATTATAGCATGAACAATAGACAATTATCATGAACAAGGAAATACAATAATAACCATTTTATTATTCCCTCTAGGGCATATTTCCAACGCACTCTATGTCTTCAAACCTTTTTGGTTGCTACTGACAAAAGGGGGAGAAACGTATGAGTTGATAGTCTTCAAGCGGGTCCATATGGGTCGGGTGCTTATTTCTTGCCTAAGTTTTTACAACTCTCGTTCTTGAACTATTGGCTTTTGAGTTGTAACACTTAAACTTGATGGTCGTGTGCCACTTTTTGTTGTTTCCTTATGATGCGATGATAAATCCCGCATGAAGTCATTCTGCAGGCGCCTATTTCTCATTATGCATTTCATTATCTTCATTACATTTGTTCATGCATGATGAATTGTCTTCATGTGTTGAAGAGGATCTCCACAAAGCAAAACCTGCCATGTGCATCTGCATTCAAATGAAAAACATTTATATCCACATCTTCAGGGGAGCCTCTTCCAACCTATGAAGACGATGCCCATGTACTTTAACTTTCACATACTTTTATCCCCGTTGAATACTTCAACCAATTAGTCATCAATCACCAAAAAGGGGGAGATTATAAGTGCATCTAGTACCACCCCTAGTTGGTTTTGGAGTATTGACGACTAACATGGTTGAGGGACTAATGTGTTTGTGAGAATTGTAGGATAACACAGGTAGTAGTCCCTCATTTAAACTGTTTACCTACCAGAGATGACCCCTAAAAATGTATGAAGACATTGAAGACAATGGTGGTTCGTGAAGGCATTCACGTTAAAGATAGTGACCTGTGAAGACATTCACTTGAAGACTATGGAGTGCGAAGACATAGTTTCTTTCGTAGTTTCCTTTTCTTCTTTATTGAGTCATAGGAACCACTGAACTGTTAAGTGGGGTCCAAGTGAACAAATTCAGATGACTGAAGTGATGCTCAACCAAAATCCTATGTCTTCGAGCGAAGACAATGAGATCAAATCTTATCCAGAGTTGGATGAGTCAACTTTGCTTATAGCCCAAGCCAAGCTGCCGCGTGTGTTTGAAATCCGACCGTCGGACACGTGTTGGTTCCTTAGAGACCCAGGGTCATTTCGGACATATCATGTCGGGTTGCCTCCTGGCTATAAATAGCCCACCGCCTACACCATAAATTGGTGGCTGCTCAGAGTTAGTGCATGACTTTTATCGTTTGAGAGCAACCCACCTCCGAAGCCTTTGAAAGAGAGAGAGAGAGAGAGAGAGAGAGAGAGAGAGAGAGAGAGAGAGAGAGAGAGAGAGAGAGAGGGAGAGAGAAATCCTTGCAAGGACAAAGCCCAAAACACCAGAGCCAAAGAGTGTTAGGCATCACTGAAGTCTTTCTGTCTGCGTGACCTGAAGACTTGTTACACTTGAGGACTGTGCTGTTGGGGAACGTAGTAATTTCAAAAAAATTCCTACGCACACGCAAGATCATGGTGATGGTATAGCAACGAGTGGGGAGAGTGTTGTCCACGTACCCTCGTAGACCGTAAGCGGAAGCTTTATGACAACGCGGTTGATGTAGTCGTACGTCTTCACGATCCGACCGATCCAAGTACCGAACGTACGGCACCTCCGAAGTTCAAAGCACACGCTCAGCTCGATGATGATCCCGGACTCGATCCAGCAAAGTGTCGAGGATGAGTTCCACAAGACGACGGCGTGGTGACGATGATGATGCTCTACCGGCGCAGGGCTTCGCCTAAACTCCGCGACGATATGACCGAGGTGGAATATAGTGGAGGGGGGCACCGCACACGGCTAAGAAACGATCCGTAGATCAACTTGTGTGTCCATGGGGTGCCCCTTGCCTCAGTATATAAAGGATGAAGGAGGAGGAGGCAGGCCAAGGCAATAGGTGCGGCCAGGATGTGGAGTCCTACTAGGACTCCAAGTCCTAGTAGGAGTCCACCAAGAGGGGAGGAAGGGAGAAGGAAGTGGAGGAGAAGGAAAGGTGGCCGGCCCCTTTCCCTAGTCCAATTCGGACTAGAGGGAGGGGCGCAGCAGCCCTTGGCCCTTTCTCCTCTTCCCACTAAAGCCCATCAAGGCCCATTGCTTCTCCCAGTAACTACCCTAGACTCGAAAAATACTCGAATCACTCGGAACCTTTCCGATGTCCGAATATAGTCGTCCAATATATCGATCTTTACGCCTCGACCATTTCGAGACTCCTCGTCATGTCCCCGATCTCATCCGGAACTCCGAACTACCTTCCGTACATAAAAACTCATAAACTCATAATATAACCGTCATCGAAACTTTAAGCGTGCGGACACTACGGGTTCGAGAACTATGTAGACATGACCTAGAACTATTCTTGGTCAATAACCAATAGCGGAACCTGGATGCTCATATTGGCTCCTACATATTCTACGAAGATCTTTATCGGTCAAACCGCATAACAACATATGTTGTTCCCTTTGTCATCGGTATGTTACTTGTCCGAGATTCGATCGTTGGTATCCAATACCTAGTTCAATCTCAAGCATCGCAAGTCTCTTTACTCGTTACATAATGCATCATTCCGTAACTAACTCATTAGCTACATTGCTTGCAAGTCTTATAGTGATGTGCATTACCGAGAGGGCCTAGAGATACCTCTCCAGCAATCGGAGTGACAAAACCTAATCTCGAAATACGCCAACCCAACATGTACCTTTGGAGACACCTGTAGTACTCCTTTATAATCACCCAGTTACGATGTGACGTTTGGTAGCACCCAAAGTGTTCCTCCGGAAACGGGAGTTGCATAATCTCATAGTTACAGGAACATGTATAGGTCATGAAGAAAGCAATAGCAACATACTAAACGATCAAGTGCTAGGCTAACGGAATGGGTCATGTCAATCACATCATTCTCCTAATGATGTGATCCCATTAATCAAATAACAACACATGTCTATGGTTAGGAAACATAACCATCTTTGATTAATGAGCTAGTCAAGTAGAGGCATACTAGTGACTATATGTTTGTCTATGTATTCACACATGTATTATGTTTCCGGTTAATACAATTATAGCATGAATAATAAACATTTATCATGAAATAAGGAAATAAATAATAACTTTATTATTGCCTCTAGGGCATATTTCCTTCAGTCTCCCACTTGCACTAGAGTCAATAATCTAGTTCACATCATCATGTGATTTAACACCAATATTCACATCTATATGGGATTAACGCCCATAGTTCACATCGTCATGTGACCAACACCCAAAGGGTTTACTAGAGTCAATAATCTAGTTCACATCGCTATGTGATTAACACCCAAAGAGTACTAAGGTATGATCATGTTTTGCTCGTGAGAGAAGCTTAGTCAACGGGTCTGTCATATTCAGAGCCATATGTATTTTGCAAATATTCTATGTCTACAATGCTCTGCACGGAGCTACTCTAGCTAATTTCTCCCACTTTCAATATGTATCCAGATTGAGACTTAGAGTCATCTGGATCAGTGTAAAAAGCTTGCATCGATGTAACTCTTTACGACGGGCTCTTTTATCACCTCCATAATCGAGAAATATTTCCTTAGTCCTCACTAAGGATGTTCTTGACCAATGTCCAAAGGATCTACTCCTAGATCACTATTGTACTCCTTGCCAAATTCAGAGCAAGGTATACAATAGGTCCGTACATAGCATAGCCTACTTTATAGAACCTATGACCGAGGCATAGGGAATGACTTTCATTCTCTTTTCTATTTTCTCGACATGGTCGGGATTTGAGTCTTACTCAATTTCACACGCTTGCAACACAGTGCAAGAACTTTTCTTTTGACTGCTCCATTTTGAACTACTTCAAATCTTGTCAAGGTATGTACTCATTGAAAAACTTATCAAGCGCCTTGATCTATCTCTATAGATCTTGATGCTCAATATGTAAGCAGCTTCACCGAGGTCCTTCTTTGAAAAACTCCTTTCAAATACTCCTTTATGCTTTGCGTAATAATTCTACATTATTTCCGATCAACAATATGTCATTCACATATACTTATCGTAAATGTCAGAAGTGCTCCCACTCACTTTCTTGTAAATACAGGCTTCTCCAAAAATCAGTATAAAACCATATGCTTTGATCACACTATCAAAGCGCTTATTCCAACTCCGAGATGCTTGCACTAGTCCATAGATGGATCGCTGAAGCTTGCACATTTTGTTAGCTCCTTTAGGATTGAAAAACCTTCTCGTTGCATCATATACAACTCTTCTTTAATAAATCCATTAAAGAATGTAGTTTTGACATCCATTTGCCGATTTCATAAAATGTGGCAATTGCTAACATGATTCGGACAGACTTAAGCATCGCTACGCTTGAGAAAATCTCATTGTAGTCAACACTTTGAACTTGTCGAAAACCTTTTGTGACAAGTCGAGCTTTGTAGATAGTAACACTACTATCGTTGTCCGTCTTCCTCTTGAAGATCCATTTATTTAACATGGCTTGCGATCATCGAGCAAGTCAATCAAAGTCCATACTTTGTTCCCATACATGGATCCTATCTCGCATTTCATGGCCTCAAGCCATTTCATGAATCTGGGCTCATCATCGCTACTCATAGTTCGTAGGTTCATCATGGTCTAGTAACATGAATTCCAGAACATGATTACCGCACCACTCTGGTGCGGATCTTACTCTGGAAGACCTACGAGGTTTGGTAGCAACTTGATCTGAAGATTCATGATCATCATCATTAACTTCCTCACTAATTGGTGTAGGAATCACTGGAACTGATTTCTATGATGAACTACTTTCCAATAAGGGAGAAGGTACAATTACCTCATCAAGTTCTACTTTCCTCCCACTCACTTCTTTCGAGAAAAACTTCTTCTCTAGAAAGGATCCATCTTAGCAACGAATAACTTGCCTTCGGATCTGTGATAGAAGGTGTACCCAATAGTTACCTTTGGGTATTCTATGAAGACGCACTTTTCCGATTTGGGTTCGAGCTTATCAGGTTGAAACGTTTTCATATAAGCATCGCAACTCCAAACTTTAAGAAACGACAACTTGGGTTTCTTGCTAAACCACAGTTCATATAGTGTCGTCTCAACGGATTTAGATGGTGCCCTTTTTAACGTGAATGCAACTGTCTCTAATGCATAACCCCAAAACAATAATGGTAAATTAATAAGAGACATCATAGATCGCACCATATCTAGTAAAGTACGATTACGACGTTCGGACACACCATTTCGTTGTGGTGTTAAGATTGGCGTGAGTTCTTGAAACTATTCCGCATTGTTTCAAATGTAAACCAAACTCGTAACTCAAATATTCTCCTCCACGATCAGATCGTAGAAATTTTATTTTCTTGTTACGATGATTTTTCCACTTCACTCTGAAATTCTTTGAACCTTTCAATTATTTCAGACTTATGTTTCATCAAGTAGATATACCCATATCTCGCTCAAATCATCTTGTGAAGGTCAAAAATAACGATACTTGCCACGAGCATCAACACTCATTGGATCGCATACATCGGTATGTATTATTTCCAACAAGTCAAGAGCTCGCTCCATTGTTCCGAGAACGGAGTTTTAGTCATCTTGCCCAAAAGGCACGGTTCACAAGCATCAAATGATTCATAACCAAGTGATTCCAAAAGCCCATCAGTATGGAGTTTCTTCATGCGCTTTACACCAATATGACCTAAACTGCAGTGCCACAAATAAGTTGCACTATCATTATTAACTTTGCATCTTTCGGCATCAATATTATGAATATGTGTATCACTATGATCGAGATCCAACAAACTATTTTCATTGGGTGTATAACCATCGAAGGTTTTATTCATGTAAATGTAATAACAATTATTCTTTAACTTTAAATGAATAACCGTTTTGCAATAAACATGATCAAATCATATTCATGCTTCAACGCAAACGCTAAATAACATTTATTTGGCTTTTAACACTAATCTCGAAAATATAGGGAGTGTGTGATGATGATCATATCAATCTTGGAACTATTTCCAACACTCATCGTCACTTCCCTTCAACTAGTCTCTGTTGATTCTCAGAACTCCTGCTTCGAAGTTACTAATCTTAGCAACCGAACGAGTATCAAATACTCGGGGCTACTATAAACACTAGTAAGGCACACATCAATAACTCAGATATCAAATATACTCTTGTTCACTTTGCCATCCTTCTTATACACCAAATATTCAGGGCATTTCCGCTTCCAGTGACCATTTCCTTTGCAGTAGAAGCACTTAGTTTTAGGCTTTGGTCCAGCTTTGGGCTTCTTTTCGGGAGTGACAACTTGTTTGCCATTCTACTTGAAGTTTCCCTTTCTTTCCCTTTGCCCTTTTCTTGAAACTAGTGGTCTTGTCAATCATCAACACTTGATGCTCTTTCTTGATTTCTACCTTCGTCGATTTCAACATCACGAAGAGCTCGGGAATCTTTTTCGTCATCCCTTGCATACTATAGTTCATCACGAAGTTCTAGTAACTTAGTGATGGTGACTAGAGAATTCTGTCAATCACTATCTTATCCGGAAGATTAACTCCCACTTGATACAAGCGATTGAAGTACCTGCATAATATGAGCACATGCTCACTAGTTGAGCGATTCTCCTCCATCTTTTAGCTATAGAACTTGTTGGAGACTTCATATCTCTCAACTCGGGTATTTGCTTGAAATGTTAACTTCAATTCCTGGAACATCTCATATGGTCCATGACGTTCAAAACGTCTTTGAAGTCTCGATTCTAAGCCGTTAAGCATGGTGCACAAACTATCAGGTAGTCATCATATTGAGCTAGCCAAACGTTCATAACGCCTCAGACCGCTCCCGCAATAGGTCCGCTACCTAGCGGTGCATCAAGGACATAATTCTTCCAGGCAGCAATGAGGATAAACCTCGATCACGGATCCAATCCGCATCATTGCTACTAACATCTTTCAACACAGCTTCTCTAGGAACATATTAAAATAAACATATGAAAGCAACAAACATAGGGAAGCAACAACGCGAGCTATTGATCTACAAACATAATTTGCAAAATACTACCAGGACTAAGTTCATGATAAATTTAAGTTCAATTAATCATATTACTTAAGAACTCCCACTTAGATAGACATCCCTCTAATCTTCTAAGTGATCACGTGATCTATATCAACTAAACCATGTCCGATCATCACGTGAGATGGAGTAGTTTCAATGGTGAACATCACTATGTTGATCATATCTACTATATGATTCACGCCGACCTTTCGGTCTCCGTGTTCCGAGGCCATATATGTATATGCTAGGCTCGCCAAGTTTAACTCGAGTATTCCGCGTGTGCAACTGCTTTTGCACCCGTTGTATTTGAACGTAGAGCCTATCACACCCGATCATCACGTGGTGTCTCAAAGACGAAGAACTTTCGCATAGCGGTGCATACTCAGGGAGAACACTTCTTGATATTTTTAGTGAGAGATCATCTTAAAATGCTGCCGTCAATCAAAGCAAGATAAGATGCATAAAGGATAAACATCACATGCAATCAATATAAGTGATATGATATGGCCATCATCATCTTGTGCTTGTGATCTTCATCTCCGAAGCACCGTCGTGATCACCATCATCACCGGCGCGACACCTTGATCTCCATCGTAGCACCGTTGTCGTCTTGCCAACTATTGCTTCTACGACTATCGCTACCGCTTAGTGATAAAGTAAAGCAATTATGTATGCGTTGCATTTCATACAATAAAGCGACAACCATATGGTTTCGCCATTGCCGATAACTTCGCTAAAAAACATGATCATCTCATACAATAAAATATAGCATCACGTCTTGACCATATCACATCACAACATGCCCTGCAAAAATAAGTTAGACGTCCTCTACTTTGTTGTTGCAAATTTTACGTGGCTGCTACGGGTTGAGCAAGAACCGTTCTTACCTACGCATCAAAACCACAACGATAGTTTGTCAAGTTGGTGCTGTTTTAACCTTCGCAAGGACCGGGCGTAGCCACACTCGGTTCAACTAAAGTGAGAGAGACAGACACCCGCCAATCACCTTTAAGCAACGAGTGCTCGCAGCGGTGAAACCAGTCTCGCGTAAGCGTCTGGCGTAATGTCGGTCCGGCCGCTTCATCTCACAATACCGCCGAACAAAGTATGACATCTTTGGTAAGCATTATGACTTGTATCGCCCACAACTTACTTGTGTTCTACTCGTGCATATGACATCTACGCATAAAACCAGGCTCGGATGCCCTTTGTTGGGGAACGTAGTAATTTCAAAAAATTCCTACGCACACGCAAGATCATGGTGATGGTATAGCAACGAGAGGGAGAGTGTTGTCCACGCACTCGTGAGACCGTAAGCGAAGCGTTATGACAACGCGGTTGATGTAGTCGTCGTCTTCACGATCCGACCGATCCAAGTACCGAACGTCACGGCACCTCCGAGTTCAGCACACGCTCAGCTCGATGACGATCTCCGGACTCGATCCAAAGAAATGTCGGGATGAGTTCCACAAGACGACGGCGTGGTGACGATGATGGTGCTCTACCGGCGCAGGGCTTCGCCTAAACTCCGCGACGATATGACCGAGGTAGAATATAGTGGAGGGGGGCACCGCACACGGCTAAGGAACGATCCGTAGATCAACTTGTGTGTCCATGGGGTGCCCCTTGCCTCAGTATATAAAGGATGGAGGAGGAGGAGGCCGGCCAAGGCAATAGGTGCGGCCAGGATGTGGAGTCCTACTAGGACTCCAAGTCCTAGTAGGAGTCCACCAAGAGGAGAGGAAGGGAGAAGGAAGTGGAGGAGAAGGAAAGGTGGTCGGCCCCCTTTTCCCTAGTCCAATTCGGACTAGAGGGAGGGGGCAGCAGCCCCTTGGCCCTTTCTCCTCTTCCCACTAAAGCCCATCAAGGCCCATTGCTTCTCCCAGTAACTACCCTACTCCGAAAAATACCGAATCACTCGGAATCTTTCCGATGTCCGAATATAGTCGTCCAATATATCGATCTCTACGTCTCGACCATTTCGAGACTCCTCGTCATGTCCCCGATCTCATCCGGGACTCTGAACTCCTTCGGTACATCAAAACTCATAAACTCATAATATAACTATCATCGAAACCTTAGCGTGCGGACCCTACGGGTTCGAGAACTATGTAGACATGACCTAGAACTATTCTTGGTCAATAACCAATAAGCGGAACCTGGATGCTCATATTGGCTCCTACATATTCTACGAAGATCTTTATCGGTCGAACCGCATAACAACATACGTTGTTCCCTTTGTCATCGGTATGTTACTTGTCCGAGATTCGATCGTCGGTATCCAATACCTAGTTCAATCTCAAGCATCGGCAAGTCTCTTTACTCGTTCGTAATGCATCATTCCGTAACTAACTCATTAGCTACATTGCTTGCAAGGCTTATAGTGATGTGCATTACCGAGAGGGCCCAGAGATACCTCTCCGAGCAATCGGAGTGACAAAACCTAATCTCGAAATACGCCAACCCAACATGTACCTTTGGAGACACCTGTAGTACTCCTTTATAATCACCCGATTCGTTGTGGACGTTTGGTAGCACCCAAAGTGTTCCTCCGGTAAACGGGAGTTGCATAATCTAATAGTTACAGGAACATGTATAGGTCATGAAGAAAGCAATAGCAACATACTAAATGGTCAAGTGCTAGGCTAACGGAATGGGTCATGTCAATCACATCATTCTCCTAATGATGTGATCCCATTAATCAAATAACAACACATGTCTATGGTTAGGAAACATAACCATCTTTGATTAATGAGCTAGTCAAGTAGAGGCATACTAGTGACTATATGTTTGTCTATGTATTCACACATGTATTATGTTTCCGGTTAATACAATTCTAGCATGAATAATAAACATTTATCATGAAATAAGGAAATAAATAATAACTTTATTATTGCCTCTAGGGCATATTTCCTTCATGTGCATCCTCTAGCCGGTTAGGCGTCACGTTCTGAGGATCCAAGAGTCATTGTGGATTGCCGGTGGACGGAGTCTGTGAAGGTTTGGAAGTCTACCTTGAAGACTTACCAGAGTGATTGGGCAAGGACTAGGTGTCCATAGCTCAAGTGGAATAAGGTGAAGACACAGTCTTCTGAGTTCAATCTCAGCCTCCCTAATCAGACGTACAGTTGTCACAACAACTGGAACTAGTCTACCAAATCCTTGTCTTCACTAAGATACTGGTTTTATCTCTTCCCTTCTTTACATTTCAGTTTGTCTTCGTGAAGACTTTGCTTGCTTGCCTGATCTGTTTGACTTTACTGTGCAAAGACTATTACCTGTTTGACTTCATACCGTCTTCCATTCCGACCCGTACTACCTAGCTGCTATTAGTCTTCGTGCTTTCACTATATTGCTTACTTGACTATGGCCTGTCTAGTGTAGTTCATCTTCCGCTGCATATCATATAGGTTCAATTGCTTGTTTGTCTTTAAAAACCTCGTATTTTGAAGACTTTCATAAAAATCTCATATCCACCCCCTCTAGTCGATAACTAGCACTTTCACTAGCACCCCCACATCCTCCTTCGGCTCCTCCTGAACCTCCTTCTCCTCGTCAACCTCATTCTTCTCCACCTCCAAGTCCTCCTTCGGATCCACCGCGTTCGGAGCCTCGCAGCGATCCGGGCTTCACGCCTTATCTGGATCTGCTCAAGGAGCCGCCGTCGGCGCTCCGGTGTTAGATATGGGTAGTTACTTACGCAACGGTGTGGGGGATGGCTATTAGTGGTGGCGGATGGTGATTGGAAAGCGAAACTACTACATAGACGATGGATGAGTGAACGACACTGGCACGATCAGGTATCTAGTCATTGATATGCGCTGGATATTATGCATGGACGGCTTGATATGTGCTGTCGTGCACAAGTCGTCCGCAAGGCGTCGTGTGTATAGGAAGAAGAAATGAGGACGGGTAGAGTTCCGGCTCTTATCCCAAGAAACGAAAAAATAAAATAAAATGGATGAGCATTTTGACCCGAACATCATGGCAACGGGCATATGCTTTGGTTCTGCAGAATGCAAACCGTGCTGCGCCCACGGGTACCCTCAATCAAGAAAGAGGTAAATACACCGGGAGTCATAGAACTTGCACGGGACGTTCAGTTTGGTGCATAAACTTGTAAAATATGTGTTTCTGGTCATCTAACTTGTCCTCTCGTTCATATACGGTGCTTTCTATCGTATCCGGCCGTATCCAGGCACACATGGCGTGCCAACATTGTGTGTGTGTTGGGGGGGCGGGGGGGGGGGGGGGGGCATTTTAACTGTTTTTTAACCCTTACATTTTACTTATTTATGCAGAAAATTCTCAAATAAAATTAAAACCAAACTTCTCTGATCCCTTCAGTTTTATCTACACAAGCAATTCTCAAATGAAATTGAAAACGCGGGTACATGCTGGGCTTCGAACTACTCGACTAACCTGATGTTTGGCGATTAGTACGCACAGTTAGCTCCATATTATATGGATAGTATGAAAGAAAGTAGAAATTGAAACAGGAAAAGCTGTGCAAAAAAGGGATAGCCCCGGTTCAAACCTATGACCTCCTGGCTAGCTCGCCGCATGTGCAATTAAAGAGATATACACAATTTATCTTTTGTATTCTTTCTTTTTTCTATGTAAGAAAATAACTTATATTCTAGATAAACTTTTCGGACAAATCACTAAACTTTTCCCCGCCAAAAAAATCATTAAACTTTTGTTTGAATTCGCATAATATTAAATTTGAAAAATCTAGATAGAAGAAATATAATGCAGAATGAATGTACAGAATTTTTTAGACAAATAAACTACATTTTTGTTTAAATTCGAATAATTTTCACTTAAACAATCTAGTGCAGAATGAATGCACGCATTTTTTGGACAAATAGAGGGAAATTGTGTTATAATTCAAATAAATTTAATTTTTAAAATCTAGATAAAGGAAAATATAGGTCAGAATGCTTGTACGTAAAAAAATTCGGACACTATTTCTTCTGAATTCGAATAATTAAAAATTAAAAAATCTAGATAAACGAAGATATATTGCAAAATAAATGTACACGAATTTCTTTTAGGCAAATTAGCGGGGGTTTCGAATCTGAATAATTTTAAATTTGAAAATCTACATAAATGAAATATAGTTCAGCTGAATTGTCCAAAAGAATTTTAAGATTTGAACAATTTTATATTTGAAAAAAATTGATCGCTCAAACAGAATGATTCGACTCTCCCCGTGATAATGTGCATAAATTTCTATTACCCGCGTAGTTTTCTTAAATAGAACAAGATTAATAACAACATACACACGAACGTTTCCACTCATGAATATTTTTTTGAAATGCGTGAACATTTTTAAAATGCAACATACTTTTTTTATTACACAAATATTTTTAAAATTTTACATTTTTTTAAATATCACATACTTTTTTTACAACGCAGAACATTTTTGAAACGTCACAAACAACAAAATATAAGTTGTTTTCTTACATCATTTTATTCCCGCAGGGAATTACGCGATCATGTTTTTAGTTTTCGTTTATTCCTTTGCTGGGCTGAGCGAACATTGTATTAAAGAAAATTTTATTTGTGAGTTTGATGTCAATTTATTCTTGGTCGAGTGGCTAGTGCAGTTATCTCTTAGTTTGCAGGACGTCCGTTCTAGTCCCCTGGTGCTATTTTATTCGTCTTTCTTGAAAGATACTGTGTGCCTACATGTGCGTAATTAAATAAAAATTGAGGATGCTTTTTGCAAAAGAAAGATAATGCATGGCTCACCCAACACGTCACCACCCACAGCCCCGACATGTGGGCCGTATTCATGCTGACACGACACGTGAGCACAAGATACGGCTGGATACGAAATAAGTGACTGTATCTGCACGCATAGGCAAGTTATGTGACCGCAATAACGTATTTTATAACTTTTAGCACCAAACTGAACATCATATGCAAGTTATATGACTGCCATTGATATTACCTCATCAAGAAACCAAAAGCACACCGGCCACGCGTCGCAGCGTCTGCACCCACCCAACCCATCGCTGTCCCCTTTCCCCCGTTTCACGCACGCACACGCGGCCCCGCACCGCACAACGGCTCGCCACAAAGCCAACAAACCCAGCAGCCCCAGCCCTTTCCGCCTCCCCCCGCTCCAAACCAACCAAGCCCCGCCCCCGTTCTGTCCCCCCGCAAAACCCTAGCTCCGTACCCGCGCCGCGGCCTCCACCATGAAGGGCAAGGCCGACACCTCCAAGAAGCGCGAGGGCAGGTAAGATCTCCGGTTCTTGTGAAACTCCGCGAGGAAGGGTGCGGAGATCTCCGCCGTGGCCGGATGTTTCACATCTATGTAGGTTGTGTGACTGGTTGTTTCTTGCAGGCTCAAGGCCGCCGGCGGCGCCAGCAAGAGGAAGAAGGACGCCGCTGCCGCTGGCAAGCCCAAGCGCCCGCCCTCCGCCTTCTTCGTCTTCATGTGAGCCCTTGCTCTCTGGCCCTGCTATTTCATCTCCCAGATCTCCAGATCTGTTTTACTCTCTGTTCAGCTTTTGTGGTTTCGTCCGGGTTTCTTAGTATATCTCGTGCCTGTTTCGCAGGTCTGAGTTCAGGCAGCAGTACAACGCGGAGAACCCCAACAACAAGAGTGTCGCCAACGTGAGCCACCTTACACTGTTTTCTTTTCACTTATCTTCGCTTTTATAGACATCTCAAACTGCTTTTGCCGTGCTGAGTGATTAGGTGAGCAAGGCGGCGGGTGAGAAGTGGAGAGCTATGTCTGATGAGGTGAGTGCATCTTGCAATGCTCAAACTAGTCTCTGCATAGATCTTTCCTAGTGTACTTATCTTTTACTGTACTTTTAAACATACCTAAGCTGCACATAATTACAGATTTTGCTCTTCATTGTATATTTATGTGAAGTGGCTCTGTGGTACTGTGGTAACTGAATAGTTAAAGGCAATCTGCACATCTGTTTGTTCCAATAAACAACATATTTGTTACCGGGTGGCATGATTAATGTACTGTATATTTGGTTTATTGACCGGTTTAATTTGTTAGGAGAAAGCACCTTATGTGGAAAAGGCTGAACAGAAGAAGAAGGATTATGAGAAGACCAAAGCCACCTTTGATAACAAGGTAACCTTGGGATCATGGTGCATGTTCTTCCAATTGTGAAGGTTACAAAGTTTTAGTGCTAATTTGACATATCTAATTCTTTCAGGAGAGTGCGAGCTCCAAGAAGGCCAAGACTCAGAATGATGAGGAGGTCAAATCCGAGGTCGAAGATGAGGGTAGCGATGAGGTATAAACATCAAACATTTTAGTTGATGGTTTATGTTTGTAGCGCCCAATGATGTTTACCCGCTAGTGTTTCTAGTGACACTCTTGATTTTTCTGTCTGCAGGAAAATGAAGACGATGACGAGTAAATAGTGTATCAGATCATGAGGTAGCAAATTGGGTGTTGGGTCCCCGCTTAGTGTACTAGTTTGCTATCCTGCTATCCTCGGTGTGTTAGATGATGAGATTTGGAAGTAGATGTGCGTTTGTGTGTTAAGGGGGCCCTTTTAGACTTGTGGACTCATGGTTTGAGAAGTTGCTTAGTAGTGTATTAGCAGAGAGGAAGCTGAGAATGCTACCAGCTGTTCCAATGCTTTTCTCTTGCTAACCACCTGTGTAAGAACTTGTTTTCATTCGCTAATCTGATGACTGCCCAGCCATTGGCTCTTGGTTAATTTCGTCTTCAAATTTGTCGCGGTTTGCTTCATGCCTTACTACTTCTGTGCGCTCCTGCGTGTAATCTATCTGCTTTGTTTGGCCTTCTGTAACTCGGTTGAATTCTTAGCCCGAGCTGTTGGTAATTTGGTGTTTGCTGGGATTATCTCCGAGCTACAGAGTAGAATATGGACTGAGAACGCATTGTATAATTTGCTAATCTGCTGTTTGAGAATTGGCCATTGTTACCCTTTCCGGAAGACATTTCAGTGATGCAGCAGCTGCTGGCACGGGACAAACAACTTGTCCGTTGTTGACTTTCGTCGTGTGCTGGTCTGCTAGATGCAAATAGTAACTGCATTTTTGGGCAATAAGAGAAGCTGTGTCGCATCCAGCGCTGATCGCTGCCGGTTTGCTTCAAGAGAAGCTCTGTGTGTTGATCTCGTCATGGTGTCGTAACTGCAGGGTTGCCTATTGATGCTGCATAACAACAGCTGCCTGTGTCCAACATATAGACAACTACTAGTATTACTAATCACATGGGAGGGAACTAGTATTATGGCCAGTTCTTTTGGACGATTCTCCCAGAATCGCCTCCCTTCCCGGCTCCCCCGGAATCGCAACTCCATATTTTTTTAACAATCCTAGCTAATTAGACCTTAACTAGAAGATTGTAAAAACAATATGAAGTGGTGATTCTGGGAGGGGGCGATTCTGGGAGAATGGCCTAAAAAAACTGGCCCTTGGTGTTACTACTCAAGCTGCGGCGGCAAACTGGTGTTGTTTGGGACATGGGAGACGCAACCGCTCAGGATAATGCGAATATTAATGACGCGTTTTAGACTTTGTCATCCACGCTTCCGTAGCATAGTGGTAGTGCGTTCGCTTCGTAAGCGAAAGGTCGTGAGTTCGATCCTCACCGGGAGCATGTTTTTTTTGGCCAAGACCTTCGCTTTCCTCTTCCTCTCCCATTTTGACTTTTTCTTTGGCAAAAAATGCCTCAAACATTAAAGTTTCTTTTCTCGTATCCCACCTTTTCACGACCACTGTGATTCTCAAGCAGACTTAAGTTTTGAATGTCAAATTGAAGAACCTACCAGGAGCATGTTTTTTGGCCAAGACCTTCGCTTTCCTCTTCCTCTCCCATTTTGACTTCTTCTTTGGCAAAAACTACTTCAAACATTGAAGTTTCTTTTCTCGCATCCCACCTTTTCACGACCACTGTGATTCTCAAGCAGACTTAAGTTTTGAATGTCAAATTGAAGAACCTACCAGGAGCATGTTTTTTGGCCAAGACCTTCGCTTTCCTCTTCCTCTCCCATTTTGACTTTTTCTTTGGCAAAAACTGCCTCAAACATTAAAGTTTCTTTTCTCGCATCCCACCTTTTCACGACCACTGTGATTCTCCAGCAGACTTAAGTTTTGAATGTCAAATTGAAGAACCTAATGAAGAGAAGCGAATGATATGATTCAAGATTTAGCCATACTTTACATTTATTGTATAAAAAACAGTATAATTGGCTCAATAAACTCCTAACTTTCTTTGATGTAATCTTATACAGAATGTAATTATTATTTGATATCAATAAAAAGAGCCATGACAGGCTTCCCTAGAAAAGAACCGCAACACTACGCACATTCCCTCCATGCATACCATAACATCGTACGACCGAAATTTACCCTAATCAACCTAACAAAAAGGTGTATGATGAAAATAGATCCTAATCAGTTTAAAACATGCATATGTCTCGACGGATAAAAGGCATTGCAGTAAATTATTATGAACTGGGAGAAAGGAGATGTAGAGAATTATTTATTTATGCACTGCAAACATTTAAATATCATGACAAAATGGCATATCCAATTGTTCCTCAGCTTGCAGTACAAGAATAGTATTCTTCCAATGTGCATCAATCATTGTTTGAACTTCACCTTGCTTCAACTTCACAGTCTTTGTGATTTCTTTTGATCTGGTCAATGAAAGCTTGCACTAATAATTAATAAAACATTTGAAAAAAATGTTGAGCAAGTATTTAAAAAAAATAGCCAAGCATTGGGAAAATGTTAAATGTGTATAGAAAAAATATTGACCATGTAATAAAAAATAGTGATATACTATTATTGCATATACAAATGTTAATCAAGCATTTGAAAAATGTTGAAAAAGATTTAAAAAATGTTAATCAACCATTTGAAATTTGTTAAATGTCTATAGAAAAATGTTGAGCATGCATTAGAAAAATGGTAATCTTGCATTTGAAAAAATGTTGATAAAGCATTTGAAAAATGTTAAATGTGCATAGAGAAAATGTAGACCATGTATTAGAATTTTTTTAATCTTGTATTTGAAAAATATTAATCAAGATTTTGAATTTTTTTAAGTGTGTATAAGAAAAATGTTGACCATGTGTTCAAAGAATGTTAAGCTTGTATTTGAAAAATATTAATCAAGCATTTGAAAAATGCTTATAGAGAAAATGTTAACTATGTATAGAAAATTGCTAAATTTGTATTGAAAAAATATTCAATATGTACTAGAAAAATGTTGTTGACATATACAAAAAATGTAGAATGAAAATCCAAAAGAGACAAAAAAACAAAAAAAATTAAAACTAAAAAAGAAACAAAATAAGCCAAAAGAAAAAATGAAAAAGAAAAATAAAATCAAAGAAACAAATGAATAAAGAATAAGAAAAAATAAAAGAAGCAAGAGAAAACAAAAAAGAATAAAGAACCAAAGAAAACAGAATGAAACTGAAGGAAATGAAGAAAGAAAAGAAAAGACAAAAGAAAAACCAAAAACCAGTGTAATAACCAGCTCTTTTCCTTCGAGTAGGTTACGCCCCACTTATTTAACACAAACTCGATGTTGGCACAGTGAGTAACAGTGCTACCAAGCAACCATGAGATCCCAGGTCAAATATATACGCTAGTGGGCCAGCCCGATTAGTGGAGATGCTTCAGCGAGATATAGCGCTTGCGCTCCGGCGTACGGGTTCAGGGCGTTGCCCGGCATGGCTGCCCCGTTCGGTTTTCTACGGTTTTTTCTTCATGTTTTTAGTTTTCCCACGTTGGCATTTTATCATATTATTTTATATTGGACGTCGTTGGGAACAGATCCACTCGATGCACTGGTTCGTCTCCTCATGACTCATGAGCTGCACCAATTAGTATGTGTTCTTTTTTCTTATTTCACCTTTTGCTTTCAGTTTTAATTTAGTTGATGCTTTTTTCTTCTTACTTTATAATATTTTTTGTTTCTCTTTCTTTTTTAGGAGTGTGATTTTTTTGATCTATAGGAACATAAATTGTGACACCATGAACAACTTTTTAATAAATTGTATCAATCATAATCTAATTGACCAGTCAACAAAGTTTCACAAGTATTGAAGACCATTTCCTCCTTCACAAGAAACGTCTCCTTCCTCCTCCCGTCGGCACCGCCGCGGATCCGCCCCGCCTCCGATGGCCTTTGGCCTATGGAGGTGCGGAGGATCTTGACCCCCCGCCGACTTGAGGGACTCTGTTCTCGTTTTTGCTATGTTGAACGTCTTGATTGGGGCTGTGTGGCGGCGGCGATGTCCCTCCGTAGCAATAATGTCTCCCACGTCCTATCTCCGTTCCGATGGTGCGAATAGCGTTGTCGGAGGATGTGTGGAGGTGTGTCTCCATCGGATCTCATGAGATTCGATCGGTGCTGGTCTTCGGTGGATCTCTTTGGATCCAGTTTTTGTCCGTCGTCGTTCGTGTGGTTCCAGGTTTGATATTTCCAATCTACAACTCTCTTCATCGGCGATGGTTGCTGTTCTGGTGTGTTGGTCCTTTGGGGCCTTAGCACGATGGCTTCCCGACTGTCTACTACAACAAGGTTTGCCCGACTCTGGTGATGGAGGGGCGATGACGGCGGCACACCTTCGGCTCGCTCCAGTGCTTGTAGTCGTCGCTAGGTGGTCCATAGACCTAGTTGTAATTTTTATTACCTCTTGTGTTCTTTGTACTGCCATGATTGATGAATATATTGGAAATTTCTCTCGTAAAAATAAATAAATTGTATCAATCATATTTGCACAACCCCCTGGCAACGTGCAACTAATTGGTGAGAAGGTAGTAGTTGCATTTCTGTTTTCAAAAATATCACTCACTATTTTCGTCTTTGGTTTTGTTGTTTGTAAGCAGGGATCCATGCGAAATGGGGTGAGGGCTTAGAACCCGTTTATCGATCTTATAGTTTCTCTACAATCTCTCGTATGTATTGGGGTAGGAACATAAATTGTGACACCCATGAACAACTTTTTAATAAATTATATCAACCACATTTGCACAACCCCCTGGCAACGCGCAACTAATTGGTGGGAAGGTAGTAGTTGCATTTTTTTTTAAATATCACTCACTATTTTCGTCTTTGGTTTTGTTGTTTGTAAGCAGGGATCCATGCGAAATGGGGTGAAGGCTTAGAACCCGTTTATCGATCTTATAGTTTTTCTACAATCCCTCATACGTATTGGGTAGGAACATAAATTGTGACACCCATGAACAACTTTTTAATAAATTGTATCAACCACATTTGCACACCCCCTAGCAACGTGCAACTAATTGGTGGAAAGGTAGTAGTTGCATTTTTGTTTTCAAAAATATCACTCACTATTTTCGTCTTTGGTTTTGTTGTTTGTAAGGAGGGATCCATGCAAAATGGGGTGAGGGCTTAGAACCCGTGTATCGATCTTATAGTTTTTCTACAATCCCTCGTACGTATTGAGTAGGAATGTTTTCGGCTATCCTTGTCTTAGTTTCCTAACATTTTTTATGTTATTTTTTGTCTGAATCTATGTGAAATGGGGTAGCGAATTTATGTGTGAGACCTAGAGGATCTGCAGTGGATGGTGCACATATTATCTTATCTTTGCGCATTCAGGTCAAACACGTTTTGATGGCTAGCTTTTTTTTATCATTCACGGCAATACTTTTTTTAATGCTAGCTTGCAAGTTACTAAGTGGGTTACGAGTGTAGGTTCTCAAATGGGCCCACAACTGTAGTTTTTTACTCCCTCCTTTTCGGTTTATAGAGCTCAATTCAAAAATTTCATCAACCAAGGTAGATGGTGGGTGGTGGAATAATTTTTGTAGTTTGCAAAATCAGTCAATTAATGCGCTTGTTTTCCTCAAACAATTGTGTTTACCAATGCATTAATTGCAATGCATGCATGCTCAAAGCACATGCATTGGTCAATTTTCTTTTAATACTTGCATGCAATGATTTAATGCACATTGAAATCTCAACATGTGATGGGAAACAACCAAATTGAGCCTTATAAAATGGAAAAACTAAAATTTTGAGATAAGCCTTATAAACCAAAAAGGAGGGAGTATGTGGGATCACAACTGCATGTTTACAAATAGGGTCGGAAACTGCAAGTTTTTAAAATGGGTCAGAGCTGCAAGTTTTCAGATAAGGCCGCAACTACATGTTTTCATGAAGGGTCACAACTATAATATTTCTAGCGAGGTTGCGAGTACAAGGTATCATGTGGCGTCATAAATGCAAGTTTTCAAATGGGGTCGTAACTACATGTTTTCAAATGCGGTCGCAATTGCAAGTTTTCAAGTAGGGTCGTAACTAGAATTTTTCAAGCGAGGTCGCAACTGAAAGTTTCGGGGGAGGCACAAGATTGTACAAGTCTTTCGGCGGGGCCACAACTGCAAATATTTAGAAGGGGCACAACTGCAAGTTCTAAACTAAAGAAATGCGATAATATAAGTCGAGGAGGAGCGGGATCACCACTTCCTCGCCGATCCTTTGCCCTTCCGATCGCCATCGCAGCTGTAGGCATCCGCGGCTGGTGGTGGATCTTGGTCGTTGTCGTCGAAGGACCCGTGGTCGTCGCCGTCGGAGGACGAGGAGTCAGAGACGACAACGAGCCCCTTCATCCGCCGGACGGCCCTGTCCTGCTGCCCCTTCAGCTTCACCACCTGAGTTGCCTCCGATGTTGCCTACGCCGCCTCGCTCTCCGATTACTCAATAGCAAGCCGGAGCGCCTTCGTGTTCTTCCTCCGTAGCCGGCAAGCATCTATATCTGCCGTCGTCAGCGAACGGAGGTAGACCCAAGCGAGGAGCCGCTCGTCCTTGTCAGGCTCCCCCGACAAACCGTGGCGGCGGCGCACAGATTGCTCCCCCGCATCCTTCTCCCTTGCCCACTGCCTCTCACGGCGGGCGGCGTGTTCCTCTGATTCCAACGTGCGCGTCTGGGCTAGGGGAGCGGGCACTAGCACCTACTACTGCCCTTGCGAGCAGCGGTCGGCGGGGGAAGGGGATGGTGTGGGGGCGATGTAGACCGCATAGCCCTCGCGGAGTTGCACATGGGCTGGGAGGGCCCAGCTCCAGCGTCCATGTTGCGCCGGCACGGGAGCGGCGACGGGGCAGGTCCTGAGCTGCCCCCCTCCCCTCGGTCCACACCTTTGACCGCTCCAGTGCAAGGCGGAGGGCCAGCTCCTCGTCGACATCGAGATCGGAGTAGGAGCGGCTGCTGGAGCTCGATATCCTCGCCGATTTCGATCCAAATCGGAGAAATCAGAGAGGGGACGGAGCAAGAGAGGAGAGTGAAGTGAGCTAAGGTCCTGGATTGGGATTTTTTGCGAGGACGAAGTGGGGTCGGTGGTGGGCCGCTCTGACATGGCGGTGCGCATGGGCGCGCCCGGGCCGCCCTATATCCGCCATACATTTGGGTTGTAGACGGGGGGCGTCGGACAACCTAACCATTTGAGGCCGGCTTGAGGCGTATAGGTGGTTGTTTTTTTTATCGGTCAGTGACTGGTCCGCTCGCCCGGGCGTTTGAGACCGGTTTAAAACGCCCGGCTTTAGATGCTCTCGGGTGGGGCATGGATCGATAGCTGGCCTGGACGACGTGATCACAGAGAGTTGTCACCAAACGCACCTAACAGTATCTGTTTACACCGAACCTGTGGTTGGATGGTTATATAAACACTGGTATTCCCAGGCCATCAGGATTGACGATGCTATGCTGACTCAGTCTCTTAAATGTGCTTATAAGTATAGAGTGTGCGTGTATACATTTATAAAGATGTGTGTATGCGCGTATATATAGATCGCTTGCGTCATTGTAAGCGAACGCGAGCGTCAAGAAAGACAGCGGCTTTTTTCTGAGAAAACGAAAGGCAACTTGACTACTAAAACTCGAAACATGCCCGTTTATTTATGGGCTTGATAACAACAACGGAACGAACCCCAACCAAACGCAGGGTATGCACGCCATGCTCCGCGATGCGTCGCCATCGTGCTCACGCCGGCTAACTTCTCCATGGCAAATGGCAATGTGCTGCCAAAGTGGTAGGGCCAGCTTGACTGCGTATTTGTTTGATCGCGCCGACGCCGTCTTCTCTGAAGCGGACGGCAGTCGCTCGTTTACCCTTACAGGGGATGATCTAACAACGTACCTGGAAAAAATGATGCAAGCATCGAGCCGGTGCCTAGCGTTTCAGAAAATTTGAATAGTCATATGCTACTCCTAGTACATAACAAGTGGAGTGCAAACGCTCTTCTTGAACAGAGAGTGATCAACGCTGCTGCGTTTTGATAAGAACATGCGGCTCACAGAGGAGTGGGTGGGGGTGATAAGAACGGGCGAGCATGGGCAAGAAACGGCCGTCTGGGTCTAGATCAGCATATGGAAAAAAATGTGAGCCGCACACATGGAACGAAGTACAAAACGGAGGTGTAATTCGTCTTTGCCACGTTCTCTTTTAAGGCGCAAGATATCTATTTTTTTTGGCGGGAAAAGGCGCAAGATATTTTGTTCCTAGTTACTGCGTTTTGCCATTGAAAGCCATGAGATATTTTTCCTAGCCGTGGAATTTTGAATAGACTATCAAAACGGCAAGGCTCGCCGACGGGAACGAAAATCACATGAAAATATCAGTAATTTTATTAATTACAAGAACGCAAAAGGTTTAAAATATATTCGTGAAATTTGTATACTGCGGACATGGAGTTGAAATTGAAATACCTAATAATGGTCAAAGTAGGGACAATGTTGGTCAAATTTCAGTTGATTCCGGGCAAGTTTTTAAGTGGACACGGGGCTCAAATTCCAATGAACAAAATTTCGTACAATGATTAAATTTCATTTTCATTGTGTCATCAAAACATAACATTGAGATTGTAATATTTTGAAATCACATTGAATTTCTGTTTGAATTGGAATTTATTTGAATAACTCAAGTTCAATTCTTGGGAGACAAACAAGGTGTACTAGTATTTAGTTGTTTTAGCATTATTCTATACCAGCGTCTAATTAGCAATCTAACTATTTGATCTAAGATTTTATCTCTCACATACAATGATCGCCTAACTCTAGTTTCCTCATGCATGTCTGCCGCAACTCTCTTAGCCACCAAGTTCATCATTTATGTTGTCCACTATGACCAAATCGATCCTTTAATTTCTTTGAACCCAACCGTCGTCATTGTCTTTGCATCTATTGACATTGCACTTTCTTGCGTCGTCGGCTGTACCTTAACTATGCTGCCTCTGACGAACAAGAAAAAGTCCAAATATCCGAGCACGATGGAATTGCAAAAATGGTTGAGTTAATACTTGACAAATGCGGCAACTAGTAGCACTAGTAATCCCTCTCTTTCTTTTTAGTCTGCGTATTACGTTTTTTTGAAGTCAAACACTCCAAAGTTTGACCAAGTTTATATAAAAAATATAAACATTCAAAATATAACATCAAGACCATTAGATCCATCACGAAACACATTTTCATAGTATATTTCTTAGGTGCTATAGATGCTTATATTCTTATACATAAATTTTGTCAAACTTTGCAAATTTTAACTTTAGACAAATCTAATACACAATGTAAAAAAAGACTCGAGGGAATATATACACTTATAAAGACCCGAGTTATTGATGATCTATTCACACTCATTGACAAGATTTTAATTATCAAGAAACTAATTGCCACAATTATGATATATTTTATGAAGTAGGTAGATGTATTGAGATCTTTCGATTATTTGATTTGATTGATGTATGTTTTGAGATATTGTTTTATTTGCACAAAGTTTAACTTCCACGTGCAACAGAAAAACACTTCTATAGCAAGTATGTCAGTATATAAATTATGTAGCAACGTATGAATATTTGACCACGGAATCGAACCATCTATTTAAATTAAAAAGATAAAGTATATATGAACACAAGAACAATGTAAAACCAGCATGCACGACCAAGTGGGAGAACACGACTTACTGAGAATTATATTAGTCATAGCTAACTGTTCGTGCCTTGCAACAGGAGCATACATATTCTAGTGGTTCAACATCAATTATGTGTGACATATACATTACACACATTATATGATTTAATTATATTTGAGTATGCATAGAGGAAGGCAAATACAATTTTGATTTAGGTGAAGTTTTATTAAGTTTTGATTTGATTTGATATGAATAGGTGAAGAAAAGTTTATTTATTTATTTAAGATATGATTCGGTTTGACTGAGTTGATGCAGGACGTGTATTTGGTGAACTATCGTTTGATTTATAAATGTACATAAATAAATTTTAGTGTGTTTGTTTATTCGTTTCAGTTCGTATAGTGTATAATGAAATATCTAAAATATTTTATAATAGTGAACGAAGGGAGTATCTCTACTCCTAATGGACAACTTGGTGAATAGTTTGCGCGGTTTTTTTCGCTGATTTTTTTTCGTCATCCTTTCACCTCCGTTTATTTTCGTCATCCTCCCACCACTTTCGTCTGGTTTTTTTCGTCCCCCTCCCACCAACCCATCGGTTTATTTTTTTTTCACTATTTTCTTCTAAACAAACACTTTTTCTACCGTACAAAAAGACACAGATCTAACTTTACTAAATTACCCAAATCAAACGATCCATCTCATCAATGCAATTTGCTTTAGGAAACATATAATGGATGTGAAGGAAACAAATAACAGACTACCTAAATCAACCGATCCATCCCATCAATGCAATTTGATTTAGGAAACATATAATAAATTTTAAGGAAACAAATAACAGACTTTAAAGAAAAATACAATTAACTAATCTCTACTCTTAGAGGTGACTTGGTAGTCTCGGCTTCGTCCAGTTTTTTTTTGTCTCAACCTTCCACCTTTTTCTGTTTTTTTTTTCGTTCCTCCTCCCACCGCCATCTACCCCATGCACGTAACGGAAAGAAAACCAGAAGAAAAGGCTCCCCTCGCACGAAACGGAAAAAAAACGAGGCGAAGACACCTCCTCGTCCGTAGCGAAAGAAAATCTGGGAACGATGCTCCCCTCCATCTATTGGGTATTTTGGTACGCCCTAGGTCACGTCGGCGCTGCTGCTACCATTCCGCTCGCACGCTGCCGTCACCATCGCGCCTCTCGCATGCCGCCGCTGCCATCACCCATCTCCGCTGCTAGGCGGTGGAGCTCGTGTGCTATGGCCGCCATGGCATCCATGGCCGACAAGAGGGGGACCCTCGGCCTCGGCCGTGGCCGCCTCCTCGGGAGATGGGGTCGCCACGTCCGACGCCGCCAGCACCTCGTGTACCGCCATCAGGAGCTCCAGGTACGCCGCCATCGAACTCAGGTACACCTCGTCGACGATGACGGCCATAGTCGCCACGTCCATGTCGACCAACTGATCTGATCTGATCTGATCACAAGTTCCACAGGAAGAAAATCTAGAAATTCTTGCGCTGGATGCAGTAGATGAAACTGATCTGATCTGATCCCAAGTTCCCAAGTCCTGATGAGGACATACACCTACGTGGATCCAAGTCCGAGTTGGGAGCGACATCGATCCGAATCCGATGAACGTGCAAGAAATTTCTGAATCCAGGACTTCTATTTGAGTATATATGTTCATTGGTTATTCAATTCAATTGTTCATACAGCAGCCGATTTTTTTAGCACGAATGCAGTACATGTGTTTGCATCTTTTGAAGGCGGATCTTGGATTCTTCCGAATAGTTGTGTTGCACGGATTTCCAATTATTTGAGTATCTGTCTAATAGTTGCCTTCAAAGAAGAACATGAGGCTGGATACTGCATCTGTCCTAGCATGAGGAACTTCTCTACAGTCTTTGTGGACAGGTTAAGGGTAGGAGGCGAAGTACGTTCGAACATACGTTTTCTTTCAGTTTACCCAGGTACTTTTAAACTTTCTACAATACTAACACTGCTTCCTCATTATACTAATACCTTCTCAACGAGGTGGAGCTTGCACATATGGACATATGGTACACTTGCACGGGTTGCCACTTGCCAGGTTCTCAACGCCATTGGATTGAATACTGAAAAATGGAGAAAAATTGCATGAACCAAATACTAACTGGTCATTCTTCTCAGTGTTGTGTATGTTTGCATATTTCTGCTCAATTATTCCCATTAAATATGTTCCTTTAGGGAGATAAGTAAATATGTTGCTGCAACCAACAAGGAACAAAATCTTTTTGCCAATAACCACAATGTTTTTCTCCATGAAGGGGATATTCAATGAATGCATTTTATTTAATTGTTAGCTCAATTTTCAAACCATTAAGATCAGTAAAGAGCAAGGATTTCTGTTCTTGACGAAATCAGCCTCTTAGCTCCAGTGTCACCACGATAAAGGTAAATGAAGTTGATGTTATTTTGGATGAAGATTATCTGCTAAGACCATCTTGTTAGCTTGTACATTATTTTCAGTTTTGTCAATTTCGTGCCTGTGTGCTAACATATCAATTACTTTTTTGTTGTCTTGGAGCGTGATGCTATGGGGACTTGGTAAGTGCAATTTTGGTGCAAGAAAATCTGCAAATGCTTAATCTCACAGTTTCTGTTTGTACGACACATAATAGTTTTCGAAAGGTGAAGTTAATCGATGTATGCCTACTTCTAAATCTACTTTCAGATGTACACCATGAAAGAAAATTCTATTTTGGCAGAAATGGGTGTGTTTACTACATTTGCCAAGTGTGCTTTGATATGGTGGTGATCGGAGTATAGGATACTAGGACGACACATGGTCCATGGGGGATTCCTTCTTCACCAACATTGTCTGGGCAGCCAGACCGCTCCTTTTCATGGCTTTGCATCCTTGGCTTTCAGTATATGTTTATTTAGTCGTTCTTTCTTTGTGCTTGGCCATTAATTTTTAATTCATGCTTTGTCCAGATTATATTAGTTGTTTCGTACTGCTATTCAAGGATTACACCGAAGAGGCTTGTGTCTTTGTTTGAGTTTGCAGGTTCTCCTAGCAGCATCACACATTCTTTCCTCATAGATTCTTTGTTTTTATAGATATGGTTTATCCGTCTATATTATCTCACGTATGTTATCGTCTTAGTTTTGCTCTCATCATTTTCCTTTAATATGTTCACCTTTTTTGGGGCGCCCATGGATGCCAAGGCCTCCCAAAAGTACACTGTACACCGACATTATCTTTATCAAATTCTTCAAGCTCAGCAACTGCAAGGTAACTAATGCATGTATAGAGTTGGAACCTCTAATAAGAAAATGATCTATGCAGTAAAGCAACAGAGAGGACTGCAACCTTTGCAGGCCTGAATCTATCCCAATTCTGAATCTATTTAGTTATTGATTCTTATTTTCAGGCCTGAACCATGTGAAAAGTCGTATTAATAGCTTGGGTCGCATGCAAGTGCACGTAGCAGTTCGGTCTTATTTTTTGTTGGACATAATTCGCACAATGCTGACTCTGATGGTGTCTGCTGCCCAAAATACTCAGTGTGACCCTGTTAAAATGTTGGTCAACATGACAACTTGCATGCTACACTAACCCTCAATTGAATTCATATCTTGAGAGAGGGAAAGGTTATATGCTGCGAAAGGTGTTTAAAACATTGGTTTGTTGGACAAGTGAACTGCAGAATATATATCCTTGGCATACTTAGTAAAGTGAGTATATGTACATGTACTTTTGCGAGTGCGGAATAATAACTCCATGATGTGGATTTGGTCTTCAGTTGCCTACTTTCTGTAGTACTATATGGGTCATGCAAGCAAATATTAAAGTAAGGGTGATAGCTCAAGGTTGTAGTGTGTACAACATTACTATTTTATTGAAGCATCGTATCTTCAAAGCGTCGATCTTGTTCTTTACAGTTTTTCTTATGATTAATTCTAAAAGCCTATGTTGGTTTCATGGGAGAGGTGGAGGGAGGTTTGTTTTTTAGATTTTTGTCCAAGAAAATTGTGGTACAAATCTCCATGAATTTCTAAGTAGAAATAATTTGATATGAAATATTCATGTTCATGCAAAATCTGTTAGTGCAAATACAATAGATTGATGGGGAAGGTATAAGAAGAAATAGATTGCTGTTTTTTTATCCCTGAGAGGAAACTTTGGTTCCTCTTTTTATACGACACACTTTTCCTTTTGCACAAAGTGGAGCTCTAATATTTCATTGTTTATCTTTTTGATCCATGAAAGGCCTTTGCTGGGTAGGGAATACATCTACATATAACAAAGGCAGACTACAAATGTTTCTGCCATCCCCTTCCCAAAATAGA
This sequence comes from Aegilops bicornis, assembly GCA_021605145.1. NCBI lineage: Eukaryota > Viridiplantae > Streptophyta > Magnoliopsida > Poales > Poaceae > Aegilops > Aegilops bicornis. Next base: position 495,574,242 of record CM038674.1, read on the forward strand.
AAAGGTATAACTAGGTTCAATGACATGTGGGTTTACTATACGTTAATATAGCGAAAACCATATGCTACCACCAATGACTATGAATATTAATAAATTTTACCCATTATTTGTGGGAAGTTATTAAAAAGTACCAAGATAGCTCTTTGTGTGGCAAGGGATTTTGTTCTCGATGCATGGTATGTTCTGTCTTCTGTAGGAGCTTCTGAAGTACAGAGGATCAGCATAGGTGGCTGCTGTTGAAGCCATGCAAGAAGCTCCTGCTGCAGGAATCTTGTTGAGATGTTTGAGGTACCTTCTTTCCACACACTGGACTTGTGGTTTTAGTCACAGAAGTTATACTATGTCGGTATTCTTTTCTAAATGACTACGTCGGACATATTAACTTGGCCCAGGTAGATAACGAGACAAGCTCATTTAGAAGATTAAGGGGGTCCGTAGATGATTAATAACATAAGCAATGAAGCATACAACATCAATCTGTCTTGTGTATATTTGGAGCACAACCGTGTGTTGAAGCAGGAAGGGTAATAAGATCATGAGCCATGCATATACCTGTGCTCCCACAATTATTTAAGAATGTTATTGGTTGCCTTTACGATATCTTTGTCTTAAAGGTCTTTATGATATCGTGTGTTAATTAAAGAAGAACTATCAGTAGTTGTGATCAGTAGAGAGATTAGAAGCCGCAGTGTGAGGGCCGCCCTCCAGAGGTAGCGCAACACCTCGTCGGTCGCTGTAGCCGCGACTCAGGCCTAATTACACATAATGTGTACGATCAAATTATTATAGTTGGACTTTCATGGCTTTCTTGGATTCGTGGCGAAGCATAGTCACCTTAGTACTACGTTGCTTTGTACATATCTTCTCATGGCCTTATTAATCTATTTATATAGATTTAAACACAAGATATATTTTTGTAGCACATTTTGTATTTCTCCTATAAGGTTATAATTTCAAATTCAAGCCAGCCCAACACACAAACGTTTCTGTTTTTTTATTTTTTATGAGGTAAGTAGTTAGCACAGCGGTGGTGTTGATGAATGACACCCCCATTCACAGATGTCAGTGAGCACGGGAAAGAGATCAAGAACATGAACAAGATCTTGCAATGTTCCTCCTCATCACCGCCACCACCAACAACAGTGACAACCAGCTCACAAGACGGCTACTAGAGCGCTGGAGCCTTCTTGAGAAGGCAACACATTGGAGATTGATAGAGTGAGGGAGAGAGGGAGGGAGGAAAGCGGGGGAGAGATCTTGCAGGTACACATTGGCAAGACAACTTTGTATGGAAATATAAATGTCATTTGGTGCCAAGTCACCATTGTGATTGTACCCAATTTGTCGGACATCATAACTTTCATGGCGAATGTATTGTAGAAATGTTCTTCGATAAATATGATTTTAGCTCTTGTTTTAATATGGTTTAAATTTATCCATTCATATATCACTCCATGAAGAATTAATCGGTAGAAAAGTAAAGTGTTTTATAACAGCAAAAAAAATACTCGTCAATGCAGCCAGTTGCAACGCACGGGCGTACTACTAGTAGTAGATTAGGAAAGACGTGGTAAATTTACCCAAACTCAGTAAACATAGGGGAAATTTCGAAAATACAAAAATGGAAGAAAATGCTCCTAGCTGTGTGCAGGCTGTACGATTTCACACGAGAACACGTGGCCGTCAAACGCATAGCAATCTTGGTAGGTACTACTCATACACCGCCACGCGCTTCCAGGTGGTCCCGGGGGACGCAGAAGACCAAACATGCTCGTGGACCACGTCCATGATATTTTGAGATCTCTGATATTTTCCCACGATTTTTTTGGCAGAATACTTTCCCACGATGGCAGGCCATCCTCTCCTCTCTACAAAAGCACCGGCAATCCCCCCGGAGAGGGAGCCCGCAGCCACTCCTTCCCTATCGGTTTCCTCCGCCGCGAGATCGCCCGTTTTCTCTCCATACTTCCGACGACCGGAGAGGAACACGAATCCCGTCGAAGTCGCCTGCTCGTGGCTCCATCTTCCGTCTCTCTGCTGCGTGTGGTGGTCTTGATTCGTCGTGTTAATTTCGATTCAATCGCCCGGGCGCCATGGGATTGGGGAGCGACGCGAGCTCGTCGTCGTCGCGGCTGGACTCGGCGCCGCTGCTGCCACACCACGGCGCCGAAGGGGGCCACCTGTCGTCGCAGCCCAAGACCTTCGCGAACGTCTTCATCGCGGTGGTCGGCGCCGGCGTGCTGGGCCTGCCGTACACGTTCTCGCGCACCGGGTGGGCCGCGGGCTCCATCCTGCTCCTCTCCGTCGCGCTGCTCACCTTCTACTGCATGATGCTGCTCGTCGCCTGCCGCCGCCGCCTCGCCGACGACCACCCGAAGATGCTCTCCTCGGTTGGGGATCTGGGGACGCCGTGTTCGGCGCGCCCGGTCGCCTCGCCGTGGACACCATGCTGGTGCTCAGCCAGGCTAGCTTCTGCGTCGGATACCTCATCTTCATCTCCAACACCATGGCGCACCTCTACCCGGTCTTCGCCCCGTCCTCGAACGTCTTCCTCTCCCCTAAGGCGCTCTTCATCTACGCCATGCTGCCGTTCCAGCTCGGGCTCAACTCCATCAAGACGCTCACGCTCCTCGCGCCGCTCAGCATCTTTGCCGACGTCGTCGACCTCGGCGCCATGGGGGTTGTTGTTGGCCAGGACGTGTCGACTTGGCTCGCCACGCATCCTCCCGTCGCCGCGTTCGGCGCCCCCGCCGCGCTCCTCTACGGGGCGGGCGTGTCCGTGTATGCCTTCGAGGGCGTCTGTATGGTCCTGCCGCTGGAGGCGGAGGCCGCGGACAAGAAGAAGTTCGGCGCCACGCTCGGGCTGTCCATGGCGTTCATCGCTGTCATGTACGGGCTGTTCGGTGTCATGGGGTACGTCGCGTTCGGCGACGCCACGCGCGACATCATCACCACCAACCTCGGCAGCGGGTGGCTGTCGGCCGCCGTGCAGCTGGGGCTGTGCATCAACCTCTTCTTCACCATGCCGGTGATGATGAACCCGGTGTACGAGGTCGCCGAGCGCCTGTTCCACGGCAAGCGCTACTGTTGGTGGATGCGGTGGGTGCTCGTGGTCACCGTGGGGCTCGCGGCCATGCTTGTGCCCAATTTCACCGACTTCCTCTCCCTCGTGGGGAGCAGCGTCTGCGTGCTGCTCGGCTTCGTGCTGCCGGCCACCTTCCACATCAAGGTGTTCGGCGCCGAGATGGGCTGGGTCGGGGTTCTCAGCGACGTCCTCCTGGTGGTGCTCGGCCTCGTGCTCGCCGTCTTCGGCACCTACTCGTCGCTGGTGCAAATCTTCCACTCTTCCAGCGCTTAAATTCCGGTTTTCGCCGAGGATTAATTTGCTCGGTGCATTGGCTCTCTCATCCACGTTGGTTAAGCTCTCGCGTAGTAGTTTTGCACGCTACGAGAAGGGGATCGGCGCATCAGAGAGGAATTGCCTGGCTCAGCTATTTGTTGATCTGGGAAATGGATTGCGTGCATTCGTTTGGGAATTCTTGTTCAGATTGTTAGTACTCCCTCCTCCGTCCGGAAATACTTGTCATCAAAATGAATAAAAAATGATGTATCTAGATGTATTTTAGTTTTAGATACATCCATTTTTGTCTATTTTGATGACAAGTATTTTCGGACGGAGGGAGTACGAGATAGTACTAGTTGATTGGAGGCATGGAGAAATGTGTGTGGTTTTGCTACGACAGATTCCGGTCATGTCTGCCCATAGCATTCTTCTACTCTGTTCATGTCCTAGATGTTCCAGCTACAGTGCATATGGAATGGATGAAAGGATACGAATTTCAGTATTTAGTTACTTGTGCGCCGTAGTGTCAGCGTGCAAGATGTGTCTTGTGTGTGGTTAATTGGGCTGGGCAAGCAATTGGGACGACTTACATTGCTTGTCAAAGCACCATTACGTGATACTCCTACCATTGTATACGTTTCGAACTGTTGTACTATGTCCCAAGCAAGCAACATAAGCTTGTAAAGGGCCCCGAAGGAATAAAATTGGAACTACGAATCACTTTTATTTGAGTTTGTCCATTGTCTCACGACAGACGTTCCTGAGAGAGTTCTGTTATGGCATCAATCAATTGGGTTGAGGTTCACATATGAAAATTGGGGAAGAACCCAAACTCTGGAGTCTGGATACATGGAACATTATGAGTTCTCATGACATGTTTTTGTGCTGATCCATTTCCATTCTGCATGCAGAAGGAACAGGGAAAACCCGGAAGAAGAAAAAAGAGGACGCAGACCAGCGGTGCAAGCTGCAGTAGCCCTGCGTGATCGATCAGTCGTCCTCACATACCAGGCGAAGTACATATCTCTTCTTATCTTCTCCCCTGCGCCTTCCGTCACTTTTCTCTCGTCGCTTCTACCTTTTTTATGCAGGCAAAAGCAGAACGTCGTTATCATAACGGAACGATCCAAGCTGTTGCTGTTGTCCGGATTAGAGCTTATCTTTCAGCCATTCAACGGCTTCCACTGAACGGTGACGTTTTTCTCCAAAGCTTCACCATAAACAATGAGGCAAACTGATAGCGACTCGTGTGTTTATTTCAGCACCCCGTGAGTTGTTTTTCTTTCTTCAACGGACCAATTTCATACGGTGGTTTCTGAAATCGTGATCTGTGCCTAGCTCTCTCATGCTGAAGCGTCTCGATGTTGTAAGAGGGTGCTTGATACATTTTAGTCTCATGACTAAAAGTAGTGGGACTAAAACTTGCTTGCCTTACCATGACTAAAAGTAGTGGGACTAAAACTTGCTTGCCTTACCCATGCTTGGATCCAAATACTAAAGATACTAAATCCAAATACTCCCTCCATTCCAAAATAGATGACTCAACTTTGTACTATTTTAGAACGGAGGGAGTACTAAAGAGACTAAAATTAAGTTAATGAGCATTTATTATCCTCCAAACCCTTCAATCTAGAACTTGCATGTGTTAAAGGAGATGTGTTAAATGAGGAAAGAGAGGACTAATTCACATTTTAATAGGGTACCCTGACTAAAATTTTTTAGTCTCAAGACTAGTTTTAGCTCCTCTTTAGTCAGGAGTGCTTGGAACTTTAGCCTCTTAAAAAGACTATTTTTAGTCAGACTAAAATAAGTCCATTGGATCCAATCACTCAAGCCCTGAACCTAAAGTCAGGCAGCGGGCTAGATTTATTGGACAACATCCAAGAATCCAAGCTTCCAAGTTTGGAAGCTCCTTGGCCCTTAAGTCTCAGATTGGGCGCGGTTCCGGATTTAATTACACTCGCCCACCCAAACATAAGCGACTTATCTCAAATTCGGCAAGAGCCCACAGAAACAGTACACCATTACTGGGCCAGATTCCTCCTTGTTATGGACAGGATAAAGGACTGCCGCGAGGACGCAATCTCATTCTTCTGCAATAATTGCACGGACAACGGGATCCTCAACGCTATAAGTCGCCGCGACATTACACGCTTTGCCGACTTGGCGTCCATAGTACGAAAATCTTGTGCGATGGAAAGCGCTCGAAAACCGAAGCAAGATTTTGGGACAATCCGCCTTGAATACAACCACGGTCCGAAATAAAAGGGTGCATCATCGCCAGCACCTGGGTTAAATACCAAAAAGCAAAAACCTCTATAGGGCATGGAACCGTCTTTGGAGGATGGCTCAATGAACCCTGTAAAATTCATAGTACGTAGGGCGCCACTCCAACTCATAGCCTTAGAGCATGTTGGATACTACTGGCGGTGGCCAAAAGTGGCGAAGAGCTTCTAGCTCTAGAGCACCGACCGAGGATACTAATGCAGTATTAATAATCTTCGAGAATTTCGCATCAAATAATATGCGGAAACGAACACTCCGTAGCCTTGCCGAAGTCTATCAAGTAGCAACAATAAACCCATGAAGTGACACGACTATTACCTTTAATGCCAGTCCGAGCAGCCCGAACCTAAATTCCGAACAGCCCGAGCACCAGCCGCATTGGTCCTCAGTCCGATAGTGGACGACTTTCGCCTTACCAAGGTACTCATGGATTGGCGGTAGATTGAACCTCATTTATGAGGAAACCCTCCAAAATGAAAATAGACTAGAGCCGCATTGAGCGAAGCAACACAACCTTTAGAGGAATAATCCCGATCGGGAAGCACTTATTTGTCTGAGGAAAAATCACACCTTTGGATGTGGTGTTCGGCACGCCGGATAATTACAGGTCCGAGGAGGTCACGTTCCAAGTGGCCCTGTTCAGCAGCGGATACCACGCTCTATTAGGGCGGGAGGCATTCACAATTTTTCAAGCTATACCCCATTATGGTACATGAAGCTCAAACTGCACGGACCCAACGGAATCATCACTCTTGCTAGTGACCCGGACATTACACTTCGCGCCGAAAATAAGATAGCCGCACTGGCCCTTGAGGCACTATCCGAAGCCCTACCGACCGAGGAACTCACTGCGCCGCGCTCCACGGTGAACATGGACGATGTGATACTCGATAAGAGATCCAAGTCTACCTCCTTCAAACCAGCGGCCGAAATAGTCAAATTCCAAGTCCATCCAACGGACCCTACAAAAATGGCCTCCATCGGGGCATAATTAAATCCTGATGTAGATGCCGCAATAAGAGAATTCCTACGCAAAAATTAGGACATTTTTGCCTGGCACCCTTCAGACATGCCAGGAATCCCACGCCGGCTGGCCGAGCACAACCTAAACATCCTAAAAGGGTTTAAGCCAGTCAAACAGGCTCTTCGGCGTTTCTCCGAACCCAAGAGACAGGTCATGGGAGAGGAGCTAGCCAAACTGTTGGAGGCCGGATTCATCAGAGATATAAAACATCCGGACTGGCTAGCAAACCTGTTGATGGTACCAAAGAAGGACAAATCCTGGCGCCTATGCGTCGATTTCAAGGACCTCAACAAGGCTTGCCCAAAGGATCCCTTCCCCCTCCCCCGCATCGATCAAATCATCGACGCTACCGCAGGACACGATTCATTGTGTTTCCTCGACGCATACTCTGGCTACCACCAAATTAAGATGGCAGAGCCCGACCAAGCCACAACGGCATTCATCACTCCATACGGCCCATTCTGCTTCAACACAATGCCCTTCGAGCTCAAAACGCCGACGCAACATATCGGTAGCATGATTCGTACATGTCCGCAAACCAGATCGGCAAAAGGTGGAGGCATACATAGACGATGTGGTCGTCAAAAGCAAGCATGTCGAAACTCTAGTAGACGACTTGAGGCTCACATTCGATAATCTCCGAACATATGACATCAAGCTCAACCCGGAAAAATGCGTTTTTGGCGTACACAGCCGGAAAGCTCTTGGTCTTCATCGTATCCGGTAGAGGAATTGAAGCAAAACCAGCCACGATCCGAGCTCTGTCACAATTGGATCTCACAAAAGACCTCAAACAAATACAAAAATTGACTTGATGCATGGCGGCTCTAAGCCGCTTTATCTCCCGCTTGGGAGAAAAGGCATTACCCCTTTATCGCCTCCTCCGACGCACCGAACACTTCGAGTGGACGGATGCCGCCACGGCCGGACTCGAAGAAATAAAAGCCATATTGGCAACAAATCCGGTCCTGGCCGCGCCCAACATGGGCGAACCAATGCTATTATACATCGCGGTAACTCATCAAGTTGTAAGCGCGGTGCTCGTTGTCGAACAAGAAACGGACGGACACAAGTTCCCCCTTCAAAAACCAGTTTACTACGTGTCCATTGTCCTAACTCCATGCAAGTCACGGTACCGCATTATCAAAAGATAGCGTCGCGATGTTTATGGCATCCGGAAGCTGCGACACTACTTTCAAGAGTGTTCAATAACGGTAGCCTCAAGTACCCCTTAATGACATTATAAACAACCGCGACGTGACGGGCCGGATTGCCAAATGGGCCATTGAGCTCCTCCCATTCGACATAACCTATAAGCCACGGAGAGCTATTAAGTCGCAAGTTTTGGCCGACTTCGTCGCCGAATGGACCGTCGAACTCCCTAAAGAGTACGACACATATTACAACCGGATAATGCACTTCGACGGCTCCAAAATGTTGGTCGGCACGAGTCAAGGCGTCGTTCGACGTCCCCAACCGGAGATACAGTTCAATACGTACTCGGATAATGTATACGGACTCCAACAACGCAGCCGAATACGAGGCCCTTCTACATGGTCTCCGGATGGCAGTCTCCATGGGCATTCAACGCCTAGAGGTGCGCGGGGATTCGAACCTCGCGATATCCCAAATAAATGGAGACTTTGATGCCAAGGATCCAAAAATGGCAGCCTATCGCAATGCCGTCCTAAAAATGTCAGCTTAGTTTGAGGGGCTCGAATTTCACCATATAGCCCGGGATAACAACCAGGCAGCAGACGTGTTGGCACGCATCGGCGCAAAGCGCGATGCTGTCCCCCCAACATCTTCCTAGAGAGGCTGTTCAAGCCATCCAGTATATGGGAGGGAGAGTCCGGAAATAACAACCCGGACCCAACCGCATCGCCCCACAATCAATATTCTCGACACGGTTGATGGTTCTACCAACAAAATAACACCCTCTTTTCACGTAATAATGGCAGTCATTGCCCGTGGGCAGAACCATTCCTAGCCTACCTAACCAGGCAGGAACTTTCCGAGGACCAAAACGAGGCCCAGCATAGTGCGGCGATCTAAAGCCTATAAAGTTCATGAGGGAGAGCTTTATAAGAAAAGCACAACCGGAGTCCTTCAAAGGTGTATCTCCGAAGAGGAAGGGCAGAATCTTCTGGCTGAAATTCATGCCGGACTCGGCGGGCACCACGCCGCAGCCCGGGCCCTTGTAGGCAAGGCCTTCCGTACATGATTTTATTGGCCGACGACCCGGGCAGATGCTCAGGACTTAGTCCAACGATGTGTCGGATGCTAGCTCTTTGCTAATCAAAGCCACATGCCACCCACCGCCCTCAAATCTATACCTATCACCTGGCCCTTCGCGGTCTGGGGGCTTGACATGGTCGGACCCCTTAAAGGGGGAACCCACAAGCAAAAATACCCTCTTGGTCATGGTGGATAAATTCACCAAATGGATAGAGGCCAAGCCTGTCTTGACAAATTAATCCGGACCGGTGATAGACTTCATATCGTGGGTCTCAGACACCGTTCACGGTGTCCCCACAAAGATCATCACTGATAACGGCACGAACTTTACGGCCGACGAGGTCAAACTCTTGTGCAAAAACATGGGCATTAAGCTCGACTACGCTTCAGTCTATCACCCTCAAACTAACGGTCAAGTTGAGCGAGCAAATGGTCTAATTATGAGCGGCATCAAACCCAGATTAGTGCGGTCCCTCATGGAATCTAACACGCACTGGGTAGAGGAGCTCGACTCCATACTCTGGGGGCTGCGGACCACTCCGAATTGCACGACCGGATTCACACCATTCTTTATGGTATACGGCGCAGAGGCAGTTCTGCCCTGCGACATAATTCATGACTCACCTCGTGTGCGCATGTACGAAGAAAGAGAAGCCGAGCTCGATCGGCAGGACAGTTTGGACGCCTTGGAGGAGGAGCGTGACGTAGCAAAAGCCCGTTCCGCATTCTATCAACAAAGCAGCTCGAAGATATCAAAGCGAAGTACGAGCCAAAACTTACAATGTTGGCGAGCTAGTTCTACGCCTGCCGGACAAGAAAAAGGACAAACTCAAGCCCAAATGGGAAGGTCCCTTTATCATCGACCAAGTCCTGACCGGTGGAGCGTACCGTCTGCGAGATGCATCGGACAACCGACTCGAACCGAACCCATGGAACGCAGCCCGTCTCCGAAGATTCTACGCCTAGCGCCGGATTCTGAGTTCGTCTCCTTCTTCTGTCCATATTTTACATTTTAGCTGTCTTCTATTTCTCTCCTTCTCCCTCCTTTTTCTTTCCAGCCTTCGAAGGCTTGTTAGCGCATTGTTCGCACACACTTGACGCGCTATCCGCGCTCATTGTACCTGGGGGCTTCTTTCACAGAAGCTAAATTATAAGGGCTTCATGCCCAATACATGAGTCAAACTTCCGCATGTACCTTATATTCACCATTATAAGAATCGATATGACTTAAGTATTGGCCAAGCTGGCTTGCTTGGCTACTGTGCTTACCCCTACGTTCCCGATTGTTCGGCTAGGTGGTAAAGGGAGCACCTCTGCGATTATTCTTTGCCGGGTCACCGGATGTGTACCTCAGACTGGTGAAGCCGAAGCTAGCGTTCTTAAGAGAATATTCGTCGGTGAACTAAAAGAAGATTTCTTACCTATTTATTTATCTGCCCCAGATGTTTTTACGCTTTTTTTTGATCCGGACATGCACTTTAGGGCATGCCTCCCAGGGAAAGGAACCCCTAACGGAACTATTCGGAACTATTCTCCCTGGAAGATGTTTCTTACTAACCATGTAATATAACATAACTAGTTGGGCACTTGTCTGATAAAGCACTAATGACCCCTACGCCTGGTCTCCACGCATGCCCCGGTTTTTATATAACCGCGAGGGTATTCGGACACACTCCGGACTACTAGGTCCCGAGGTTGAAGCGAAAAGGTCCGCTATGACAAACGATCTACAATCCGGCTAGAAGGCATTTTACATGTCACCTTAAATTACATAGTCAATTTGGTGATTGTATTCCTCTTCAATGCCATCTAACAGCTGTCTAGTTTACGATCCTGCTGGGAATACTTCTTGCCAATTCTACCTGGCCGTACACTAAGCTCACAGGGATCTCCTTCCCATCAGGCCCCACAAGTCCGACCTCGGCCATGTGGTTTGGGTCAGCCTTCGTGTACCGCGTCTTCACCATGGCCTAGGCCTCCCTGGCGCCTTGACGACAAGCCGATATCTTCCATAATCGGAAGCGCCGCCGCGCTCCCTGGAGCCTCTCTGCAAGCTCCCCAAGGCCTTCGGGCAGGGAGACAGATGGCGACAAGGCCTGGGCGACGCCATAGAACCGGGCATTTCCTCTGCAGGACGGCCTGTGAGCATACCTACAGACATAACTCTGTTAGTCGACTTCCTCATCGAACTCTTTTTTCAAAGTTCGTTTAAGCACTTACTAAAAATGCCGCGTCAAAGCCACCGATTCTCCTTAACGGAGTCAGACAGCCGGGCACGAACATCTTTTAGTTCCTCACCCAGTTGGGTATTGGCATCTTGGAGATTATTTTTCTTCTGCCTCACCCTCATAAGCACGTTCTCGCCGGCCTTTAACCGGCGCAAGAGCTGTTGCTTGTCCGGATCTACCCCGGCGTCATCTGCAATGTTATTGTCAGATCTATACACACGCGCACTTCACAACATACTTATCTTTTAAAAGCGTATATTACCAGAGGGGGTCTCTTTGGCTTCCCCTGTCACGGCTTGTGCAGCCTCAAGTTGGGATTTGCACTCTTCAAGCTCCTGGGACAGTTGGGTATTCTTTTCAGAAGATCCTCATAATAAATGATCCTTAAATCAGTTATTCTAACTATTTCAAGTCTCGGGGCTACTGGCATATATAACTGTTAAATTTCCTCACTCGTATGTCTTTTACATACTGCTCCGTGGCTCTGGCTAGACCATCTTGAGCAGCACGGAGGTGCGCATCTCCCGAATTGAAGGTGTTCAACGCCTCTTGCGAGAAACATGTGTCACGAAGAATTGTCTGGCGGCGCCTGTGATTCATGGCACTCTCCACCTCGGAGTTGGTGGCGGACAATCTGTCGGCATCCTCTGTCGGAGGAGCGTCCGACGCACGCCTCGTGTTCGCCTCCGCTCGGGCTTGGCTTTGAAGCCCGGCCGGTGGAGGCTCGATTGGCAACCTCTCCGGATATAGTCCGCGAGCGCTTTTTCCTGAAGAGAGCACGAGCGTTAGTATGCCTTCCGGAATAAAACCTGGGAATAAGGTGACATGCCATACCGTTGCGCCGACGCTTCAATCCGGACCGCACTTCTTTTTAGCCTGCTGGGCCGTGCTGCCCCTTGTTGGCTAGCCGCCGCAGGCTCGGCCTTCCGCCTCAAGGCCCCCCCTGCAAAACACGTTGGTATACGGTGATAAAAAATAAGCAAGGATGAATCATTCTCAAAGTATTGGGGCTTCGGTCTCAGTTACCTGCGAGGCTGGAAGTATTCCGGGGTAATCGGCCGTAATGGCAACCAGGGCATTATCAATGCTCAGCTGGTGAAATACCCCATCAATCAGCTCCACCGATATGTCCGGATCCTCTTGGGAGGCCGGATCGAGGAACCGTTCGGGATCTTCGGGTTGCGAAGGCAGGCTGTTTATATCCTTTACGGCCTGGCACAGTTCCTGCGTCGAAATCACAAAATGAGATACTTGACTATGGGAATATGGATCGGATGGACAAAAAGAAATGTCCGCTTACCCAGCTTGGAGGATTGTTCATAGAAAACCCGTCCTGTGGATTGACGCGAAGAAATTCCTCCTCTTCTCCCTTGTACAATGCGGACAAGGTCTTCATCAGATTGGCGACCGATCCCGGCCCCTTACGGCCATGGAGGGTGGCATCATCCTCCTCGTTGAAATCCCACATGGGGTGGCCTCTATATCGAGCGGTGCACCCGCATAATGCATGTGGCCATGACCCCGATCATGGTCAGTCCGGAATGAGCCAACAACCTTATTCGGCTCATCAGTAAAAGGACGTCCCTGTCATCTCCCTCCGAGGGCTCCGTGGACGCCACTTAGGCGCTTCTTCAAAGGAGCATTACTCAACTCCGGAGGCTGATCCGAGCGAGGTCCGCAGGGGACATCTTCTATATAAAACCATTCAAGGCCAGTCTTCGGACGCCTTCTTCGGGGTTCCTGATAGATATCCGGTTCCGGTGATGCGCCATAGTTCGGCTCCGCCCACTTGATATATCGACCCCTCCTGAGAACGGGGTACGAGGCAGAACAACCTTTTCCACAACGTGAAATGAGCCTCGATGCCCAAAAACACCTCGCAAAGGGCCACGAAGCCCGCGATATGCAGAATGGAGGTAGGCGTAAGGTTGTGCAACTGGAGGCCATAGAACTCCAGGAGCCCCCGGAGAAACGGACGAATTGGAAATCCGAGCCCTCTTATCAAATAAGGGACAAGGCATACCCGCTCTCGTTGGGAGGGACTGGGGACGCTCTCCGCTTGTTTTCCGCCCTTATAGGTGGCGAGTCCGGCTCGAGCCGGAACCATGAAGGCTGGGGGAAGAAACCCCGTGGTTTGGAGCGTCACTAGCTCATTGCAGGCAGATTGAGCATCTCTCCCAATCTCCAGGATGAGGACTGGGAGGGCGAGAGGAGGAGCCGCGTCGACTGTCCATGATGGAATGGGTTTATGTCAGATACGCTCCAATGAAAGCTCGCGAAGGGAAGATGGTGTGATTCGGATCTAGATCCTCGTCTCTTATATAGGCAGCTCATTTGCGCAGCTAGGGGGGTAAATGTAAAAATACCCTGGCTTTTCGCATTCGTTCAACACGTGGAAGATGTCCATTATTGGGCGTGGAAGCCAAGGAGCGCGATATTTACTAGAAGCCAGACACTAATCAAACAGTACACAGGATTTGGAGAAGAACCCGCCTTGCAATGCCGAAGACAATCTGGCCACGGACTCGTCGTCATTGAAGCCTGGTTCGGGGCTACCGAGGGAGTCCCGGATTAGGGGTGTCCGGATAGCCGGACTATGACCTTTGGCGAACTCTGGACTATGAAGATACAAGATTGAAGACTTCGTCCCGTGTCCGGATGGGACTTTCCTTGGCGTGGAAGGCAAGCTTGGCGATCTGGATATGTAGATCTCCTACCATTGTAACCGACTCAGGTAACCCTAACCCTCTTCGGTGCCTATATAAACCGGGGGTTTTAGTCCGTAGGACGAACAACAATCATACCATAGGCTAGCTTCTAGGGTTTAGCCTCTCTGATCTCGTGGTAGATCTACTCTTGTACTACCAATGTCATCAATATTAATCAAGCAGGAGTAGGGTTTTACCTCCATCGAGAGGGCCCGAACCTGGGTAAAAACATCGTGTCCCTTGTCTGCTGTTACCATCCGCCTAGACGCACAGTTCGGGACCCCCTACCCGAGATCCGCCGGTTTTGACACCGACACCAGCCTAAGGCCAACTCCAGCGCGCGACCCCATCCTATCCGGGGCGTCTGTTTGGGGTAAAACAGACGAATCAGACGGCCTAGCGCGCAAGCGCAAGACTTTTGTCCGTTTTCTGTCCGCTTTTGACCCATCCCGGCACAAGTTTGCGCCGCTTTTGGGGTGGAACGGACAACACGCGGACGGGCGGGCCGTGTGCGCGTGTCCTTCCTTGACCCGCCCGCGGTGGCACAGGGACGCTTTTTTATCCGCCCCCTCCCTCCCTCCGGCCGCACCCCCTCCATTCTTCCCCTCGCCGCCATCACCGCCGCTGTTGCCATTGTAGTTGTGTAGCTCGGACACGCGCTCGCCCAGCCCCTTCCCCTCGACGCCCCGGAGCTACCCAACCATGGCCACCTGATTTGCGCACCCGACGCCCGGATTTGGAGCAAATCCGGTCGGTCTTGAGCTCGCCCGGCTGTGGGAGGCCGCGCCGCGCCATGGAATGGCCGGGCACCGGGACGAAAGGCCCCGGCAAGGCCGCATGCAGGTAGTGGCTCCTCCTCTAGCCGCTCGGATCTACATCGTCGGTTCTCCGTTGGCAGATACACGGATGGCGGTCGGCCGGGCTCGGTGCTAGCCCAAAAGCTCATCGGCGCACCATTGCCACTCATTAAGTGCGACCACTGCCCAAAGAAGGTCGTGCCTCGCGTGTCTACAACGCCGGAACATCCCGGATGGGTGTTCATCAAGTGCTACGATGGGGTATGTGCTATTTTTAGCTTAGGTTGTGCTCTTGGATTTGACTAGTTGTGCTAACTTAAAATTTTATTGTGTACTCCCTTCGTCCGGAAATACTTGTCGGAGGAATGAATGTATCTAGACGTACTTTAGTTCTAGATACATCCATTTTTATGCATTTCTGCAACAAGTATTTCCGAACGGAGAGAGTAGTATGGATGCAAGTTTTGGTTATTGGGAAGAAGAGTACATCGATATGTTGATAGAGGCAATTTAGTAGATGTTTGTGCACTTTTAGCTAGCATAGAGGCCAGAGATGAGACTAGTGCACTTGTTGCTAGAATAGAGGCTAGACATGAGACTAGATGCGAGGAAGCAACCTCTACTTCTTTCGACTCGAAGAAGAAAGAAGCACGCAAGATCGAGCCTCCTCCACAGATCAACAATGAATACATCGAGAAGGCACTAATCCAACTTATAGGAGCAGTTATGCAAGTTGGATATCTTCTAAAATGTATTCTTGTGGTTCTTGTTTTCTTTGCTCTTGCTTTTTCTAGTCAAAATTTGGTGATGTATTCCCATGTACCAAAAATGAATGATGAAAAAAAGTTAAGGGCTTACAAAGAAAAATGTGCTACTATCCTTTTACCACACTTGTGCTTCAAAGTAGAACCATGATCTTCATGATAGAAAGTCTCCTATGTTGTCACTTTCATACACTAGTGGGAATCTTTCATTACAGAACTTGGCTTGTATATTCCAATGATGGGCTTCCTCAAAATGCCCTAGGTCTTCGTGAGCAAGCGAGTTGGATGCATACCCACTTAGTTTCTTTTTGAGCTTTCATACACTTATAGCGCTATTGCATCCGTTGCATGGCAATCCCTACTCACTCACATTGATATCTATTGATGGGCAACTTCATAGCCCGTTGATACGCCTAGTTGATGTGAGACTACCTTCTCCCTTTTTGTCTTTTCCAAAACCACCATTCTATTTCACCCATAGTGCTATGTCCATGGCTCACGCTCATGTATTGCGTGAAGATTGAAAAAGTTTGAGAACATTAAAAGTATGAAACAATTACTTGGTTTGTCATCGGGGTTGTGCATGATTTAAATATTTTGTGTGATGAAGATAGAGCATAGCCAGACTATATGATTTTGTAGGGATAGCTTGCTTTGGCCATGTTATTTTGAGAAGACATGATTGCTTTGTTAGTATGCTTGAAGTATTATTGCTTTCATGTTAATATTAAACTTTTGTTGTGAATCTTATGGATCTGAATATTCTTGCCACAATAAAAAAGATTACATTGATAAATATGTTAGGTAGCATTTCACATCGAAAATTCTGTTTTTATCATTTACCTACTCGAGGACGAGCAGCAGGAATTAAGCTTGGGGATGCTTGATACGTCTTCAACGTATCTATAATTTTTTATTGTTCCATACTATTATATTATCCTTTTAGGATGATTTATATGCATTTATATGCTATTTTATATGATTTTGGGACTAACCTATTAACCTAGAGCCCAGTGCCAGTTTCTGTTTTTTCCTTGTTTTTGAGTATCGCAGAAAAGGAAAACCAAACAGAGTCCAATTGACCTGAAAATTGACGGAGATTATTTTTGGACCAGAAGAAGCCCATGGAGTCGGAGATGGGCCAGAAGAGTCCTGAGGCACCCACGAGGGTGGGGGGCGCGCCCTACCCCCATGGGCGCGCCCCCTACCTCGTGGACGCCTCGGAGATCCTCCTGACTTGTTCCCGATGCCAAAACCTCTTATATATACAAAAAAACCAGAACATAACCTAGATCGGGAGTTCCGCCGCCGCAAGCCTCTGTAGCCACCAAAAACCAATCGGGACCCTGTTCCGGCACCCTGCCGGAGGGGGATCCCTCACCTGTAGCCATCTTAATCATCCCGACGCTCTCCATGACAAGGAGGGAGTAGTTCACCCTCGGGGCTGAGCGTATGTACCAGTAGCTATGTGTTTGATCTCTCTCTCTCTCTCTCTCTCTCTCTCTCTCTCTCGTGTTCTTGATTCGACACGATCTTGATGTATCGCGAGCTTTGCTATTATAGTTGGATATTATGATGTTTCTCCCCCTCTACTCTCTTGTAATGGATTGAGTTTTCCCTTTGCAGTTATCTTATTGGATTGAGTCTTTAAGGATTTGAGAACACTTGATGTATGTCTTGCATGTGCTTATCTGTGATGACAATGGGATATTCACGTGATCTACTTGATGTATGTTTTGGTGATCAACTTGCGAGTTCAGTGACCTTGTGAACTTATGCATAGGGGTTGGCACACGTTTTTTTCTTGACTCTCCGGTAGAAACTTTGGGGTACTCTTTGAAGTACTTTGTGTTGGTTTGGATAGATGAATCTGAGATTGTGTGATGTATATCGTATAATTATACGCACGGATACTTGAGGTGACATTGGAGTATCTAGGTGACATTAGGGTTTTGGTTGATTTGTGTCTTAAGGTGTTATTCTAGTACGAACTCTATGACAGAGCGAACGGAAAGAATAGCTTCGTGTTATTTTACAACGGACTCTTGAATAGATCGATCAGAAAGAATAACTTCGAGGTGGTTTCATACCCTACAATAATCTCTTCATTTGTTCTCCTCTATTAGTGACTTTGGAATGACTCTTTGTTGCATGTTGAGGGATAGTTATATGATCCAATTACGTTATTATTGTTGAGAGAACTTGCACTAGTGAAAGTATGAACCCTAGGCCTTGTTTCCTAGCATTGCAATACCATTTACGCTCACTTTTATCGCTTGCTACCTTGCTGTTTTTATATTTTCAGATTACAAAAACCTATATCTACCATCCATATTGCACTTGCATCACCATCTCTTCGCCGAACTAGTGCACCTATACAATTTACCATTGTATTGGGTGTGTTGGGGACACAAGAGACTCTTTGTTATTTGTTTGTATGGTTGCTTGAGAGAGACCATCTTCATCCTACGCCTCCCATGGATTGATAAACCTTAAGTCATCCACTTGAGGGAAATTTGCTACTGTCCTACAAACCTCTGCACTTGGAGGCCCAACAACGTCTACAAGAAGAAGGTTGCGTAGTAGACATCAGAGAACACTTATACCTTGAAATTTAGTGAGGGATCATCTTATAATGCTACCGCCGTACTGATGACCCACAAGTATAGGGGATCTATCGTAGTCCTTTTGATAAGTAAGAGTGTCGAACCCAACGAGGAGCAGAAGGAAATGACCAGCAGTTTTCAGTAAGGTATTCTCTACAAGCACCGAAATTATCGGTAATGTATAGTTTTATGATAAGGTAATTCAGTAACGGTAACAAGTAACAAAAGTAAACAAGGTGCAGCAAGGTGGCCCAATCCTTTTTGTAGCAAAGGACAAGCCTGGAAAAACTCTTATATAAAGGAAAGCGCTCCCGAGGACACATGGGAATTATCGTCAAGCTAGTTTTCATCATGCTCATATGATTCGCGTTCGTTACTTTGATAATTTGATATGTGGGTGGACCGGTGCTCGGGTACTGCCCTTCCTTGGACAAGCATCCCACTTATGATTAACCTCTCGCAAGCATCCGCAACTATGAAAGAAGAATTAAGGTAAACCTAACCATAGCATGAAACGTATGGATCCAAATCATCCCTCATTTAAGCAACGCATAAACTAGGGTTTAAGCTTCTGTCACTCTAGCAACCCATCATCTACTTATTACTTCTCAATGCCTTCCCCTGGACCCAAACAATGGTGAAGTGCCATGTAGTCGACGTTCACATAACACCACTAGAGGAAAGACAACATACATCTCATCAAAATATCGAACGAATACTAAATTCACATGACTACTTACAACAAGACTTCTCCCATGTCCTCAGGAACAAACGTAACTACTCACAAATCATATTCATGTTCATAATCACAGGGGTATTAATGTGCATAAAGGATCTGAACATATAATCTTTCACCGAATAAACCAACTAGCATCAACTACAAGGAGTAATCAACACTACTAGCAACCCACAGGTACCAATCTAAGGTTTTGAGACAAAGATCGGATACAAGAGATGAACTAGGATTTGAGAGGAGATGGTGCTGGTGAAGATGTTGATGGAGATTGACCCCCTCCTGATAAGGGGATCGATGGTGATGACGATGGTGACGATTTCCCCCTCCCGGAGGGATGTTTCCCTGGCAGAACAGCTCCGCCGGAGCCCTAGATTGGTTCCGCCAAGGTTCCGCCTCGAGACGGCGGCGCTTCGTCCCGAAAGCTTCCTTCTGATTTTTTTCCAGGGCAAAAGACACCTTATACCAGAAGATGGGCATCGGGGGGCTTCCAGGTGGCCCACGAGGCAGGGGGCGCCCCCAGGGGGGTAGGGCGCGCCCTCCACCCTCGTGGACAGTGGGTGGCCCCCCTTTGGTGCTTTCTTCACCCAATATTTTTAATGTATTCTAAAACTGACTTTCGTGGAGTTTCAAGACTTTTGGAGTTGTGCAGAATATGTCTCTAATATTTGCTCCTTTTCCAGCCTGGAATTCCAGTTGCCGGCATTCTCCCTCTTCATATAAACCTTGTAAAACAAGAGAGAAAAGGCAGAAGTATTGTGAAATAATGTGAAGTAATAGCCCATAATGCAATAAATATTGATATAAAAGCATGATGCAAAATGGACGTATCAACTCCCCCAAGTTTAGACCTTGCTTGTTGTCGGTGTCAAAACCGGCGGATCTCGGGTAGGGGGTCCCGAACTGTGCGTCTAGGTGGATGGTAACAGGAGACAAGGGACACGATGTTTTTACTCGTGTTCGGGCCCTCTCGATGGAGGTAATACCCTACTCCTGCTTGATTAATATTGATGATATGGGTAGTACAAGAGTAGATCTACCACGAGATCAAGGAGGCTAAACCCTAGAAGCTAGCCTATGGTATGATTGTTGTTCGATCCCCACGGACTAAAACCCTCCGGTTTATATAGACACCGGATAGGTTAGGGTTACACAGAGTCGGTTACAATGGTAGGAGATCTACATATCCGTATCGCCAAGCTTGCCTTCCACGCCAAGGAAAGTCCCATTCGGACACGGGACGAAGTCTTCAATCTTGTATCTTCATAGTCTTGGAGTCCGGCCGTGATGATAGTTCGGCTATCCGAACACTGTTGGGGAACGTAGTAATTTCAGAATTTTCCTACGATCACGCAAGACCATGGTGATGGCATAGCAACGAGAGGGGAGAGTGTCCGTCCATGTACCCTCGTAGACCGAAAGCGGAAGTGTTATAACAACGCGGTTGATGTAGTCGTACGTCTTCACGATCCGACCGATCCAAGCACCGAACGCACGGCACCTCCGAAGTTCTCGCACATCGCTCAGCTCGATGACGATCCCCGGACTCCGATCCAGCAAAGTGTCGGGATGAGTTCCACAAGACGACGGCGTGGTGACGATGATGATGCTCCACCGACGCAGGGCTTCGCTTAAGCTCCGCGACGATATGACTTCTCCGGCGCAGGCTTCGCTTAAGCTCCGCAACAATATGACCGAAGTGGAATATGGTGGAAGGGGCACCGCACACGGCTAAGGAAAGATCCAGAGATCAACTTGTGTGTATTGGGGTGCCCCTGCCCCTCAGATATAAAGGAGACAAGGGGAGGTGGCGGCCCTAGAGGAGGCGCACCAAGGAGGAGTCCTACTCCCACCGAGTAGGACTCCCCTTCTCCTAGTTGGAGTAGGATTGGGAGGGGAAAGGGGAAGGCGCCGCCTCTCCTTGTCCTATTCGGACTGGAAGGGGAGGGGGCGCAGCCCACCCGGCCGCCCTTCTCCTTCTCCCTCAAGGCCCATGAGGCCCATATACCCCGGGGTTCCGTAACCCCGGTGTTCCAGAACATCCTGTTTTCACTCGGAACCATTCAAGTCCAAACATAGGCTTCCAATATATCAATCTTTATGTCTCGACCATTTCGAGACTCCTCGTCATGTCCGTGATCACATCCGGACTCGAACAACCTTCAGCATCAATACTTATAAACTCATTATGAACTGTCATCGAAACGTTAAGCGTGCGGACCCTACGGGTTCGAGAACTATGTAGACATGACCTAGAACCATTCTCGGTCAATAACCAATAGCGGAACCTGGATGCCCATATTGGCTCCTACATATTCTACGAAGATCTTTATCGGTCAAACCGCATAACGACATACGTTGTTCCCTTTGTCATCGGTATGTTACTTACCCGAGAGTCGATCGTCGGTAGCCAAGACCGAGTGCAATCTCGGTGCCGGTAAGTCTCTTTACTCGGTCCGTAATACATCATCTCACAACTAACTCATTAGTTGTAATGCTTGCAAGGCTTAGGTGATGTGTATTACCGAGAAGGCCTAGAGATACCTCTCCGACGATCGGAGTGACAAAACCTAATCTCGAAATACGCCAACCCAACAAGTACCTTTGGAGACACCTGTAGTACTCCTTTATAATCACCCAGTTACGTTGTGACGTTTGGTAGTACCCAAAGTGTTCCTCCGGTAAATGGGAGTTGCATAATCTCATAGTTACAGGAACATGTATGGGTCATGAAGAAAGCACTAACATACTAAACGATCAAGTGTTAAGCTAACGGAATGGGTCATGTCAATCAGATCATTCAACTAATGATGTGACCTTGTTAATCAAATAACAACTCCTTGTTCATGGTTAGGAAACATAACCATCTTTGATTAACAAGCTAGTCAAGTAGAGGCATACTAGTGACATATTGTTTGTCTATATATTCACACATGTATTATGTTTCCGGTTAATACAATTCTAGCATGAATAATAAACATTTATCATGATATAAGGAAATAAATAATAACTTTATTATTGCCTCTAGGGCATATTTCCTTCAGTCTCCCACTTGCACTAGAGTCAATAATCTAGATTACAAAGTAATGATCCTAACACCCATGGAGTCTTGGTGCTGATCATGTTTTGCTCGTGGAAGAGGCTTAGTCAACGGGTCTGCAACATTCAGATCCGTATGTATTTTGCAAATCTCTATGTCTCCCACTTGGACTTGGTCCCGAATGGAATTGAAGCGTCTCTTGATGTGCTTGGTCCTCTTGTGAAATCTGGATTCCTTTGCCAAGGCAATTGCACCAAGATTGTCACGGAAGATCTTCATCGGTCCCGATGCACTAGGTATAACACCTAGATCGGTAATGAACTCTTTCATCCAGACTCCTTCATTTGCTGCTTCAAGCAGCTATGTACTCCGCTTCACATGTAGATCCCGCCACGACGCTTTGTTTAGAACTGCACCAACCGACAGCTCCACCGTTTAATAAAAACACGATCCGGGTTTGCGATTTAGAATCGTCCGGATCAGTGTCAAAGCTTGCATCGACGTAACCATTTACGACTAGCTCTTTGTCACCTCCATATACGAGAAACATATCCTTAGTCCTTTTCGTGTATTTCAGATGTTCTCGACATTGTCCAAAGGATCCATTCCTCGATTACTTTGGTACCTTCCTGCCAAGCTTACAGCTAAGCATACGTCAGTCTGGTACATAGCATTGCATACATGATAGAGCCTATGGCTGAAGCATAGGAACATTTTCATTTTCTCTCTATCTTCTGCTGCGGTCGGGCATTGAGTCCGACTCAATTTTACACCTTGCAACACAGGTAAAAACCTTTCTTTGCCTCGATCCATTTTGAACTTTTCAAAACTTTATCAAGGTATGTGCTTTGTGAAAGTCTAATTAAAGCGTCTTGATCTATCTCTATAGATCTTGATGCCCAATATGTAAGCAGCTTCACCGAGGTCTTTCATTGAAAAACTTTTATTCAAGTATCCTTTTATGCTATCCAGAAATTCTATATCATTTCCAATCAATAATATGTCGTCCACATATAATATCGTAAATGCTACAGAGCTCCCACTCACTTTCTTGTAAATACAGGCTTCTCCAAAAGTCAGTACAAACCCATATGCTTTGATCACACTATCAAAGCGTTTATTCCAACTCCGAGAGGCTTTCACCAGACCATAAATTGATCGTTGGAGCTTGCACACTTTGTTAGCACCTTTTGGATCGACAAAACCTTCTGGTTGCATCATATACAACTCTTCTTCTAGAAATCCATTCAAGAATGCAGTTTTACATCCATTTGCCAAATTTCATAATCATAAAATGCGGCAATTGCTAACATGATTCGGACAGACTTAAGCATCGCCACGGGTGAGAAAGTCTCATCGTAGTCAACCCCTTGAACTTGTCGAAAACCTTTCGCAACAAGTCGAGCTTTGTAGACAGTTATATTACCATCAGCGTCAGTCTTCTTCTTAAAGATCCATTTATTTTCAATGGCTTGCCGATCATCGGGCAAGTCAACCAAAGTCCACACTTTGTTCTCATACATGGATCCCATCTCAGATTTCATGGCTTCCAGCCATTTTATGGAATCTGGGCTCACCATCGCTTCTTCATAGTTTGTAGGTTCGCCATGGTCAAGTAACATGACTTCCGAATAGGATTACCGTACCACTCAGTGCGTATTTTACTCTGGGTCGACCCACGAGGTTCAAGAATAACTTGATCTCAAGCTTCATGATCATCATCATTAGTTTCTTCACTAATTGGTGTAGTTGTCACAGAACCATTTCTTGTGATGAACTATTTTCCAATAAGGGAGCAGATACAGATTATCTCATCAAGTTCTACTTTCCTCCCACTCACTTCTTTCGAGAGAAACTCCTTCTCTAGAAAGGATCCGAATTTAGCAACGAAAATCTTGCCTTCAGATCTGTGATAGAAGGTGTACCCAACAGCCTCCTTTGGGTATCCTATGAAGACACATTTTTCCGATTTGGGTTCGAGCTTATCTGGTTGAAGTTTCTTCACATAAGCATCGCAGCCCCAAACTTTAAGAAACGACAACTTTGGTTTCTTGCCAAACCATAGTTCATAAGGCGTCGTCTCAACGGATTTTGACGGTGTCCTATTCAACGTGAATGCGGCCGCCTCTAAAGCATAACCCCAAAACGATAGCGGTAAATCGGAAATAGACATCATAGATCGCACCATATCTAGTAAAGTACGACATTTGACGTTCGGACACACCATTTCTCCGTGGTGTTCCGGTGGCGTGAGTTGTGAAACTATTCCACATTGTTTCAAATGTAAACCAAACTCAGAATCTCAAATATTCTCCTCCACGATCAGATCGTAGAAATTTTATTTTCTTGTTACGATGATTTTCCACTTCACTCTGAAATTCTTTGAACTTTTCAAATGTTTCAGATTTGTGTTTCATTAAGTAGATATACCCATATCTGCTCAAATCATCTGTGAAGGTGAGAAAATAACGATACCGCCAAGCGTGCCTCAACATTCATTGGACCACAAACATCGGTATGTATGATTTCCAATAAATCAGTTGCTCGCTCCATAGTTCCGGAGAACGGCGTTTTGTCATCTTGCCCATGAGGCACGGTTCGCAAGTACCAAGTGATTCATAATCAAGTGATTCCGAAGCCCATCAAGATGGAGTTTCTTCATGCGTTTTACACCGATATGACCTAAACGGCAAGTGCCACAAATAAGTTGCACTATCATTATCAACTCTGCATCTTTTGGTTTCAACATTATGAATATGTGTATCACTACCGTCGAGATTCAACAAGAATAGACCATTCTTCAAGGGTGCATGACCATAAAAGATATTATTCATATAAATAGAACAACCATTATTCTCTCGATTTAAATGAATAACCGTCTCGCATTAAACAAGATCCAGATATAATGTTCATGCTCAACGCTGGCACCAAATAACAATTATTTAGGTCTAAAACTAATCCCGAAGGTAGATGTAGAGGTAGCGTGCCGACCGCGATCACATTGACTTTGGAACCATTTCCCACGCCAAGATCGTCACCTCGTCCTTTGCCGGTTTCGTTTATTCCGTAGTCCCTGTTTTGAGTTGCAAATATTAGCAATGTAACCAGATTATCAAATACCTGTGTGCTACTACGAGCTCTAGTAAGGTACACATCAATAACATGTATATCACATATACCTTTGTTCACCTTGCCATCCTTTTTATCCGCCAAATACTTGGGGCAGTTCCGCTCAAAGGTCCGGTCTGCTTGCAGAAAACACTCAGTTTCGTGCTTAGGTCTAGACTTGGGTTTCTTCTCTTGATCAGCAACTTTCTTGCTGTTCTTTTGAAGTTTCCCTTCTTCTTCCCTTTGCCCTTTTTCTTGAAACTAGTGGTCTTGTTGACCATCAACACTTGATGCTCTTTCTTGATTTCTACCTCCGCAGCTTTTAGCATCGCGAAGAGCTCAGGAATTGTCTTAGTCATCCCTTGCATATTATAGTTCATCACGAAGCTCTTGTAGCTTGGTGGCGATGATTGGAGAATTCATCAATGACACTATCATCCGGAAGATTAACTCCCAAATGAATCAAGTGATTGTTATACCCGGACATTTTGAGTATGTGTTCACCGATGTAACTATTCTCCTCCATCTTGCAGCTATAGAACTTATTGGAGACTTCATATCTCTCAATCCGGGCATTTGCTTGAAATATTAACTTCAACTCCTGGAACATCTCATATGCTCCATGACGCTCAAAACATCGTTGAAGACCCGGTTCTAAGCCGTAAAGCATGGCACACTTGAACTATAGAGTAGTCATCAGCTCGCTTTGCCGACGTTCACAACTTCTCGCTCAAAGCATCCGCAGCAGCCTGTCACCCAAATGTGCTTCCAGACGTAATTTTTACGTGCAGCAATGAGGATAATCCTCAAGTTACGGACCCAGTCCGTAATTGCTACCATCATCTTTCAACTTTGCTTTCTCAAGGAACGCATTAAAATTCAACGGAACAACAAAGACGAGCCATCTATCTACAGTAAACATAGACAAGCAAAATACTATCAGGTACTAAGTTCATGATAAATTTAAGTTCAATTAATCATATTAAAAAAACTCCCACTTAGACAGACATCTCTCTAGTCATCTAAGTGATCACGTGATCCATATTAACTAAACCGTGTCCGATCATCACGTGAGACGGAGTAGTTTCAACGGTGAACATCACTATTTTGATCATATCTACTATATGATTCACGTTCGACCTTCGGTCTCCGTGTTCGAGGCCATATCATTATATGCTAGGCTCGTCAAGTTTAACTCGAGTATTCCGCGTGTGCAACTGTTTTGCACCCGTTGTAGATGGACGAGAACTTATCACACCCGATCATCACGTGGTGTGTCTGGGTACTACGAACTTTGGCAACGGTGCATACTCAGGGAGAACACCTCTTGATAATTTTTAGTGAGAGATCATCTTATAATGCTACCGTCAAACAAAGCAAGATAAGATGCATAAAGGATAAACATCACATGCAATCAATATAAGTGATATGATATGGTCATCATCATCTTGTGCTTGTGATCTCCATCGCCGAAGCACCGTCATGATCACCATCGTCACCGGCGCGACACCTTGATCTCCATCGTAGCATCGTTGTCGTCTCGCCAATCTTATGCTTCTACGACTATCACTACCGCTTAGTAATAAAGTAAAGCATTACATCGCGATTGCATTGCATACAATAAAGCGACAACCATATGGCTCCTGCCAGTTGCCGATAACTCGGTTACAAAACATGATCATCCCATACAATAAAATTTAGCATCATGTCTTGACCATATCACATCACAACATGCCCTGCAAAAACAAGTTAGACGTCCTCTACTTTGTTGTTGCAAGTTTTACGTGGCTGCTACGGGCTTAAGCAAGAACTCATCTTACCTACGCATCAAAACCACAACGATAGTTTGTCAAATAGACTCCGTTTTAACCTTCTCAAGGACCGGGCGTAGCTACACTCGGTTCAACTAAAGTTGGAGAGACAGTCTTCCGCAAGCCATCTATGTGCAAAGCACGCCGAGGGAACCGGTCTCGCAGAAGAGTACGCGTAAGGTTGGTCCGGATCGTCTCGTCCAACAATACCGCTGAACCAAAGTATGACATGCCGGTAGGCGTATGACTTGTATCGTCCACAACTCACTTGTGTTCTACTCGTGCAAATAACATCAAACCATAAAAACCTAGGCTCTGATACCACTGTTGGGGAACGTAGTAATTTCAGAATTTTCCTACGATCACGCAAGACCATGGTGATGGCATAGCAACGAGAGGGGAGAGTGTCCGTCCACGTACCCTCGTAGACCGAAAGCGGAAGCGTTATAACAACGCGGTTGATGTAGTCGTAAATGCGTCTTCACGATCCGACCGATCCAAGCACCGAACGCACGGCACCTCCGAGTTACGCACACGCTCATTTCGATGACGATCCCGGACTCCGATCCAGCAAAGTGTCGGGGATGAGTTCCACAAGACGACGGCGTGGCAGGACGATGATGATGCTCCACCGACGCAGGGCTTCGCCTAAGCTCCGCGACGATATGACTTCTCCGGCGCAGGCTTCGCCTAAGCTCCGCAACAATATGACCAAGTGGAATATGGTGGAAGGGGCACCGCACACGGCTAAGGAAAGATCCGTAGATCAACTTGTGTGTATTGGGGTGCCCCTGCCCTGTATATAAAGGAGACAAGGGGAGGTGGCGGCCCTAGAGGAGGCGCACTAAGGAGGAGTCCTACTCCCACCGGAGTAGGACTCCCCTTCTCCTAGTTGGAGTAGGATTGGGAGGGGAAAGGGGAAGGCGCCGCCTCTCCTTGTCCTATTCGGACTGGAAGGGGGAGGGGGGCGCGCAGCCCACCTGGCCGGCCCTTCTCCTTCTCCCTCAAGGCCCATGAGGCCCATATACCCCCCGGGGGGTTCCGGTAACCCCCCGGTGTTCCGGTAACATCCTGTTTTCACTCGGAACCATTCAAGTCCAAACATAGGCTTCCAATATATCAATCTTTATGTCTCGACCATTTCGAGACTCCTCGTCATGTCCGTGATCACATCCGGGACTCCGAACAACCTTCGTTGCATCAATACTTATAAACTCATTATGAACTGTCATCGAAACGTTAAGCGTGCGGACCCTACGGGTTCGAGAACTATGTAGACATGACCTAGAACCATTCTCGGTCAATAACCAATAGCGGAACCTGGATGCCCATATTGGCTCCTACATATTCTACGAAGATCTTTATCGGTCAAACCGCATAACGACATACGTTGTTCCCTTTGTCATCGGTATGTTACTTACCCGAGATTCGATCGCCGGTATCCAATACCTAGTTCAATCTGCTACGGTAAGTCTCTTTACTCGTTCCGTAATACATCATCTCACAACTAACTCATTAGTTGTAATGCTTGCAAGGCTTAGGTGATGTGTATTACCGAGAAGGCCTAGAGAGATACCTCTCCGACGATCGGAGTGACAAAACCTAATCTCAAATACGCCAACCCAACAAGTACCTTTGGAGACACCTGTAGTACTCCTTTATAATCACCCGATTACGTTGTGACGTTTGGTAGTACCCAAAGTGTTCCTCCGTAAACGGGAGTTGCATAATCTCATAGTTACAGGAACATGTATGGGTCATGAAGAAAGCACTAACATACTAAACGATCAAGTGTTAAGCTAACGGAATGGGTCATGTCAATCAGATCATTCAACTAATGATGTGACCTTGTTAATCAAATAACAACTCCTTGTTCATGGTTAGGAAACATAACCATCTTTGATTAACAAGCTAGTCAAGTAGAGGCATACTAGTGACATATTGTTTGTCTATATATTCACACATGTATTATGTTTCCGGTTAATACAATTCTAGCATGAATAATAAACATTTATCATGATATAAGGAAATAAATAATAACTTTATTATTGCCTCTAGGGCATATTTCCTTCAAACACCCCCTAGTCTAGGACTCCCTCAGTAGCCCCTGAACCAGGCTTCAATGACGACGAGTCCGGCGCGCATATTGTCTTCGGCATTGCAAGGCGGGTTCCTCCTCCGAATACTTCATAGAAGGTTTTGAACACAAGGATAGTGTCCGCTCTGCAAAACAAGTTCCACATACTACCGTAGAGAGAATAACTTTTGCAGATCTGCTGCGTATTCCGCGGCGTGACATCATACCGCTGCCGGTCTTTATATGAATTGTTTTTACTGCTCCACCTCGGTAGCGTTTAGCGAGGCGGTTTCTTGGCACGCCTTATCAAAGCATAGATCGTGCCCCTTATTCCGGATTCTCATCAATACGGACGTGGGTAACACTAACTGCGTCGGCTTAAGACGCCTCCTCTATCAAAGGCGAGTCCTAATCGACCACGGGGTGGGCTCTTGGTATTCAACCTCTTTATAATGAGACCAAGGCCCTCTTCTTTTTACACCCTCCATCGAGTTTGCCTCGCACTTCGAGTTCTAACACCCAAAGCTTCAAATTTAGGCGCTTCGGACCTTCGACGATGTCCGGATCCGGCCAGCACGGCTGATGGATGTCTTCCTCCGTCACAGAAGAAGATGTGCTAAAGCTGCGAGACGCCAGGTATCTAACGGGCGAGATCTCGCATAGGCTGCCTGCTCCAGGGCAGGTCATTCCCACTCCCGGGCCCGGCGAGAACGTGGTGTTCGTGTCTCACTTCCTTCGGGGTTTAGGCTTCCCGACGGATCCCTTTGTGCGGGGGCTCATGTTTTATTATGGGCTGGATTTCCATGACTTGAATCCGAGTCCATCCTCCATATCTCGTCATTCATTGTCGATGTGAGGCTTTCCTCCATATTACCCTCACTTTGGATTGTGGCTCAAGACCTTCAAGGTGGAGCCAAAGATGATCGAGGGCAACAAGCAGAGTGCGGAGGGGCGGTCATAAGCAAATGTGCCGATGCTCCGTGCCCGAGGGCTCTTTTCAAGAGGAGCTTGGTTTGTGGCAACGGGAGTGGTTTTATATCACCGCTCCTGTGGGCACCAAATGGGTGGCGCTCCGCCTTCCGCCAGTCCACCACAGCCGGGCGTCATGGGTCAACAAGGGGCTCGACTGGGGGCCGTCCAAGGACGTTCCTTTGCTGCAGGGCCGTATTTGAGACCTCCAAGAAAGAGAGATCAATCTGGTTGCAGTGGCGCAGGTTATGCTGATCCGGCACCTTCTTCCCTGCAAACGTCGCCCCCTTCGCCTATGGGAATTTAATCCGGAGGGACCACGAGCTCTCCAAAATTTTATGGGCACGACGCCCGTGGAGATGTATAAACTTTTCTTCGGATCACAAGAGAGGTGTCCGGACCTGACTGAGGACGCAGGACTAAGCTGCAATCGCCCAGATACTATAGTAAGTAGTCCCAGAACCGGACAAGCTGTTCATTCATTTATCATATATATATGCCCTTTAAAGGAGCCGTTTCTTGAACAGGAGTGGATAGCCAAGGCAAAGTAAATAAGGTGTCCGGCTCCCCTCCCAGAGACCACGCCGGATCCCATGCTGACCAGGATGTTGAAGGCCGCGCCTTTTGAAGAAGGCGAAGGGGGGAGCGGGGAAGTAACTGCCTCTACAAAGGAGGCTATCAAGGAAGGAGGGATTAAAAGTCCCATCTTTCGAGGAGAGAAGAGGACCGCTTCGGAAGATCCGGAGGTCAAGGCCTCAAAGAGGGGAAAGGAATCTTCGTCAGAGAGTCCGGCGCCGGGAAGTAACCCAGCCGCACTATTTCCCCAAGGGATCAGCCCTCCAAATGAGCCGTAAGTAAAAAGAAGGGGTCTTGTAAATAAGGAACATCCTGCATTTATTTATGAAGATAACCGAAATTGTACCTTGTAGTTCGGACCTCAGCCCTTCTCAGCAGAGCTCGTCTTCGGGGGATCTTCTTCCGGAGATGATGGAGAGCGAAACGCCTCCACCTGTCGCACCCTCATGCGAGGCGGACGACCCTGAGGTGTCGTCGCGGAGGGTTCCCCCAAGTCCGGCGGGGCCGGAAGGTCCGGCGCCAAGTGGTGTGCGGTCGGAGGAGTTGAAGGATCTGCTCGGGCGAGCGGCTATCTCAGAAGATCACCGTGCTCTAATGGGTACGGTGATTGAAAGAATTGCATCCGCGGAGAGAGGATTGCATGAAGCCGTCAGAAGCTTCTTGGCGGGGTTCGAGGTACGCAAAATGATGTACCTTTCGGCTTATGCATATAGAATGCTACCAGATAGATAGTAGCCCCTGAGACTCGGTATGTTGTCAAAATTGACAACATGCTGAGGATCAAAATCTCAGTTATAACATATCACCGCTCCTAAACAGGTGGCGGGGCGGCCGGTGGCCAGCCGGACTGATGAATATGCCGAACTAAAGCGGCAACTTGACGAGGCGGATGCGGACATCGCGTTGGTCAATAAACGGTTTGACGAGTCACAAGGTATGCGACTTCTACGCGGACACCTGGTAAGGGAGCTTGACGCCCATGTCTTACTATTTGTATGCTTAATGCAGATGGTGCCGCTGTGGAGGAGCTGCGCGGAACTCGCCCGAGTGAAAGAGCAAGCCGAAAAGAGTAATGCGGCGCTTTAAGGGCGGCCAAGAGCTAAAAGCCGAACGGGCTGCTCCTTTGCCCGAAGCAAAGAGGAAATGGCCGATATGGCCAGAAAGTTGAAGAATACTACCGATCGCTGCAAGGTTCTTGAAAAAGAACGTCAAGCGGAGCAAGAGGGCCTGAAAAAGGCCACCGCCGAATCCAAGGATGCCCGTTCGGCTTTGAGAGCTGCCAAGGAGGAGCTGAGTCAGGCCGGGGCAATTACGGTTGGAAAACCGTTTCTGCTGCGGAGGAAGTATACGGATCCAAAGTATGCTCAATTGGACAAGTTGTGGAGTTCAGAGGATGCTTATCTGGACTTAGCGGCGAGCACTGCGGACGCGATTGAGCACTTCCGAGGCCAGAAGGGCGTAAGGGAAGAGCTATATTGGTCGCATTCCATAGTCCGGAGCGTCTTCTTCCGCTGACCGATCGGTTGGCGAATGGGCCGAGCTGAATTGACTATCCGGACTTGCCATGAAGCATGTCATGACTCATTTGTGGCGGGCGGACCCCACCAAGAGTTATTTTGGTTTAGTGCAGCAGTTCCTTGGTGCGGTACCGCGTATCGACACAATGAAGCGGTCGGCGTGTATTGAGGAGCGCGGATGGCTCGCCCGTGTCAAGACATACCGGGCAGATATGAAGGCCACCGACGTTGCATCCCAAGATTCGGACAGAAGCCGAGTACCTGCTGAGCACTATTTTGAGGAAGTCCTGCAGGGCGCTCGTTTAATAGAGACGCAGTGCTCGAAGGATATTATGTTTAAATGACATGTATGATTTGTGAAAACAATGTGTCAATATAATATAAGAGCTTTTTATACTTGTGCGTTCAAGTAGTAAACTACTCCTCGCGGCGGTCGCTTATGTATATGTATATATAACTCGAAGATGGCAGTCCTTGGTTTAGCCCCACGCACATAGTGCGGGGGTGTTTGCAAAGAAGGCGCATTTTCACACTTAATCCAACGTCTTGGTCCTGTTAAGGAGGTGGTAGCGTAGCAAACTAGGCAACCGGACTATAATGCTTTATCACTTTCACTTAGCCATAGGAGTTCGAGGGTGGGGCTACTATATAGCCCCTGGGGGCACCGCACTCTCCCGAATTCGGGGTGCGTATGTGCCTGACCGAAAACCGGTCCTTCGTTAATGCGGAGGAATTCTAAACATTCTGATGAGTCATCGAGTGGTTGACCAGTCTCTCGCTATATCATGACAGTCAGTTTTCGGCTTTCTCTACTGAGGTGCTCGCCTACCGAACCGGGCACAATCGCAGAGTTCTCCGGTGCATGGTTAGCCGATAAAACGGAACGTAAGGCAGCAAAACACAGGAGCCGGGCAAACCCAACATTTGACCAAAACATGATTCGGAGCTGATGCATATAAGGCCTAACTTGAGACGCTGAATACTCCCTAAGGTATTCGGTCTTTATAAAAATAGGCAGAATAATGCCCTAAGCCCCTGGTGTCCAGGTACGTGCAAAAATTCTGGTGCGGCCAATGCCAAAACGCCAGCCTCCTCCTCGGTTATAGTAAGAAACCGGGGGATGTATATCAACAAGAGACAGTAAACAGGTTTACGCAGGGTCTTAATCTGAAAAGAATCCTTGCAACGGGTCCCTACTGCACGTCTGCACCTGTGTCTCCGTTGTGCCGTATCCTGGACGGGTGTAGCACGTTGTTCATCTCTAAAAGAGAGGAACTTAGTTTAAAAGAAAAAGGATCATGCGAAAGATGTACTTTATATTAAATAAACAGAGTACGATTCGAAGAAGTGAATAAAATTGAGCTTTATTGTCTCTTGTGATACATGCATGCAACCCCATGTATGGGGGTATGCCGCTAGTATGCGCCGGACTCGTCTAGCCGTGTCCGGGGTTTGAATGACCAATTCAGGTTCTTTGATTAGCGGAGCCGGATAGGTGTGGGGCTGTCAGGGCAGTCTCACGTTCCTCCGTGCTCAAGTAACACTTAATACTCCTTTTTAATGAGATGATGCCGCGTGGACCGGGCATTTTAAGTGTAAGAGATGCATAATGCGGTATTGCGTTAAAGCGGGCGAAAGCTTCGCGTCCCAATAGTGCTTGATGGCTACTTTTAAACGGGGCGACATGGAAGATTAACTTTTCGCGACGGAAGTTGTCGGATGAACCGAACACAACTTCTAGCAGTATGGAGCCCGTACAATGGGCATATGGTCCTAGCATTACTCCTTTGAAGGAGGTGTTGCTACGGCAAATTTTGTTTGGGTCTATCCCCATCCTGCGGATTGTGTCCTGATATATCAGGTTTATGTCACTGCCACCATCCATGAGGACTTGTGTAAATTGGAATCCGTCGATTATAGGATCCAATATCAAGACAGTCCATCCTGCGTTCCGGATGCTTTCGGAATAGTCCTTATGGTCGAAGGTGATTGGTTTTGACAACCAGTGTTGGTACTCCGCTAGGGTAGTTTGTGCGGCGCGCATTCTAGTGGGCGCCGCTCTGTTTTTCCCTTTGATCACGTGAAGTGAGTTTACTGTTTTAACCTCTTGTGGGAAATTCTTTTATTTTCCGAGGCTCGCTTGTGGTGCTCGTCATCATCTTCACTTGGTGTGTCGAGCCCCTTGTGTTCGGGCGTTGAGTCTCACGGATCGTTTGAAGACCCAACAATCTGTGGGTATGGTTTGCGAGCCTCCCGAGTAATGTGGATTTGACATATCTTGTCCAAGATTTTTTAAGTTGGATAGCTCATCGCTATTGTCCTTAAGGGGCATTTTTTATTGTTCTGCCGTGAGCTTTTGAATCCGCGTTGGTATCGTGCTCTTTGGACCGTTCCTTTTAATCCGCGCCGGTCCTTGTTGCGCCGTGGTTTCGCTTTCCATCTCTCGACTTGGATGTACTTGGGTCGCTGGTGCTGCATCTTGCTAGCCAGCTATCCTCTCCAGCAAAAGCGGGTCATCGAACTTGTTAATGCGGCCATTGTTCTTGGCTTTTCTTGGCGAGGTGTCTGGCGAGCCATTCGTCTCTGGACGTTGTGTTTGAAGGCTGCTAAGGCTTGGCGTCCGAGACAATCGACTATTTGGTTCTTTTTAGTAAGGAACCTGTTCAAGAATTTCCGCTAATTCTCCGGGCTGTTGAGTTATGTGACTTAGATCGTCTGCATCCGGAGGGCGGACATAGGTCCCTCGAAAATTTGCCCAAACGCATCCTCGAGCTCTTCCCAGCTTCCAACGGTATTTTCGGGAGGCTTTTAAGCCAATGCCGAGCTGGCCCTTTGAGTTTGAGGGTAAGTATTTTATGGCGTGGAGATCATCTCCTCTAGCCATGTGTATGTGGAGGATGTAATCCTCAATCCAGACTCTGTGGTCTGTTGTTCCGTCATATGCCTCCATGTTTACGGGTTTGAATCACTGAAATTCATGATCCAGCACCTCATCGGTGAAACATAGATGTGCGGCGCCCTGTATTTGGGTGCGCCCGTGATGTTCGGATATTTGGCGTGTTGCCTTGCTTTGAAGAGCTTGCTTTCGGCCCATAGATGGACCTAATTGGGCCATCCTTTTGATGTGAATCCTTATGCGGATCGCGTATCGGCTTGTGTGCGGCGCCAGTTGCCGCTCTCTTTTTGCCGTGGGGTCGTCCATCCGACCGGGTGGCCTTCTTAATTTTTGATTGTGGGGGCTCTATGGCCTCCTCATCAAATTGGGGCAGTAGCTTTCTCTTTGGGTAGCTCTTTATTCGGGCGATCGTCGCCGATTTGTCTCATGATGTTGAATACTTTGCTCCATCTCGATCCTCGAGTGCATCTTCCGCTGTTTTGAGCTTCCGCTTCGCTTTTTCAGGCTACGCAGCGGGCAACGAGCCTTTTCTGGAGGTTATTTTGCTCCAACAATTTGTCCGGCGTGAGATCGTCCGGACTGTTGTCTTTGCCGGGGACGGGTTGTTTATCCAAGTTGTCTTGTTCAGACGATTGCTCGATAGCATGTTCGTCATCCACCGGTTCGCCCTGCTCTATGGCTGGGTCTCTGTTGAGGCGGGACTTGGTTCGGCGTTTACGTTGCCGTTTTGACTCCTTTTCGAGGGATTTATCCTTCAGAGCGCCCCGTTGTTCCTCGTCTTCATTTCCTTTAGGTGTATCCACCATGTATACATCATGGGATGAAGTGGTTGTCCAAAGCATCCTATAGGCGCTGGTTCATGGTTGTCTCCTACATCGCCGTCCATACCGCCGATGTCTTGAGTTGAAATCGAGCACGCCGTGTAAGCTTTCGGCTGGCTACGGGCGGGTGGTGGGTGGGCCTTGAATTTCTTCGTCGTCCGCATCCCAACCTTCCTGACCGTGGTCCGACCATGGCTCTCCGGATAAAGAGAGAGACTTTAGTGAATTCAGGATGTCGCCAAAGGGCGAGTGCTGAAAGATGTCCGCGGCGGTGAACTCCATGACCGGCGCCCAATCAGATTCGATTGGCAGGGGCGCGGAGGGTTCGGAGTCGAGAAAGGAGTTCGGCACCCTGGAGTCGAGGTCTCCGCAAAGGACAGGGATGGAGTTTGGCTCGATCGCCGTAGAGATCGTAGCCCCCAAGGCGGTGTCCAACCACTCGTCCTCGATCGGGGAATCCGGCTCCAGATTAAGGGTCGGAGCGGATGCTGGTGCGGCCTCGTGGCACCGCTCGGTCAGCAGAGCTAGATCATGCCCATCGAGACAGTGCGACACGCTTGGCTGCGGCTCGAATCCGTCGAAGATCAAGTCTCCGCGGATATCGGCCGTATAGTTCAAACTTCCAAATCTGACTTGACGGCCAGGGGCGTGGCTTCCGATCTGCTCCAGATGGCTGCTTAATTGGCCCGCAGCAAAGCCGCCGAATACGAAGATCTGTCCAGGGAGAAAAGTCTCACCCTGGACCGCGTCGTTGTTGATGATCGAAGGAGCCATCGGGCCTACCGGTGACGGCACAGAGGAACTCTCAATGAAAGCACCAATGTCGGTGTCAAAACCGGCGGATCTCGGGTAGGGGTCTCGGACTGTGCGTCTAGGCGGATGGTAACAGGAGACAAGGGACACGATGTTTTTACCCAGGTTCGGTCCCTCTCGATGGAGGTAATACCCTACTCCTGCTTGATTAATATTGATGATATGGGTAGTACAAGAGTAGATCTACCACGAGATCAAGGAGGCTAAACCCTAGAAGCTAGCCTATGGTATGATTGTTATTCGTCCTACGGACTAAAACTCTCCGGTTTATATAGACACCGGATAGGTTAGGGTTACACAGAGTCGGTTACAATGGTAGGAGATCTACATATCCGTATCGCCAAGCTTGCCTTCCACGCCAAGGAAAGTCCCATCCGGACACGGGATGAAGTCTTCAATCTTGTATCTTCATAGTCTTGGAGTCCGGCCGTGATGATAGTTCGGCTATCCGGACACCCCCTAGTCCAGGACTCCCTCACTTGTCCTTAAGCGGAAGCCGGTATCGAAAAATATGTCCACATGTTTAGAGATAGAGGTGTCGATAAAATAAAATACGGACATGAGGGCATCATGATCATTCTTAGAATAACAACATATATATATATATATATATATATAATCATATGATTTCTTATGCTAAAGTAACAATCTATTCACAATGTAAAGTATGAATCAGAAATTTCACTGAAAACTAACAAACTATAATCTCGGTCATTGAAGCAATTGCAATTTATCATAACGTCGGAAAGAGTAAATATAAGAGCTTTTTCGCAAGTCCACATGCTCAACTATCATTTAGTCTTTCACAATTGCTAACACTCACGCAATACTTATGGGTATGAAGTTTTAATCGAACACAGAGAAAGATAGGGGCTTATAGTTTTGCCTCCCAACCTTTACCTCAAGGGTAACGTCAACAATAATACTTTATGAAAACCCGCATCCAATTGGATATATATATATATATATGTATGTATATATATATATATATATATATATATATATATATATATATATATATACATATATAGGGATTGACTATTCGTCACCCTGGGTGAGGAATAGTTATTCTTCACCCCCTCTATTTTACCATCAATGCACTATAGTTCCGTAAGTTTTGTCTTATTTCTGACACAAAAAGAGACTGTAAGAAAATATATAGTCTCTGTAAAAAAAAATATGTTATGTAAAATTACAAACGTAAAAATATAGTGTAAAATATACGTAAACTCCAAATTTTCTTGTCTTATGATCTATATTTTTATTTTCTTATACCAAATTTTACGTAGTGAATCAATAGGAATGTAACTATTTGAATTCCAAATGTAATTTAATCCTGAAGTGATCGTAAGATTACCTCGGGTGAAGAATAACTTATTCTGCACCCTGGGTGATGAATAGTAACACTATATATATATATAAGGTAAAACTGTGTCTATCATAGCTTGCCACAGAACAAGTTAAGGCTTGCTAAACATTTAAGGTAAAACTAGTTAAGGTAAAACTGTGTCTATCAGGATCTTTCCAACACATAGTGCTTGCCAAAGGATAAAGTGTAAAAAGGAAAGGTGAAGATCAGCATGACTTTTGTATAAGGTATAAGACGACAATAAAAGATAGGCCCTTTGCAGAGGGAAGCAGAGGTTGTCATGTGCTTTTATGGTTGGATGCACAAAATCTTAATGCAAAAGAACGTCACTTTATATTGCCACTTGTGATAGGAACCTTTATTATGCAGTCCATCGCTTTTATTTCTTCCATATCACAAGCTCGTATAAAGCTTATTTTCTCCACACTAATAGATCATACATACTTAGAGAGCAATTTTTATTGCTTGCAACAATGAAAACTTACTTAAAGGATCTTACTCAATCCATAGGTAGATATGGTGGACTCTCATGGCAAAACTGGGTTTAAGGATATTTAGAAGCACAAGTAGTATCTCTACTTGGTGCAAAGAATTTGTCTAGCATGAGGGGGAAAGGCAAGCTCAACATGTTGGATGATCCATGACAATATAATTTATTTCGGATATAAGAAAACATAACCCATTACGTTGTCTTCCTTGTCCAACATCAACTTTTTAGCATGTCATATTTTAATGAGTGCTCACAATCATAAAAGATGTCCAAGATAGTATATTTATATGTGAAAACCTCTCTTTTTTTATTACTTCCTATTAATTGCAACGATGACGAAAACTATGTTTGTTAACTCTCAACAACTTTTATTCATCATACTCTTTATATGTGAAGTCACTACTCTCCATAAGATCAATATGATCTCTTTATTTCTTTTTATTCTTTCTCTTTTTTTCTTTTTTTCCCTCAAGGTCATAGCAAGATAACCAAGCCCTCGACTCAATACTAATCTTTATTATATATAGCTCACGGACTCGATTACATAGATAAGGATCAACACAAAAACTCAAAGCTAGATCATACTAAACTTTATTCTACTAGATCAAGATATAACCAAAAGGATCGAACTAAGAAAAACGGTAAAGATAGAAGTGTGATGGTGATACGATACCGGGGCATATCCCCCAAGCTTGGCAGTTGCCAAGGGGAGTGCCCTTACCCATGTATTTATGTCTCTTTCTTCGGAGGTGGTGATGCGATATTCTTGGCGATGATGCCCCTTAGGATATGATTCTCTTCCTCGAGCTTATTTACTTGCTGCTTGAGGTCCATTATTTCCCTACGGAGCTTAGCAGTGACGGCTAAAGCTCCTTTCACCCATGGATGTTGCATAGCTGCGGGAGAACAAGTAACACTCATTTTCATATTTTCATAAGAAAGAAATCAAACATTGGGAGGGATGACCGAGTTTGGAATTGCTGAGCTCTGAAGTTCCTCCATCGTAAATCTGGCTTGGAGACAAGAGGTAACTTCTTGATCCTCCTCCATGGCATCTATCCTTTTCAAGTCGGCCTCCATCTCCTCCTCCATTGATGGCCCAAAGTGGCCAGCATCACTGCTGGCTCCTGGCCCCGGTGTCGGATGAGACACCTGACTCTCCCCAACCGACTCTTGAGAAGACATCTTGCTCTAAATCTGCTGTAGAAACAACTCAAAACAAAAACAGAGGATTATGTCGTGGTACGGTGGTCAAAACCTTTGGGAGATTATATAATGATTTTTTGCCGACCAAAAGAAGTATCGTGCAAGAAAACAGAGTCTGGAGAGCACACGAGGTGCCCACGAGGCAGGGGGCGCGCCCTCCACCCTCATGGATGCCTCGTGTCCCTTTCAGACTTCTTCTTATTTTCCTATTTTCTCAAATATTCCAAAATGGTGAAAAATTGCTATTAGAACTGTTTTGGAGTCGGTTTACTTACCGTACCACATACCTATTCCTTTTCAGAGTCTGAAACGTTCTGGAAAGTGTCCCTTATGTACTCCTCTGGGGTTACGATGTCAATAACATTGGTTTCAACATTTATGGGATTACCTGAGATATAATGTTTGATTCTTTGACCGTTCACCACCTTTGGATTTGTGTGATACGTCTCCAACTTATCTATAATTTTTGATTGCTCCATGCTATATTATCTATTGTTTTGGACTATATTGGGCTTTATTTTCCACTTTAATATTACTTTTGGGACTAACCTATTAACCGGAGGCCCAACCCAGAATTGTTGTTTTCTGCCTATTTCAGTATTTCGAAGAAACGGAATATCAAACGGAGTCCAAACGGAATGAAATCTTCGGGAACGTGATTTTCTCATCAGATAAGACCGAGGAGACTTGGACCCTCCGTCAAGAAAGCTACGAGGCGGCCACGAGGGTGGAGGGCGCCGCCCCTAGGGCGCCCCCTGCCTCATGGGCCCCTCGAAGCTCCACCGACGTACTCCTTCCTCCTATATATACCTACGTACCCCAACAGATCGAGATCTGGAGCCAAAACCTAATTCCACCGCCGCAACTTTACAGATCCACGAGATCCCATCTTGGGGCCTGTTCGGAGCTCCGCCGGAAGGGGATTCCACCGTGGAGGGCTTCTACATCATCACCATAGCCTCTCCGATGAAGTGTGAGAAGTTTACCTCAGACCTTCGGGTCCATAGTTAGTAGCTAGATGGCTTCTTCTCTCTTTTTGGATCTCAATACAATGTTCTTCCCCTCTCTCGAGGAGATCTATTCGATGTAATCTTCTTTTTGCGGTGTGCTTGTTGAGACTGATGAATTGTGGGTTTATGATCCAGCTTATCTATGAATAATATTTGAATCTTCTCTGAATTCTTTTATGTATGATTGGTTATCTTTGCAAGTCTCTTGAATTATCCGCTTGGTTTGGCCAACTAGATTGGTAGTTCTTGCAATGGGAGAAGTGTTTAGCTTTGGGTTCAATCTTGTGGTGTCCTTACCCAAAGGATGTAAAGGGTTGCAAGGCACGTATTGTATTGTTGCCATCGAGGATAACAAGATGGGGTATTTATCATATTGCATGAACTTATTCCTCTACATCATGTCATCTTGCTTAAGGCGTTACTCTGTTTTGATTAACTTAATAGTCTAGATGCATGCTGGATAGCGGTCGATGAGTGGAGTAATAGTAGTAGATGCAGGCAGGAGTCGGTCTACTTGTCTCGGACGTGATGTCTATATACATGATCATACCTAGATATTCTCATAACTGTGCTCAATTCTGTCAATTGCTCAATGGTAATTGATTCACCCACCGTGAAATACCTATGCTCTTGAGAGAAGCCACTAGTGAAATCTATGGCCCCCGGGTCTATTCTCATCATATTAATCTTCCTACGCTTTATTATTGCTTTGCTTTTTTACTTTGCCTTTTATTTTACTTTGCATCTTTATACCAAAAAATACCAAAAATATTATCTATCATCTCTATCAGATCTCACTCTCGTAAGTGACCGTGAAGGGATTGACAACCCCTATTCGCGTTGGTTGCGAGGAGCTATTTGTTTTGTGTAGGTACGAGGGACTGATAACCCACAAGTGTAGGGGATCGCAACAGCTTTCGAGGGTAGAGTATTCAACCCAAATTTATTGATTCGACACAAAGGGAGCCAAAGAATATTCTCAAGTATTAGCAACTGAGTTGTCAATTCAGCCACACCTGGAAACTTAATATCTGCAGCGAAGTGTTTAGTAGCAAAGTAGTACGATAGTAGTGGTAACGGTAACAAAAGTAACGGAAGAAAAAGTAATATTTTTGGTGTTTTGTAGTGATTGTAACAATAGCAACGGGAAAGTAAATAAGCGTAAACCGGTATATGGAAAGCTCGTAGGC
This sequence comes from Aegilops bicornis, assembly GCA_021605145.1. NCBI lineage: Eukaryota > Viridiplantae > Streptophyta > Magnoliopsida > Poales > Poaceae > Aegilops > Aegilops bicornis. The sequence continues at coordinate 495,615,862 of CM038674.1, forward strand.
ATTGGACCGGTGATGGATAATTATGCCGGATGCGGTTCATCATGTAACAGTCATAACATAGGGTGACATAGAACTAGCTCCAATTCATCAATGTAATGTAGGCATGTATTCCGAATATAGTCATACGTGCTTATGGAAAAGAACTTGCATGACATCTTTTGTCCTACCCTCATGTGGCAGCGGGGTCCTAATGGAAACTAAGGGATATTAAGGCCTCCTTTTAATAGAGAACCGGAACAAAGCATTAGCACATAGTGAATACATGAACTCCTCAAACTATGGTCATCACCGAGAAGTATCCCGATTATTGTCACTTCGGGGTTGTCGGATCATAACACATAATAGGTGACTATAGACTTGCAAGATAGGATCAAGAACTCACATATATTCATGAAAAGATAATAGGTTCAGATCTGAAATCATGGCACTCAGGCCCTAGTGACAAGCATTAAGCATAGCAAAGTCATAGCAACATCAATCTCAGAACATAGTGGATACTAGGGATCAAACCCTAACAAAACTAACTCGATTACATGGTAAGTCTCATCCAACCCATCACCGTCCAGCAAGCCTATGATGAAATTACTCACGTACGGCAGTGAGCATCATGAAATTGGTGATGGAGGATGGTTGATGATGACGACGGTGATGAATCCCCCTCTCCGGAGCCCCGAACGGACTCCAGATCAGCCCTCCCGAGAGGTTTTAGGGCTTGGCGGCGGCTCAGTATCGTAAAACGCGATGATTTCTTCTCTATGATTTTTTTTCTCCACGAAAGCCAATATATAGAGTTGGAGTTGGCGTCGGAAGGTCTCCAGGGGGCCCACGAGGCAGGGGGCGCGCCCAGGAGGGGGGGGGCGCCCCCACCCTCGTGGACAGGGTGTGGGCCCCCTGGTCTTCATCTTTGGCGAGGATTTTTTATTATTATTTCTAAGATGTTCCGTGGAGTTTCAGGTCATTCCGAGAACTTTTGTTTTCTGCACATAAAACAACATCATGGCAATTTCTTTGAAAACAAGCGCCCAGTCCGGGTTAGTTCCATTCAAAACATACAAGTTAGAGTCCAAAACAAGGGCAAAAGTGTTTGGAAAAGTAGATACGACGGAGACGTATCAGGGACTTGCGTGTGGCCTCCTACTGGATTGACACCTTGGTTCTCAAAAACTGAGGGAAATAATTATGCTACTCTGCTGCATCATCCTCTCCTCTTCGGGAAAAAGCAACGCAAGCTCAAGACGTATCAAGAAGGATTTCTGGCGCCGTTGCCGGGGAGTCTACGCAAAAGTCAACATACCAAGTACCCATCACAATCCCTTATCCCTCGCATTACATTATTTTCCTTTTGCCTCTCATTTTCCTCTCCCCCACTTCACCCTTGCCGTTTTATTCGCCCTCTCTTTCCCAATCTCCTCCTCTCTTTTCGCTTGCCTTTTTCTGTTTGCTTGTGTGTTGGATTGCTTCTTGTCACTATGGCTCAAGATAATACCAAATTGTGTGACTTTACCAATACCAACAATAATGATTTCCTTAGCACTCTGATTGCTCCTCTTGCCAATACTGAATCTTGTGAAAAATGCTGCTTTATTGAATCTTGTTATGAAAGATCAATTCGCCGTCCTTCCTAGTGAAGATGCCGATACTCATCTAAATAGCTTCGTGGATTTATGTGATATGCAAAAGAAGAAAGATGTTGACAATGATGTTGTTAAATTGAAGCTATTTCCTTTTTCGCTTAGAGATCGTGCTAAAGCTTGGTTTTCGTCTTTGCCTAAAAATAGTATTGATTCTTGGAACAAGTGCAAAGATGCTTTTATCTCTAAGTATTTTCCTCCCACTAAGATCATCTCTCTTAGGAACGATATTATGAATTTTAAGCAACTTGATCATGAACATGTTGCACAAGCTTGAGAGAATGAAATTAATGATACGTAATTGCCCTACTCATGGTTTAAATTTGTGGATGATTATACAAAAAATTTATGCCAGATTGAATTTTGCTTCTAGAAATCTTTTAGATTCGGCCGCGGGAGGCACTTTTATGGAAATCACTTTAGGAGATGCTACTAAACTCCTAGATAATATTATGGTTATTTATTCTCTATGGCACACTGAAAGATCTACTAATAAAAAAGTGCATGCGATAGAAGAAATCAATGTTTTGAGTGGAAAGATGGATGAACTTATGAAATTATTTGCTACTAAGAGTGTTTCTTCTGATCCTAATGATATTCCTTTGTCTACTTTGATTGAGAATAATAATGAATCTATGGATGTGAATTTTGTTGGTAGGAATAATTTTGGTAAGAATGCATATAGAGGGAATTTTAATCCTAGGCCCTATCCTAGTAATCCTTCTAATAATTATGGGAATTCCTACAACAACTCTTATGGAAATTTTAATAAGATGCCCTCTGAATTTGAGAATAGTGTTAAAGAGTTTATGAATTCACAAAAGAATTTTAATGCTTTGCTTGAAGAGAAATTACTTAAAGTTGATGAATTGGCTAGGAACGTTGATATAATTTCTCTTGATGTTGATTCTTTAAAGCTTAGATCTATTCCTCCTAAGCATGATATCAATGAGTCTCTCAAAGCCATGAGAACTTCCATTGATGAGTGCAAGGAAAGAACCGCTAGGATGCGTGCTATGAAAGATGCCTTTATTAAAGCGTGTTCTTCCAATTTTCATGAAAATCAAGATGAAGATCTAAAAGTTATTGATGTGTATCCCATTAAATCTTTGTTTTGCAATATGAATCTTGATAATGATGAGATTGAATATGAGTCACCTTTACCTAGAAGGCGTTCTAAAAATTGAGCTTTTAGATTATGATGCTAAAATTGATAAAAGTGGGATTGAAGAAAGTAAAACCTTAGATGTTGCTAAACCCACTATTTTGGATTTCAAGGAATTCAATTATGAAAGTTGCTCTTTAATTGATTGTATTTCCTTATTACAATCCGTGCTAAATTCTCCGCATGCTTACAGTCAAAATAAAGCGTTTACTAAACATATCATTGATGCCTTGATGCAATCTTATGAGGAAAAACTTGAGTTGGAAGTCTCCATCCCTAGAAAACTTTATGATGAGTGGGAACCAACTATTAAAATCAAGATTAAGGGTCATGAATTATATGCTTTATGTGATTTGGGTGCTAGTGCTTCCACTATTCCCAAAACTTTGTGTTATTTGCTAGATTTCCGTGATTTTGATGAATGCTCTCTAAACTTGCACCTTGCGGATTCCACTATTAAGAAACCTATGGGAAGAATTAATGATGTTCTTATTGTTGCAAATAGGAATTATGTGCCCGTAGACTTTATCGTTCTTGATATAGATTGCAATCCTTCATGTCCTATTATTCTTGGTAAACCTTTCCTTAGAACGATTGGTGCAATTATTGATATGAATGAAGGGAATATTAGATTCCAATTCCCATTAAATAAATGCATGGAACACTTCCCTAGGAAGAAGATAAAATTACCATATGAATCTATTATGAGAGCCACCTATGGATTGCCCACCAAAGATGGCAATACCTAGATCTATCCTTGCTTTTATGCCTAGCTAGGGGCGTTAAATGATAGTGCTTGTTGGGAGGCAACCCAATTTTATTTTTAGTTTTTAGTTTTTGTTTATGTTTAGGAATAAATAATCCATCTACTTTCTGTGGTTTTATGTTTTAATTAGTGTTTGTTCCAAGTTAAACCTATATGATCTTCTTGGATAATAGTTATTCTATCTTGCTGTAATTTCCAGAAACTTTCGGTTCACGAAAACAATTGTTAAAAATCATCAGAACGTGATAAAATAGTTATTACAATTTCTTATAATTAATAAACAAATTTACTAGGTCTTCCTATTTTGTCTGAATTTTTGGAGTTCCAGAAGTTTGTGTTAGTTGCAGATTACTACAGACTGTTCTGTTTTTGACAGATTCTGTTTTCCGTGTGTTGTTTGCTTATTTTGATGAATCTATGGCTAGTAAAATAGTTTATAATCCATAGAGAAGTTGGAATACAGTAGGATTAACACCAATATAAATAAATAATGAGTTCATTACAGTCCCTTGAAGTGGTTCTTTGTTTTCTTTCGCTAACGGAGCTCATGAGATTTCTGTTGAGTTTTGTGTTGTGAAGTTTTAAATTTTTGGGTGAATTTTTTTTATGGATTATGGAAAAAGGAGTTGCAAGATCCTAAGCTTGGGGATGCCCATGACACCCATAATCCAAGGACACCAAAAATTCAAATCTTGGGGATGCCCTGGAAGGCATCCCCTCTTTCGTCCACTTCCGTCAGTAACTTTACTTGGAGCTATATTTTTATTCACCACATGATATGTGTTTTGCTTGGAGCGTCTTGTATTATTTGCGTCTTTGCTTGTTAGTTTACCACAATCATCCTTGCTGTACACACCTTTTTAGAGAGCCATACATGAATTGGAATTTGTTAGAATACTCTATGTGCTTCACTTATATCTTTTGAGCTTGATAATTTTGCTCTATGTGTTTCATTTATATCTTTTGAGCTTTATAGTTTTGCTCTAGTACTTCACTTATATCTTTTAGAGCACGGTGGTGGATTTGTTTTAAAGAAACTATTGATCTCTCATGCTTCACTTAGATTATTTTGAGAGTCTTAAATAGCATGGTAATTTGCTTAATAATAATATGCTTGGTATTCAAGATTTGTAAAACTTTCTTTTGAGTGCGTTGAATACTAAGAAAAGTTTGATGCTTGATAATTGTTTTGAGATATGGAGGTGATAATATCAAAGTCGTGCTAGTTGAGTAGTTGTGAATTTGAGAAATGCTTGTGTTGAAGTTTGCAAGTCCCGTAGCATGCACGTATGGTAAACGTTATGTAACAAATTTGAAACATGAGGATTGTCCTCCTTATGAGTGGCGGTCGGGGACGAGCGATGGTCTTTTCCTACCAATCTATCCCCCTAGGAGCATGCGCGTAGTGCTTGGTTTTTGATGACTTGTAGATTTTTGCAATAAGTATGTGAGTTCTTTATGACTAATGTTGAGTCCATGGATTATACGCACTCTCACCCTTCCATCATTGCTAGCCTCTTCGGTATCGTGCATTGCCCTTTCTCACATTGAGAGTTAGTGCAAACTTCGCCGGTGCATCCAAACCCCGTGATATGATACACTCTTTCACACATAAACCTCCTTATATCTTCCTCAAAACAGCCACCATACCTACCTATTATGGCATTTCCATAGCCATTCGAGATATGTTGCCATGCAACTTTCCACCATACCGTTCTTCATGACACATTCATCATTGTCATATTGCTTAGCATGATCATGTAGTTGACATAGTATTTGTGGCAAAGCCACCATTCATAATTCTTTCATACATGTCACTCTTGATTCATTGCATATCCCGGTACACCGCCGGAGGCATTCATATATAGTCATACTTTGTTCTAGTATCGAGTTGTAAATAAATAGAGGTGTGATGATCATCATTTTCTAGAGCATTGTCCCCAAAAAAAAGGCCAAAGAAAAAAAAAGGCCCAAAAAAAGGGGCAATGTTACTTTCTCTTTTTCCACACTTGTGCTTCAAAGTAGCACCATGTTCTTCATATAGCGAGTCTCATATATTGTGCTTCAAAGTAGCACCATGTTTTTCATATAGAGAGTTTCATATGTTGTCACTTTCATATACTAGTGGGATTTTTTCATTATAGAACTTGGCTTGTATATTCCAACGATAGGCTTCCTCAAATGCCCTAGGTCTTCGTGAGCAAGCAAGTTGGATGCACACCCACTTAGTTTCTTTTGTTAAGCTTTCATACATTTATAGCTCTAGTGCATCCGTTGCATGGAAATCCCTACTCCTTGCATTAACATCAATTGATGGGCATCTCCATAGCCCGTTGATTAGCCTCGTTGATGTGAGACTTTCTCCTTTTTTGTCTTCTCCACATAACCCCCATCATTATTCTATTCCACCCATAGTGCTATATCCATGGCTCACGCTCATGTATTGCGTGAAGGTTTATAAGTTTGGGATTACTAAAGTATGAAACAATTGCTTGGATTGTCATCGGGGTTGTGCATGATGAGAGCATTCTTGTGTGACGAAAATGGAGCTTGACTAAACTATATGATTTTGTAGGGATAAACTTTCTTTGGCCATGTTATTTTGAGAAGACATAATTGCTTAGTTAGTATGCTTGAAGTATTATTATTTTTATGTCAATATGAACTTTTGTCTTGAATCTTTCGGATCTGAATATTCATACCACAATTAAGAAGAGTTACATTGAAATTATGCCAAGTAGCACTCCACATCAAAAATTCTCTTTTATCATTTACCTACTCGAGGACGAGCAGGAATTAAGCTTGGGGATGCCTGATACGTCTCCAACGTATCTATAATTTTTTATTGCTCCATGCTATATTATCTATTGTTTTGGACTATATTGGGCTTTATTTTCCACTTTTATATTACTTTTAGGACTAACCTATTAACCAGAGGCCCAGCCCAGAATTGCTGTTGTTTTGCTTATTTCAGTATTTCGAAGAAACAGAATATCAAACGGAGTCCAAACGGAATGAAATCTTCGGGAATGTGATTTTCTCATCAGATAAGACCCAAGAGACTTGGACCCTCCGTCAAGAAAGCTACGAGGCGGCCACGAGGGTGGAGGGCGCGTCCCCTGCCTCGTGGGCCCCTCGAAGCTCCACCGACATACACCTTCGTCCTATATATACCTACGTACCCCCAACAGATCAGATACAGAGCCAAAAACCTAATTCCACCGCCGCAACTTTCTGTATCCATGAGATCCCATCTTGGGGCCTGTTCCGGAGCTCCGCCGGAAGGGGATTCCACCACGGAGAGCTTCTACATCATCACCATAGCCTCTCCGATGAAGTGTGAGTAGTTTACCTCAAACCTTCGGGTCCATAGTTAGTAGCTAGATGGCTTCTTCTCTCTTTTTGGATCTCAATACAATGTTCTCCCCATTTCTCGTGGAGATCTATTTGATGTAATCTTCTTTTTGCGGTGTGTTTGCTGAGATCGATGAATTGTGGGTTTATGATCAAGATTATCTATGAGCAATATTTGAATCTTCTCTGAATTATTTTATGTATGATTGGTTATCTTTGCAAGTCTCTCCGAATTATCCGTTTGGTTTGGCCAACTAGATTGGTAGTTCTTGCAATGGGAGAAGTGTTTAGCTTTGGGTTCAATTTTGTGGTGTCCTTACACAGTGACAGAAAGGGTTGCAAGGCACGTATTGTATTGTTACCATCGAGGATAACAAGATGGGGTATTTATCATATTGCATGAATTTATTCCTCTACATCATGTCATCTTGCTTAAGGCGTTACTCTGTTTTCATTAACTTAATACTCTAGATGCATGCTGGATAGCGGTCCATGAGTGGAGTAATAGTAGTAGATGCAAAGGTGAGTCGGTCTACTTGTCACGGACGTGATGCCTATATACATGATCATGCCTAGATATTCTCATAACTATGCTCAATTCTGTCAATTGCTCAACGGTAATTCGTTCACCCACGGTAAAATACCTATGCTCTTGAGAGAAGCCACTAGTGAAATCTATGGCCCCCGGGTCTATTCTCATCATATTAATATTCCTACGCTTTATTATTGCTTTGCTTTTTTACTTTGCCTTTTGTTTTACTTCGCATCTTTATACCAAAAAAATACCAAAAATATTATCTATCATCTCTATCAGATCTCACTCTCGTAAGTGACCGTGAAGGGATTGACAACCCCTATTCGCGTTGGTTGCGAGGAGCTATTTGTTTTGTGTAGGTACGAGGGACTTGCTGCGTGGCCTCCTCTTTGGATTGACACCTTGGTTCTCAAAAACTGAGGGAAATACTTATGCTACTTTGCTGCATCATCCTCTCCTCTTCGGGGAAAACCAACGCAAGCTCAAGACGTAGCATTGTGCATTCGAAGTTGTTGATTTTTATGGCACCGGAACGATAGACCTCCTGGATAACGTAAGGACCTTCCCATTTAGAGAGGAGTTTTCCTGCAAAAAATCTTAAACGAGAGTTGTATAACAAAACATAATCACCTACATTAAACTCACGCTTTTGTATCCTTTTGTCATGCCATCTTTTAACTTTTTCTTTAAATAGTTTGGCATTCTCATAGGCATGGGTTCTCCACTCATCAAGTGAGCTAATGTCAAATAGTCTCTTCTCGCCGGCAAGTTTGAAATTATAATTGAGCTCTTTAATGGCCCAATATGCCTTATGTTCTAGTTCGAGAGGTAAGTGACAGGCTTTTCCATAAAACATTTTATACGGAGACATACCCATAGGATTTTTATATGTAGTTCTATAGGCCCATAATGCATCATCAAGTTTCTTGGACCAATTCTTTCTAGGTCTATTAACAGTCTTTTGCGAAATTAATTTAATCTCCCTATTGTCGGCGTTCTAGGAACGGGGGTCCCCAGACTTGCCTACCTGTGGCCCATGGCGTGGCTCCATCGACGTCCTGGTACGACCCATCTTCATCGACATCCACTCAAGACCCTCACGGGGTCCATGCCTCGCGAGGCGGACGACACAAGACCTCCTCAAGGGCAGCCTCACTAGGCTGGCTCGCGAGGAGCGGAGCTATTGATACGTCTCCAACATATCTATAATTTATTATTGTTCCATGCTATTATATTATCTATTTTGGATGTTTAATGGTCTTTACTAAGCACTTTTATAATATTTTTGGGACTAACCTACTAACCCAAGGCCTACAAGGCAATCCACCTCACCACACTAGAGTAGGGTATTACCCACAACGGTGGCCCGAACCAGTATAAACTCTTGTGTCCCTTGTTCTTCGAGTTCGGCGAGCTAGGCCCTGAGATCGTTGTGCGAGCGATCTAGGGAGAGAGAGATCTTTGTGCGCACCCCAATGTTCGAACCTCAAGGGTTTGCCGGAACCCACGATCCGACATTTGGCGCGCGAGGTAGGGGTGTGCCGATGCTTTCTTCTTCATCGACCGGCTCGCCGCCGCCCCACGGCTCCGATGTTTGACGATCCGACGACCCAAGCCGACCGCTGGGCGGCCTGGCCCGCCCGGGCGCCACCATCTACTCCAGAAGACCTCAACTCTGCGCTCCAGGCGGCCCGCTCGCCGCCCAACACCCGCGGACGTGGGCAACATGGGCCTGCGACCGCCGCCCTCGCGCCACAGCACACGCGTGCCGCCGCGCGATCCTCAGGTTACGCCGCGGCAACGACACCACACACCCGGCGGGAGCAGGCGAACGTGCGAGCCGCGCTCATCGTGGCGCGAGAGCTGCTGCGGTGCAGGCTGGCCGAGAGCGGCCGCGATGCACTACTGGAGCGGGTCGCCGAACTGCTGGATGCCGCCTGCAGGGGTACACCACCCTTCTGCTCCTTGGCCACACCTCAGGTTGTGGCGGAAGCACGGGCGAGGCCACGGCGAGCCCACACATCCCCTGGGGGCCAGGGGGATCCGACGACACAGGCGTGGGCCATGGTGCTGGCTGCCCTGCCACGACAGCACCATTGCCAGGAGGGACAAGCGCTGACGACCTATTGCGAGGACGCGCCAGGATACCACACAGCGGCCACCAAGGCCAAGCGCCGCGACTCGTGGTTCAAAGCGCGGGGCACCTGGGTGGCGGTTCTAGCGAGGCGATCGCGGACGCTTACGTGCCTCGCATGGTAAACCTGGAATACCTACCGGGGGAGGGCCCCGATCTGTTCCCCGGGCCAGGATGGGCGACCAAAGGGCCCGAGGTGGGGGCCTTTCACGAGCCACTTGGAGGCTTCACCGACCCCTTCAGCGACGACGACAGTGGGGTACGGACGATATCTCAGGAGCTAGCTTATGCTAACCATGAACTGCAGGAGAACCAGGCTGCGGTAGCAGTTGAAGACCTCAGGGCAGTGGCCCAGCCAGCGGCAGGAGTGGTGCTCTGGGGGCTGCGTGGGAGAGGCCCGGAGCCAGGCCCTCCCCCTCGCCGCGAGGAGCAAGATGCTACACGGAGGTAGGCACTCTGCCAGGGGAAGCGCCGGCGAGCCTCCCCCCCCCCCCAGGCAGAGGGCTTGTATGTCCCCGTCGTATCTACTTTTCCAAACACTTTTGCCCGTGTTTTGTACTCTAACTTGCATGATTTGAATGGAACTAACCCAGACTGACGCTGTTTTCAGCAGACTTTCCATGGTGTTATTTATGTGCAGAAACAAAAGTTCTCGGAATGACCTGAAACTCCACGGTACATCTATTTGGAAAATAAGAAAAATACCGGAAGAAACATCCACGTCAGGGGGCCCACACCCTGTCCATGAGGGTGGAGGGCGCGCCTGCCCCCCTAGGGCGCTGCTACCTCTTGAGCACTGCGTTGGTTTTCCCGTGAAGAGGAAAGGGTGATGCAGCAAAGTAGCGTAAGTATTTCCCTCAGTTTTTGATAACCAAGGTATCAATCCAGTAGGAGGCTACGCGCGGGTCCCTCATACCTCGCAACCAACGCGATAAGGGGGTGTCAATACCTTCACGGTCACTTACGAGAGTGAGATCTGATAGATATGATAGGATAATATTTTTGGTATTTTTATGATAAGATGCAAAGTAAAATAAAAGCAAAGTAAAAAAGCAAAGGAAATAAATAAATGTTGGAAGATTAATATGATGAAGATAGACCCGGGGGCCATAGGTTTCACTAGTGGCTTCTCTCAAGAGCATACGTATTTTACGGTGGGTGAACGAATTACTGTTGAGCAATTGATGAAATTGAGCATAGTTATGAGAATATCTAGGTATGATCATGTATATAGGCATCATGTCCGAGACAAGTAGACCGACTCCTGCCTTCATCTACTACTATTACTCCACTCATCGACCGCTATCCAGCATGCATCTAGAGTATTAAGTTCATGAAAACAGAGTAACGCCTTAAGCAAGATGACATGATGTAGAGGGATAAATTCATGCAATATGATAAAAACCCCATCTTGCTATCCTCGATGGCAACAATACAATACATGCCTTGCTGCCCCTACTGTCACAGGGAAAGGATACCGCAAGATTGAACCCAAAGCTAAGCACTTCTCCCATTGCAAGAAATATCAATCTAGTAGGCCAAACCAAACTGATAATTCAAAGAGACTTGCAAAGATAACCAATCATACATAAAAGAATTCAGAGGAGATTCAAATATTGTTCATAGATAATCTTGATCATAAACCGACAATTCATCGGATCTCGACAATCACACCGCAAAAAGAGTTACATCAAATATATCTCCAAGAAGATCGAGGAGAACTTTGTATTGAGATCCAAAGAGAGAGAAGAAGCCATCTAGCTAATAACTATGGACCCGAATGTCTGAGGTAAACTATTCACACATCATCGGAGAGACTATGGTGTTGATGTAGAAGCCCTCCGTGATGGATGCCCCCTCTGGCGGAGCTCCGGAACAGGCCCCAAGATGGGATCTCGTGGGTACAAAATGTCGCGGCAGTGGAATTAGGTTTTTGGCTCCAGTTCTGATCATTTGGGCGTACGTAGGTATATATAGGAGGAAGGAGTACGTCGTGGAGCAACAGGGGGCCCACGAGGGTGGAGGGCGCGCCCTGGGGGGTAGGCGCGCCCCTACCTCGTGGCCTCCTGGCAGCTTCTCTTACGTAGGGTCCAAGTCTCCTGGATCTTTTTCGTTCCAAAAATCACGCTTCTGAAGGTTTCATTCCGTTTGGACTCCGTTTGATATTCTTTTTCTGTGAAACTCCTGAAGTAGGCAAAAAACAGCAATTCTGGGCTGGGCCTCCGGTTAATAGGTTAGTCCCAAAAATAATATAAAAGTGAATAATAAAGCCCAATAATGTCCAAAACAGAAGATAATATAGCACGGAGTAATAAAAAATTATAGATACGTTGGAGACGTATCAAGCATCCCCAAGCTTAATTCCTGCTCGTCCTCGAGTAGGTAAATGATAAAAACAGAATTTTTTATGTGGAGTGCTACTAGGCATAATTTCAATGTAATTCTTCTTAATTGTGGTATGAATATTCAGATCCGAAAGATTCAAGATAAAAGTTCATATTGACATAAAAATAATAATACTTCAAGCATACTAACTAAGCAATTATGTCTTCTCAAAATAACATGCCCAAAGAAAGTTCATCCCTACAAAATCATATAGTTTAGCCATGCTCCATTTTCATCACACAAGAATGCTCTCATCATGCACAACCCCGATGACAAGCCAAGCAATTGTTTCATACTTTAGTAATCTCAAACTTATAAACCTTCACGCAATATATGAACGTGAGCCATGGACATAGCACTATGGGCGGAATAGAACATGATGATGGGGGTTATGTGGAGAAGACAAAAAAGGAGAAAGTCTCACATCAACGAGGCTAATCAATGAGCTATGGAGATGCCCATCGATTGATGTTAATGCAAGGAGTAGGGATTGCCATGCAACGGATGCACTAGAGCTATAAATGTATGAAAGCTCAACAAAAGAAACTAAGTGGGTGTGCATCCAACTTGCTTGCTCACGAAGACCTAGGGCACTTGAGGAGGCCCATTGTTGGAATATACAAGCCAAGTTCTATAATGAAAAATTCCCACTAGTATATGAAGGTGACAAAACAAGAGACTCTCTATCATGAAGATTATGGTGCTACTTTGAAGCACAAGTGTGGCAAAGGATAGTAACATTGTCCCTTCTCTCTTTTCTCTCATTTTTTGGGCCTTCTTTTTTATGGCCTTTCTCTTTTTTATTCCTCACTTGGGACAATGCTCTAGAAAATGATGATCATCACACTTCTATTTATTTACAACTCAATGATTACAACTCGATACTAGAACAAAGTATGACTCTATATGAATGCCTCCGGTGTGTGCGGGATATGCAATGAACCAAGAGTGACATGTATGAAAGAATTATGAATGGTGGCTTTGCCACAAATACTATGTCAACTACATGATCATGCTAAGCAATATGACAATGATAGACGTGTCATGATAAATGGAATGGTGGAAAGTTGCATGGCAACATATCTCGGAATGGCTATGGGAATGCCATAATAGGTAGGTATGGTGGCTGTTTTGAGGAAGATATAAGGAGGTTTATGTGTGAAAGAGCGTATCATATCACGGGGTTTGGATGCACCGACGAAGTTTGCACCAACTCTCAATGTGAGAAAGGGCAATGCACGGTACCGAAGAGGCTAGCAATGATGGAAGGGTGAGAGTGCGTATAATCCATGGACTCAACATTAGTCATAAAGAACTCACATACTTATTGCAAAAATCTACAATTCATCAAAAACCAAGCACTACGCGCATGCTCCTAGGGGGATAGATTGGTAGGAAAACACAATCGCTCGTCCCCGACCGCCACTCATAAGGAGGACAATCAAAGAACACCTCATGTTTCAAATTTGTTACATAACGTTTACCATACGTGCATGATACGGGACTTGAAAACTTCAACACAAGCATTTCTCAAATTCACAACTACTCAACTAGCACTACTTTGATATTATTACCTCCATATCTCAAAACAATCATCAAGCATCAAACTTCCCTTAGTATTCAACACACTCATAAGAAAGTTTTTACTAAACTTGAATACCTAGCATATTAGGATTATTTAAGAAAATTACCATGCTATTTAAGACTCTCAAAATAATCTAAGTGAAGCATGAGAGATCAATAGTTTCTATAAAACAAATCCACCACCGTGCTCTAAAAGATATACGTGAAGTACTAGAGCAAAACTATACAACTCAAAAGATATAAGTGAAGCACATAGAGTACTCTAATAATTTCCATATCATGTGTGTCTCTCTCAAAAGGTGTGTACAGCAAGGACGATTGTGGTAAAATAAAAAGCAAAGACTCAAATCATACAAGACGCTCCAAGCAAAACACATATCATGTGGTGAATAAAAATATTGCTCCAAGTAAAGTTACCGATGGAAGTAGATTTAAAGAGGGATGCCTTCCGGGGCATCCCCAAGCTTTGGCTTTTTGGTGTCCTTATATTATCTTGGGGTGCCATGGGCATCCCATAGCTTAGTCTCTTTCAACTCCTTGTTCCATAATCCATCAAATCTTTCACCCAAAACTTGAAAACTTCACAACACAAAACTTAACAGAAAATCTCGTGAGCTCCGTTAGCGAAAGAAAATAAAAGACCACTTAAAGGTACTGTAATGAACTCATTTCTTATTTATATTGGTGTTAAACCTACTGTATTCCAACTTCTCTATGGTTTATAAACTATTTTATTAGCCATAGATTCATCAAAATAAGCAAACAACACACGAAAAACAGAATCTGTCAAAAACAGAACAGTCTGTAGTAATCTGTAACTAAGGCAAACTTCTGGAACTCCAAACAATTATACAAAATAGGACGACCTAGACAATTTGTTTATTGATCAGCATCAATTGGAATCAGTATTTTATCACGTTCTGGTGGTTTTTAACAATTGTTTTCGTCAACAGAAAGTTTCTGGAAATTTCTCCAGAACAAATAACTATCTTCCAAGAAGATCCTATAGGTTTAACTTGGCACAAACACGAATTAAAACATAAAAACACATCTAACCAGAGGCTAGATCAAAGATTTATTCCTAAACAGAAGCAAAAGCAAAAAAAAACTAAAAATAAAATTGGGTTACCTCCCAACAAGCGCTATTGTTTAACGCCCCTAGCTAGGCATAAAAGCAAGGATAGATCTTAGGTATTGCCATCTTTGGTGGGCAATCCATAAGTGGCTCTCATGATAGATTCATATGGTAATTTTATTTTCTTTCTAGGGAAGTGTTCCATGCCTTTCTTTAATGGAAATTGAAATCTAATATTCCCTTCCTTCATATCAATAATTGCATCAATCGTTCTAAGGAAAGGTGTACCAAGAATAATAGGACATGAAAGATTGCAATCTATATCAAAAACGATAAAATCTACGGGCACATAGTTCATATTTGCAAAAATAAGAACATAATTTATTCTTCCCATAGGTTTCTTAATAGTGGAATCCGCGAGGTGCAAGTTTAAAGAGCAATCATCAAAATCATGGAAACCTAGCAAATCACACAAAGTTTTTGGAATTGTGGAAACACTAGCACCCAAATCACACAAAGCATAGAACTCATGATCCTTAATCTTAATTTTAATAGTTGGTTCCCACTCATCATAAAGTTTTCTAGGGATAGAAACTTCCAACTCAAGTTTTTCTTCATAAGGTTGCATCAAGGCATCAATGATATGTTTAGTAAATGCTTTATTTTGACTATAAGCATGAGGAGAATTTAGCAGGATTGCAACACGGAAATACAATCTATCAAAGAGAAATTATCATAATTAAATTCCTTGAAATTTAAAATAGTGGGTTTATCAACATCTAACGTTTTGATTTCTTCAATCCCACTTTTATCAATTTTAGCATCAAGATCTGAAAACTCTGAATTTTTGGAACGCCTTCTAGGTAAAGGTGGATCATATTCAGTCCCATCATTATCAAGATTCATATTGCAAACAAAGATTTAATAGGGGACACATCAATAACTTTTATATCTTCATATTTATTTTCATATAAATTTGAAGAACACGCTTTCATAAAGCAATCTTTCTTAGCACGCATCCTAGCGGTTCTTTCTTTGCACTCATCAATGGAAATTCTCATGGCTTTGAGAGATTCGTTGATATCATGCTTAGGAGGAATAGATCTAAACTTTAAAGAATCAACATCAAGAGAAATTCAATCAACGTTCCTAGCCAATTCATCAACTTTAAGCAATTTCTCTTCAAGCAAAGCATTGAAATTCTTTTTTAATTCATAAACTCTTTAACACTAGTCTCAAATTCAGAGGGCATCTTATTAAAGTTTCCATAAGAGTTATTGTAGGAATTACCATAATTATTAGAGGAATTGCTAGGATAAGACCTAGGATTAAAGTTTCCTCTATACGCGTTGTTACCAAAATTATTCCTACCAACAAAATTCACATCCATAGATTCATTATTATTCTCAATCAAAGTAGACAAAGGCATATCATTAGGATCAGAAGAAACACTCTTAATAGCAAATAATTTCATAAGTTCATCCATCTTTCCACTCAAAACATTTATTTCTTATATCGCATGCACCTTTTTATTAGTAGATCTTTCAGTGTGCCATTGAGAATAATTAACCATAATATTATCTAGGAGTTTAGTAGCTTCTCCTAAAGTGATTTCCATAAACGTGCCTCCCGCGGCCGAATCTAAAATATTTCTAGAAGCAAAATTCAATTCGGCATAATTTTTTTGTATAATCATCCACAAATTCAAACCATGAGTAGGGCAATTACGTATCATTAATTTCATCCTCTCCCAAGCTTGTGCAACATGTTCATGATCAAGTTGCTTAAAATTCATAATATCGTTTCTAAGAGAGATGATCTTAGCGGGAGGAAAATACTTAGAGATAAAAGCATCTTTGCACTTATTCCAAGAATCAATACTATTTTTAGGCAAAGACGAAAACCAAGCTTTAGCATGATCTCTAAGCGAAAAAGGAAATAGCTTCAATTTAAAAAAATCATTATCAACATCTTTCTTCTTTTGCATATCACACAAATCAACGAAGCTATTTAGATGAGTAGCGGCATCTTCACTAGGAAGGCCAGTGAATTGATCTTTCATGACAAGATTCAACAAAGCAGCATTGATTTCACAAGATTCAGTATCGGTAAGAGGAGCAATCGGAGTGCTAAAGAAATCATTATTGTTGGTGTTGGTAAAGTCACATAATTTGGTATTATCTTGAGCCATCGTGACAAACAAGCAATCCAACACACGAGCAAACAAAAAGCAAGCGAAAAGAGGCAAACGGAAAAGAGAGGGCGAATAAAACGGCAAGGGTGAAGTGGGGGAGAGGAAAATGAGAGGCAAATGGCAAATAATGTAATGCGGGAGATAAGGGGTTGTGATGGGTACTTGGTATGTTGACTTTTGCGTAGACCTCCCCGGCAACGGCGCCAGAAATCCTTGTTGCTACCTCTTGAGCAATGCGTTGGTTTTCCCTTGAAGAGGAAAGGGTGATGCAACAAAGTAGCGTAAGTATTTCCCTCAGTTTTTGAGAACCAAGGTATCAATCCAGTAGGAGGCTACGCGCAAGTCCCTCGTACATACACAAAACAAATAAATCCTCGCAACCAACGCGATAAGGGGTTGTCAATCCCTTCACGGTCACTTGCGAGAGTGAGATCTGATAGATATGATAGGATAATATTTTTGGTATTTTTATGATAAGATACAAAGTAAAACAAAAGCAAAGTAAAAAGCGAAGGAAATAAATAAGTGTTGGAAGATTAATATGATGAAGATAGACCCGGGGGCCATAGGTTTCACTAGTGGCTTCTCTCAAGAGCATAAGTATTTTACCGTGGGTGAATGAATTACTGTTGAGCAATTGACAGAACTGAGCATAGTTATGCGAATATATAGGTATGATCATGTATATAGGCATGTCCGAGACAAGTAGACCGACTCCTGCCTGCATCTCCTACTATTACTCCACTCATCGACCGCTATCCAGCATGCATCTAGATTATTCAGTTCATGAAAACAGAGTAACACCTTAAGCAAGATGACATGATGTAGAGGGATATATTCATGCAATATGATAAAAACCCCATCTTGTTATCCTCGATGGCAACAACACAGTACGTGCCTTGCTGCCCCATCACACTGGGAAAGGACACCGCAAGATTGAACCCAAAGCTAAGCACTTCTCCCATTGCAAGAAAGATCAATCTAGTAGGCCAAACCAAACTGATAATTTGAAGAGACTTGCAAGGATAACCAATCATACATAAAAGAATTCAGAGAAGATTCAAATATTGTTCATAGATAAATTCGATCATAAACCCACAATTCATCGGTCTCAACAAACACACCACAAAAAGAAGATTACATCGAATAGATCTCCACGAGAGAGGGGAAGAACATTGTATTGAGATCCAAAAAGAGAGAAGAAGCCATCTAGCTACTAACTATGGACCAAAAGGTCTGAGGTAAACTACTCCCACTTCATCGGAGAGGCTATGGTTTTGATGTAGAAGCCCTCCATGATGGATGCCCCCTCCGGCGGAGCTCCGGAACAGGCCCCAAGATGGGATCTCGTGGGTACAGAAGGTTGCGGCGGTGGAGTTAGGTTTTTGGCTCCTGTTCAGATCGTTTGGGGGTACATAGGTATATATAGGAGGAAGGAGTACGTAGGTGGAGCAACAGGGGGCCCACAAGGGTGGAGGGTGCGCCCTGGGGGGGTAGGCGCGCCCCCCTACCTCGTGGCCTCCTGAAGCTTCTCTTACGTAGGGTCCAAGTCTCCTGGATCTTGTTCGTTCCAAAAATCACGCTCCCGAAGGTTTCATTCCGTTTGGACTCCGTTTGATATTCTTTTGTGCGAAATTCTGAAATAGGCAAAAAACAGCAATTCTGGGCTGGGCCTCCGGTTAATAGGTTAGTCCCAAAAATAATTTAAAAGTGAATAATAAAGCCCAATAATGTCCAAAACAGAGGATAATATAGCATGGAGCAATCAAAAATTATAGTTACGTTGGAGACGTATCAGGTGCGCCCCCTACCTCGTGGGCCCCCTGACGCTCCACCGACCTCAACTCCAACTCCATATATTTACTTTCGGGGAGAAAAAATCAGAGAGAAGGATTCATCGCTTTTTACGATACGGAGCCGCCGCCAAGCCCTAAAACCTCTCGGGAGGGCTGATCTGGAGTCCGTTCGGGGCTCCGGAGAGGGGGATTCGTCGCCGTCGTCATCATCAACCATCCTCCATCACCAATTTCATGTTGCTCACCGTCGTGCGTGAGTAATTTTGTTAGGGTTTTGTTAGGCTTGCTGGATGGTGATGGGTTGGATGAGATCTATCATGTAATCGAGTTAGTTTTGTTAGGGTTTGATCCCTAGTATCCACTATGTTCTGAGATTGATGTTGCTATGACTTTGCTATGCTTAATGCTTGTCACTAGGGCCCGAGTGCCATGATTTCAGATCTGAACCTATTATGTTTTCATGTATATATGTGAGTTCTTGATCCTATCTTGCACGTCTATAGTCACCTATTATGTGTTATGATCCGGCAACCCCGAAGTGACAATAATCGGGACCACTCCCGGTGATGACCATAGTTTGAGGAGTTCATGTATTCACTATGTGCTAATGCTTTGTTCCGGTACTCTATTAAAATGAGGCCTTAATATCCCTTAGTTTCCATTAGGACCCCTCTGCCACGGGAGGGTAGGACAAAAGATGTCATGCAAGTTCTTTTTCATAAGAACATATGACTATATTCGGAATACATGCCTACATTATATTGATGAATTGGAGCTAGTTCTGTGTCACCCAATGTTATGACTATTACATGATAAACCGCATCCGGCATAATTCTCCATCACCGATCCAATGCCTACGAGCTTTTCACATATTGTTCTTCACTTATTTACTTTTCCGTTACATCTTGTTACAATCACTACAAAACACCAAAAATATTACTTTTGCTACTGTTACCTTTTTTACCGTTACCACTACTATCATATTACTTTGCTACTAAATACTTTGCTGCAGATACTAAGTTATCCAGGTGTGGTTGAATTGACAACTCAACTGCTAATACTTGAGAATATTCTTTGGCTCCCCTTGTGTCGAATCAACAAATTTGGGTTGAATACTCTACCCTTGAAAACTGTTGCGATCCCCTATACTTGTGGGTTATCAAGACTATTTTCTGGCGCTGTTGCCGGGGATCATAGCTCCTTCTTTGAGTCACATGGGATTTATATCTGCTAGTCACTATGAAGAACTTGAAAGACGCTAAGACAACAATTTATCCCTCAACTACGAGGGGAGGTAAGGAACTGCCATCTAGCTCTACACTTGATTCACCTTCTGTTTTGAGTAAGCTTGCGACACCTAAACCTGCTTCTGCTATTCGTTCTGATATGTCGCATGTTATTGATGATGCCACTTCTGCTCTGCATGATACTTATGATGAAACTACTTCTATGCTTGATACTACTGTGCCACTTAGTGAATTTCTTGATGAACAAGTTGCTAGGGCTAGAGAGAAATAAATTATTAAAACTGATTATATAGATGAAAGGGATGATGAAGACCTGCCTGTTATTCTTGAGGGTTATGTTTTTGAAAAATAAGCTGCTTTAGCTATTTTAGCTTGCAAAGATAGATATGATCTCAAGAGGTTATTAGTTAAATGGAAGCAGCAATCTCTTAATGCTAGAATGAAACCTGACCCTGCTTTTGCTACTTCACCTATACGTATTCTTGATAAGGATTACGAATTCTCTGTTGATCCTGATATAATTACTTTGGTTGAATCTGATCCTTTTCATGGCTATGAATCAAACTGTTGTGGCACATCTTACTAAATTAAATGATATAGCCACCCTGTTCACTAATGATGAGAGATCTCGCTACTTCTATATCCTTAAAATATTTCTGTTCTCACTAAAGGGTGATGATAAGATATGGTTTAATTCTCTTGATCCTGGTTGTGTGCGTAGTCCCCAGGGTATGATTTATTACTTCTCTCTAAATACTTCCCTGCTCATAAGAAACAAGCTGCTTTGAGGGATATTTATAATTTTGTGCAAATTGAAGAAGAGAGTCTCCCACAAGCTTGGGGGAGGCTTCTCAAGTTACTTAATGCTTTGCCTGATCATCCTCTCAAGAAAAATGAAATACTTGATATCTTTTATAATGGACTAACCGATGCTTCCAGAGATTACCTGGATAGTTGTGCTGGTTCTGTTTTCAGGGAAAGAACACCGGATGAAGCTGAAATTCTATTGAATAATATGTTGACAAATGAAAATAATTGGACACTTCCCGAGCCAGCTCCTGAGCCAATTCCTGAGCCTATTCCTAAACCAACTCCGAAGAAGAGGGGTGTTCTATTTCTCAGTCCCGAAGATATGTAAGAGGCAAAGAAATCTATGAAAGAAAAAGGTATTAAAGCTGAAGATGTTAAGAATTTACCTCCTATTTAAGAAATACATGGCCTAAATCTACCGCGTGTTGAAGAAACATATGATCTTAATCCATTACCTATTGAAGAAACTCATGGTCTTGATAACCCGACACAGGTAGTAAAGGTAAATTCTCTCTATAGATATGATAAAGCTGAAATCTCTCCTACTAAGATTGCTAGCCAATGTTTGGATGAGTTTGATAATTTTATTGTCAAACAAGAAAATTTCAATGCTTATTTTGGTAGACAATTAAAACAAAATGCTTATATGATTGAACACTTGGGTGATTATATGGCTAATGTTAAAGGTGAACTTAGACTTATTAGTAAACATGCTTCTATGGTTACCACTCAAGTAGAACAAGTACTTAAAGCTCAAAATGATTTGCTCAATGAAATGAATAGTAAGAAAAATGATTATGCTGTTAGAGTGGCTACTAGAACTAATAAGATGACTCAGGAACCTTTGTATCCTGAAGGCCACCCTAAGAGAATTGAGCAAGATTCTCAGAGAAATAATATTGATGCACCTAGTCCTTCTAAAAAGAAGAAAAAGAAAATTGATAGCAGTTGGCATGCTTCTAGTGAACCTGTTATTTGAAACACACGAGAATCCAAATGATATTTCTATTTCGATGTCAAACACAATCTGTAATGAACATGAGCCTAGTGAAAATATTAATGATAATGTTCATGATGATGCTCAACCTAGTAATGATAATGATGTAGAAATTGAACCTGCTATTGATCTTGATAACCCACAATCAAAGAATCAATGTTATGATAAGAGAGACTTTGTTGCTAGGAAACATGGTAAAGAAAGAGAACCATGGGTTCAGAAACCCATGCCTTTTCCTCCAAAACCATCCAAGAAAAAGGATGATGAGGATTTTGAGCGCTTTGCTCAAATGATCAGACCTATCTTTTTGCGTATGCGATTAACTGATATGCTCAAAATGAATCCTTATGCTAAGTATATGAAAGATATTGTTACAAATAAAAGAAAGATACCGGAAGCTGAAATTTCCACCATGCTTGCTAATTATACTTTTAAGGGTTGAATACTGCAGGGGCTGTTATTGATTGCAACAAAGGCAATGTCACTTTTCACGTTAATGGCAATGAGCATACGGTACACTTTCCGAGGAAACAACCTCAAGTTCATAGTATAAATTCTATTGGAAAAATTCCATCGATTATTTTTGGAGGTTTTGAATTTCCTCTTCCCTCTGTCAAGAAGAAATATGATATTCTTATTATTGGGGATGTGCATATCCCGTTGAGGTAACATAGTGTTATTCGAAATTTCTCCGGTTCCATGTTATTCGAAATGAGTTTGTTAACAAGAGTTGATCAACCTTGTTAGTGGATTCCTTTTGATGAGCATGAGATGGATGAAACTAGAAGGCAGAACCTTCTGTACCCTCTCTCTCTACCTCCTGTTATTTAGTTGAAATAAAGTAAAAATAGTATTTTCCTGTCTGTTTTTTGGTTTATCCGTGCAATATAAAAATACCCCGAAAATAAAAGTTCTCCAAATGCCCTGAAAATGGAATATGATTTTTTTAGAATTTTTGACAATATCTGGCACTGAGAACACATCAGTAGGGGCAAGCACCTGGCCACGAGGGTGGAGGGTGCGCCCTACCCCCTGGGCGCGCCCCCCTGCCTCGTGGGCCCATGGTGGCTCCCCTCCACTTATTCTTGCACCCACATACTTCTTCTTCCTCCCACAAACACCAATATCCAGCTCAATTAGGAGTTCTAGCTCATTTTGCTGCGATTTTTGATCTCCTTGCTCAAAGCACCTCTCACAAAACTGCTTGGGGATATTGTTCCTTGGTATGTGACTCCTCCATTGGTCCAATTAGTTTTTCTTCTAGTGCTTTATTCATTGCAAATTTGTGCTGCCTAGGTGACCATGTTCTTGAGCTTGCATGTCAAATTTATATGGTTCCGAGTAGTTCTAATGCTTGATATAGGCTCTAGGCACTTGTAGGAGTAGTTGTTATCAATTTTATTGAGCTTGGCTCACTTTTGTTTGAAGTTACTAAAAATTTCAGAAAATTTCAGAAAATAATGAAGAGATTTTTGAGGGGCTCATCGAGCCGAAGCTCAAATGAAAAGCAGAATGAAGAAGCACAAAGGCCCAAATATAATTTGCCTCGCACCGCGGAGGTTCAGCCGTGTGAATGGCCTTCCGATGATTTCTTGAGAGAAGTCGGGATTTATGATGATTTCTATTCATTGGCTGAGAATGCTGGCCTCACCGATTTCCTTCGCGACCAACGTCATCAGTATCTCTTACTCACCAATACCTTTGTGCAAAACTTTTACTATTTTCCTAAAGAAACACCTCCTTCAGTAGAGTTTCATTTATATGATGTTGTTAAGAAGATGCCACTAGATGAATTTTGCAAGGTTTGCAAAATACCCTTCGAGGGTACCTTAGATGAACCAAATCGCAAAGATGTGGATGGGTTTATTGACACTATTACTGTAGGGGAAACTAGGAAGGTTTCCGATGCAAGAATCACTAGCATATATTTTCCTGTTTTACGCTACTTTGCCATATTTGCTAGTCGTTGCTTAATTGGTCACGGAAACTGTGGAAACCTTAGTGTTCCTGATATTATCAACTTGTTCCATGGTTTATTCCGGGATAACACTGTTAGTATGGGCGGAATTATTGCTAAACGGTTAAGTTTGAACCGTACAAAGGGCCCCATCTTTGGAGGTATTTATGCTTCACGCCTTGCTGCACATTATAACATACCTATTAGGCACTATGAGAAAGAAGAAAAATTGTTGCCCAATGCTTATTTAGATTATAAGAGTATGGTAGCACATGATTTCATTGTTAAGAATAGGGAAGGGGAGCTTAAATACAAATTGTTCTTTGATAAACATCACCCTAAGACTATTACCTTGCCTGCTCCCTCCTTGTTTAATTTATCTACAGGTCTGTATCTCGTTCCGTGGGTGGCCATTCACGCCTACCGGAACCCTACACCAGCCCCTGAGCCGGAACCACAATTTGAGCCTCCAGGACAGTCTGATTACTTTCGGGATCCGGAGATGACTTCCAGCCAGTGGCATTCAGAGTCTTCTTCATCTCAGTACGACCCCGACTACAACTATGGATATCCGCCAGGCCATCCGTGGCAATGAATCAACTTAGGCCAAAATCCTAAGCTTGGGGGAGTACGTATTTCTCACCGACATTACATTCATGTTCACACACTCATTGTTAGATGTCGGTGCTCATACTCTTTCACTGTACTATCCATGCTAGTTTATTTACTTTTTCCTGCTTTCTTCTTGTGTGTTTGTTAACCCTTAAGAAAAACCAAAAAAAATTAGTGTAGCTTTTAGTTAGTTTACTTTCTTGCTGTAGTAGTAATAATTAAAAAGAAAACCCAAAAATATTTCCCGTTCTTCTTTTGCTTGTTGGGAGCTTTCCCGTGTAAATAGTTTTATTTCTTTTCTTTTCTTTGGGGGTCGATAGGAGAAGACCATAATTAAATTGTTGCAGTGGCTCTTATATGCAATATTGTTGATTTAACCAAGAGACCATATTGCCTTGTCTTCTCTTGTTTATTGAATGCTCGCAGATTCCAGCTTAGTCCAATGCACGTGCACTCTTATTATTTTATATCGTTCGGTCGTGCAAGTGAAAGGCAATTATGACGATATATGATGGACTAACTGAGATGAGAAAAGCTGGTATGAACTCGACCTCTCTTGTTTTTGTAAATATGATTAGTTCATCTTTCCGGATTCAGCCTATTATGAATAAACATGTTTGCAATGACAATTAGATATCATAGTTGCTCGTGCCATGCTTGATTAGCTATGAGTTATAATGGTTTACCTTGCGTGCCAACATGCTATTAAAATGGTTGTGATGTGGTATAGTGGGGTGGTATCCTCCTTTGAATAATTTAAGTGACTTGACTTGGCACATGTTCACACATGTAGTTGAAATAAATCAACATAGCCTTCATGATATTTATGTTCATGGTGGATTATATCCTACTCATGCTTGTACTCAATGTTTATTAATTTTAATGCATGTTCATGACTGTTGTCGCTCTCTAGTTGGTCGCTTCCCAGTCTTTTGCTAGTCTTCACTTGTATTAAGTGGGAATACTGCTTGTGCATCCAATCCTTTAAACCCCAAAGTTATTCAATATGAGTCCACCATACCTTCCTATATGCGGTATCTACCTGCCATTCCAAGTAAATTTGTATGTGCCAAACTCTAAACCTTCAAATAAACATTCTGTTTTGTATGCTCGAATAGCTCATGTATCAACTAGGGCTTTCCGTATCTTCCATGCTAGGCGGGTTATTCTCAAGAGGAGTGGACTCCGCTCCTCACTCACGAGAAAATGGCTGGTCACCGGAATGCCCAGTCCCATGCTTTATGTAAGCTAAATCAAAATAATTGCAAACAAAACTCCCCCTGGGACTGTTGCTAGTTGGAGGCACTTGTTGTTTCAAGCAAGCCATGGATTGATGCTTGTTGGTGGAGGGGGAGTATAAACTTTACCATTCTGTTTGGGAACCGCCTATAATGTGTGTAGCATGGAAGATATCGCCATCTCTTGGTTGTTTTGTTGACAATGAAAGTATGCCGCTCAAAATATTATTTATCTCTATTTCAAAACCAAGCTCTAGCACCTCTACAAATCCCTGCTTCCCTCTGCGAAGGGCCTATCTATTTACTTTTATGTTGAGTCATCACCCTCTTATTAAAAAGCACCAGCTGGACTATTAATTTATATTGGGTATGACTATGACTGGATCTCTTTTACCATGAATTACAATGTCTAGTCAGTCCTTGATCTTTAAAGGTGCTCTGCATTTATGTTTTGCGATCTCAGAAAGGGCTAGTGAGATACCATCTTGTTATATCATATCATGATTGTTTTAAGAAAGTGTTGTCATTCGAGTTTATTATTATGGCTCGCTAGTTGATTATGCCGTTGATATGAGTAAACATGAGACCTAAGAGTTATTGTGAATGTGGTTAGTCATAATCTTTGCTGAAAACTTGAATGTTGGCTTTACATATTTACAACAACAAGAGCAAATGAGTTTTTAAAAGTTTTTCTTTATCACTTTCAATTTATCAACTGAATTGCTTGAGGACAAGCAAAGGTTTAAGCTTGGGGAGTTGATACGTCTCCGTCAGATCTACTTTTCCAAACACTTTTGCCCTTGTTTTGGACTCTAACTTGCATGATTTGAATCGAACTAACCGGATCGACGCTGTTTTCGGCAGACTTTCCATGGTGTTATTTATGTGCGTAAACAAAAGTTCTCGGAATGACCTGAAACTCCACGGAACATCTATTTGGAAAATAAGAAAAATACCGGAAGAAAAATCCACGTCAGGGGGCCCACACCCTGTCCACGAGGGTGGAGGGCGCACCTGCCCCCTAGGGCGCACCCCCTACCTCGTGGGCCCCCTGACGCTCCACCGACCTCAACTCCAACTCCATATATTCACTTTCGGGGAGAAAAAAAATCAGAGAGAAGGATTCATCATGTTTTACGATACGGAGCCGCCGCCAAGCCCTAAAACCTCTGGAGTCCGTTCGGGGCTCCGGAGAGGGGGATTCGTCGCTGTCGTCATCATCAACCATCCTCGATCACCAATTTCATGATGATCACCGCCGTGCGTGAGTAATTCCATCGTAGGCTTGCTGGACGGTGATGGCTTGGATGAGATCTATCATGTAATCGAGTTAGTTTTGTTAGGATTTGATCCCTAGTATCCACTATGTTCTGAGATTGATGTTGCTATGACTTTGCTATGCTTAATGCTTGTCACTAGGGCCCGAGTGCCATGATTTCAGACCTGAACCTATTATGTTTTCATGAATATATGTGAGTTCTTGATCCTATCTTGCAAGTCAATAGTCACCTACTATGTGTTATGATCCGGCAACCCCGAAGTGACAATAATCGGGACCACTCCCGGTGATGACCGTAGTTTGAGGAGTTCATGTATTTACTATGTGCTATTGCTTTGTTCCGGTACTCTATTAAAATGAGGCCTTAATATCCCTTAGTTTCCATTAGGACCCCGCTGCCACGGGAGGGTAGGACAAAAGATGTCATGCAAGTTCTTTTCCATAAACACGTATGACTATATTCGGAATACATGCCTACATTATATTGATGAATTGGAGCTAGTTTTGTGTCACCCTATGTTATGACTGTTACATGATGAACCGCATCCGGCATAATTCTCCATCACCGATCCAATGCCTACGAGATTTTCACATATTGTTCTTCGCTTATTTACTTTTCCGTTGCTACTGTTACAATCACTACAAAACACCAAAAATATTACTTTTGCTACTGTTACCTTTGTTACCGTTACCACTACTATCATATTACTTTGCTACTAAATACTTTGCTGTAGATACTAAGTTATCCAGGTGTGGTTGAATTGACAACTAAACTGCTAATACTTGAGAATGTTCTTTGGCTCCCCTTGTGTCGAATCAATAAATTTGGGTTGAATACTCTACCCTCAAAAACTGTTGCGATCCCCTACACTTGTGGGTTATCAAGGGCCCGTGGTCGCCGAGGGTGCCGCTAGCGTCCTCTCGGCCCCTTGGTCTCGTCCTGGTTTCCGGACTCCCCAATGGTGGTCGAGGGTGGCGCAGGGCGGGGCCCTCGACTGGCGATATGAAGCAAGGCTCGCGCGTGTGAAGGTCTCCGCTCGTGACACTCTCACGTAATAATGAGTGGAGCTGTACACGCCCCAGAGTCTCTGGAGTGCCGCTCTCGGGCCTCGAGGGCTCCCGCCCACATCCTAGTGGAAGCACCATGCTCCGCGCTGGCCGTCGACACTGTCCCCCAATGACTATGCTCACAGCGAGTGAAAGTACTTAGCTTCGCGCTAGTGGGAAGACAAGAAGACTAGCTAGGTGCCGGACGCGACTATTTGCTTTCAACCTCTTTTCTGTAGCTCAATTTGCAGCCTTTTGGATTTGAATTTGAAGTCGTATTTTCATGGACAAGCGCGGGGGGGTGTCTTTTCTCGTTCATGTTGATTTTGTGAGTTTTCTTTATTCGTGCCTTTTTTTGAGATTCGCGTCTGCTACCTCCCCCCTTCAGAGCACCTCGCGAGCGGGGGCTGGGCGTGGTATGTCCGTGTTACGCTCGCACCCCACCATGACTGGTGCTAGCTCCTCGTGAGGCCCTCTCAGGCGGACTAGCAGACTCCTCCGGAGCCCAAAGCCTCGCGAGCCCGCAAAGGACTCCCCTCGGGAGAAATACACATCCGCAGCTGCCAAATCAGTTTGAAGCCTGCCTGGACTAAGGTAAGTTACAGCAGCAAGCCCGCGAGGGGCTCACGAGCTTACAAAAGCGCGTTTCAAGTCTGGCCTAAGAAATAAAATGGTAGTCTGTTTACATGAGGGGCTCCCCCTCCCCAAAATGCTCTTACATCCTGAGGGGCCGTGCCCAAGCTTTTGCATGCATGTTCAAAATAAAGGAGCACGGGCTCAGTCGGACATGTCGCTCGCTGCATCTTCCGAATCACTCCCAGACATGCTGCTGGCGCCGTGGCTGGCGCTATCTTCACCGTCATCAACCGCGCCACCCTCATCCTCCATGAACACCACCGCGTCGTCATCAGAAACGAAGGCCCTGACCAGAGCATCCACATTGTCATCCACCCAGCGCACCAGGTTGTCCCGAATGACTCCGGGCACTGGGGCGATGGCGGTGTCGAAGTCAAAGTGGGGATTGGTGTTCTGGAGATGACTGAAGACGCGAGAAAACACGCGCCCGGGGAGGCCACGACTCTTTTCATCAACAAGCTCGCGAGCCCTCTCGGCCCGGTCCTCCAGGCGCATCACGATGTTGGTGAAGAAGCGGAGATGACCGGCATAGTCTTCCGCATGGGGATGAGGGGCATGCTCATCGCAGATGACGCCCAGCGCCTAGTTGGCCCTTACCCTGAGGTCCCGGAGCATGGTGTGTGTTCGTGTTGCAACGTCTGCCGGCGGATTGCCTCCTCCTTGCTCTGCTACGCGAGGGACTTGGCATCGGTGACTCGCCGCTGAAGTGGGAGCAGTTCAGGACGGGCGGAGGCCAGCTCGGCCTGCACGGAGACCAGGGCAGCCACGGCGGCCTTCTCGCGCTACTCCGCTTCAGCCAACCTTAACCTAAGGGCGGCGGTTCTGCCCTCAGCTTCAGCTTCCAAGAGCTTTAGCTTCAGGTCCTGTCTGTTGGCAAGGTCTGCGCGGCCCTCCGCCACCCTGCGGTCAACCTCTTCCTAGATCCTGGCCTCGAGCGCACTCACGGTGTCCTCCGCCCGGGCGACCTGGCGCCCCCTCGTCTCCAACTATTCAAGCTCGAGGCTGCGCTCCGTGGCCTCCAGCACCAGCGCCTCCTCGCGCCTCAAGATCTCCTCCTCTTCGGAAGGCGCCCCCTTCATCGACGCCAAGGCAGCCCTGTGCACCTCAACTTGTTGCTCCAGGGAGGCGTTCAGGGCCTGGAGCTCCTACCTGCGCTTCTCTGCGACCTCGCGGTGGTGGTCAGCCCCCTGGCCTCCCCCGAGGCTCGGGTGCTGGCCTCGCGCGAGGCTTCAAGGGATGCCTCGGCCTTCGTGTCAGCGTGCTCACGCTGGAGATGCCCGAGGTTGATGGCCACCTTCAGTTGATGCCATTCGTCCACTAGCTGAAGGCCTTCGGTCTCGAGGCGTGCATCGACATCCGCGAGCTCTTCCCCAAGTCGGCTTAGCGCACTCATCGCCTCTCGAAAGAGCTCGTGGTGGACAGCACCCACCTTGCGCGCAAGCTCGAACGCACGACCGGGCATGTCCTCCACGCCGGAGGTCGTTGAAGAGGTTCGAAGTGGCTCGCCTCCTCCCAGCAGGGGCTGGAGGCCGGCACCTTTCCAGTTACCCTCCGGGCCTCGGTAGGGGCCCAGAGGGGCGGAGGCTCGTTACTCGAAGAAGAGGCCGGGGCCGAGGTCACCCAACTGCGGTCAATAACCAGAGGAGGAGCCCTTAGCACACCTTCTGCACCCCGGGTAGGACCACGAAGGAGGGACGACAAGAACGCGGGGTCAAGACGCCAAGCCGGCACGTCCACTTCTCCAGCCGGCCTCGAGCCCGGCATGACGGGCTGGCGTACGACACTCAAGGCCAACGGAGGACTCGAGGCAGGAGGAGGTTGCTTCTCAGGAGACTTCGTCGCCTTGGCAGAAGGGGCCCTGAGGAACACGATCAAGAGGGGAAGCAGCACTCAAGAAATTACAAAGGTAAAGTACTCACTCGTCTATGGAAATATACTTCCTCCGCTTCAATGGCCGGAAGGCATCGCCTCTGTAGCTTGGAGACCCCTTCCTCTTGCGGAGCGCGTCGAAGTTCGGTCGGAGCCGGCCGAAGCCCTGGGTGCGGTCACCATCGCCGGGCGCGGCTGGTGTGGCTTCTGAGGAGGCGACCTCAGGAGTGCCGGGCTGCACGGAGCCCTCGGCCTCTGCCTCGCGGTGACCCGCTTGGGCCTCGGGGGCTTCAGCCTCAGGAGCAGCGGACTGCGTCGTCCCCCCGGCCGCTTCTTCAGGGCAGCTCCCTCGGACCCCAGGAGATGGCGCTTCAGGAGCCCCAAGCGACGACGGCTCCTCAGCAGCCGCGTCGCCAGGATTGGACAGCGGTCGCCCCCTGCGCCCACTTCTGGGGCGAGTGCCACGCTGGCAGAGGGCAGGGGAACCACGAAGACAGGGCTCTCACGAGGCCCTTCAAGGCCAACCGGGCCTAGTCCCCATTCGTCGAAGGGGGGCATCTGCCTCACGAACTTCACCTTGTTTGAGCAGCAGTACAAGAGACAGCCCTCCTCCAGCATGTTGGCTGGCGACGGGTCCCCCATCAGAAGCTCAAGCACAGTTCGTTGCGCCTTAAGAGGGAGCCCGGGCTCGTGGAGCCTAATGCGGTCCTTGCTGCCGGAGAAGGTCCACATTGGACGGGAGTGGCGCTGGAACGGAGCGATACGACGCCGGATGAACTCCTTCACCACCATGGGCGCCATAACGTCGAGGTCCTTCAGCCTAGTCAGCCGACGCCAGACATAGGCAAGACGCGGGTCAGCGAGCTTCTCGTGCCCCCAGCCGGAGCTGGGAGTAGCGGGTGCCGTCGGAAGCGAGAGCAGGGGGCTGAACACGCCGGCGTCCACGAACACCCACCATCTCTGAAACCCGCTCACACGCGGAGAGAGATCAAAGTCAATCCCCGAACCGGTAGTCGCAGCCACGACTTGGAAGCTCATGCATCCCGACCGCTGTCGGGGGTTGGTCAGATGCAAGAAGAAGAAGTGGCGAAGCAAGGCCACGGAAGGAGTGATGCCCAGCATGGCCCCGCAGACAAAGGAGAAGACAACAAGAACGATGACGGACGGGGGATCCAGGTGCATCATATTGATTTGGTAGTGGGAAAGTACGACATTGAAGAAGGCGGAGAAAGGGGGAATCAGGCCAGCCCACAGGGCGTGAAGATGAATGTGGACCTTGGTGGCTGTCCTATAGACCGCAGCGCAGGATGCGGGCCAGGCCACCGTCTTAGCCCACTCGTTGGAATCCGCAGCGAGCGCTGGGCGGACCTTGTCCATCGCCTCCTGGTTGAGCACCACCGACCGCTCAACGATGGGCTCGAAGGCTGGCGGGGATTCGGCTGGAGCCTGGGGCTTCTTCTTCCCCTTCTTCGTCCTGCTCGACACCATGGCGATCGAGAGGACAGGGTCTTGATCGGATTGGGGGAGGAGACCGTGGGTTTCGGGAAGGTGGAGGAGTTGAGAAGTGCGCCCCTAGTGATGAGGGTGGAGCTGTGTAGACCATGGTGGCCGCCTAGCCAAGCGGATATCAAGGCAGCGTGGGGAAGAGGAGACGCCCACGTCCTGTCAATCACCACATGTCAATCAAGGCCGCAGGCGGTTGGGGCCCGCGGCGCTCCACACTTGCCCTTTGGCTCTGCCTCGAAGCTAAGTACGAGCGCGCCTTGGGCCCGGGGGCTACCGTCGGTGTTCTGGGAACGAGGGTCCCCAGACTTTCCCACCTACGGCCCACAACATGGTTCCATCGACGGCCTGGTACGGCCCATCTTCATCGACAACCACTCAAGAGCCTCTCGAGGGGCCAGGCCTCGCGAGGCGGACGACACAAGACCTCCTCAAGGGCAGCCTCACTAGGCTGGCTCGCGAGGAGCGGAGCTATCAAGGCGGAGGGGTACCTCGCGAGGTTCACGTGACGTGAGTCATGACGATCAAGGCCAGGCGGGCGCCAGCGGGCGCAGAGTGCCAGTTGCCTATTTTGTGCTAAAGGCGCAAGCGCAGGCGAGGAGTCCCGAGGCATCAGGCAAAGGTTTTCACATCGGTGCAACAAGACCAATACTAGCAGGACCACAAGACGGAGGTCACCGCGGAGCCCACGACGGCGTCACCACCAGCGCCTTTGGCAGGCGAAGACCACTTTTGTTAGGATAGCTTGTACTCGTTGTTGATGACCCACAAGTATAGGGGATCGATCATAGTCCTTTTGATAAGTAAGAGTGTCGAACCCAACGAGGAGCAGAAGGAAATGATAAGCGGTTTTCAGCAAGGTATTCTCTGCAAGCACCGAAATTATAGGTAACAGATAGTTTTGTGATAAGATAATTTGTAACGAGCAACAAGTAACAAAAGTAAATAAAGTGCAGCAAGGTGGCCCAATCCTTTTTTTAGCAAAGGACAAGCCTGGACAAACTCTTATATAGAGGAAAACGCCCCCGAGGACACATGGGAATTATCGTCAAGCTAGTTTTCATCACGTTCATATGATTCACGTTCGGTACTTTGATAATTTGATATGTGGGTGGACCGGTGCTTGGGTGTTGTCCTTACTTGGACAAGCATCCCACTTATGATTAACACCTATTGCAAGCATTCACAACTACAATAGAAGTATTAAGGTAAACCTAACCTTAGCATGAAACATATGGATCCAAATCAGCCCCTTACGAAGCAACGCATAAACTAGGGTTTAAGCTTCTGTCACTCTAGCAACCCATCATCTACTTATTACTTCCCAATGCCTTCCTCTAGGCCCAAATAATGGTGAAGTGTCATGTAGTCGACGTTCACATAACACCCCTAGAGGATAGACAACATACATCTCATCAAAATATTGAACGAATACCAAATTCACATGACTACTAATAGCAAGACTTCTCCCATGTCCTCAGGAACAAACGTAACTACTCATAAAGCATATCCATGTTCATAATCAGAGGAGTATTAATATGCATAAAGGATCTGAACATATGATCTTCCACCAAATAAACCAACTAGCATCAACTACAAGGAGTAATCAACACTACTAGCAACCTCTGTGTACCAATCCGGACTACGAGACAAGAATTGGATACAAGAGATGAACTAGGGTTTGAGAGGAGATGGTGCTGGTGAAGATGTTGATGGTGATTGGCCCCCTCCCGATGAGAGGAGCGGGTGATGACGATGGCGATGATTTCCCCCTCTCGGAGGGAAGTGTCCCCGGCAGAACAGCTCAGCCGGAGCCTTAGATTGGTTCCGCCAAGGTTCAGTCTCGTCCCGAAAGCTTGCTTATGATTTTTGTTCGGACGAAATACTTCATATAGCAGAAGATGGGCACCGGAGGGCCAACAGGGGGCCCACGAGGTAGGGGGCACGCCCCCCACCCTCGTGGCCAGGGTGTGGGCCCCCTCTGATATTTCTTTCGCTCAGTATTTTTTTTATTTCCAAAAGCAACTTTCGTGGAGTTTCAAGACTTTTGGAGTTGTGCAGAATAGGTCTCTAATATTTGCTCATTTTCCAGACCAGAATTCCAGCTGTCGGCATTCTCCCTGCTTATGTAAACCTTGTAAAATAAGAGAGAACAGGCATAAGTATTGTGACATAATGTGTAATAACAACCCATAATGCAATAAATAGCAATATAAAAGCATGATGCAAAATGGACGTATCAACTCCCCCAAGCTTAGACCTCGCTTGTCCTCAAGAGGAAGCCGATAACGATAAATATGTCCACATGTTTAGAGGTGGAGGTGTCGATAAAATAAAATACGGACATGAGGGCATCATGGTTAATCTTATAACAACAACATATATGGATATTGTCATATGATTTCTTATGCTCAAGTAATAATCTATCCACAATGCAAAGTATGAATCAGAAACTTTATTGAGAACTAACAAACTATAATCTCGATCCTTTGAAGCAATTGCAATTTATCATAACATCGTAAAGAGTCTATGTCGAGCTTTTAGCAAGTCCACATACTCAACTATCATTTAGTCCTTCACAATTGCTAACACTCACGCAATACTTGTGGTTACGGAGTTTTAGTCGGACACAGAGAAAGATAGGGGCTTATAGTTTCGCCTCCCAACCTCTTACCTCAAGGGTAATGTCAACAATAATAGTTCATGCTAACCTACATCCAATTAGATATATATATATATATCAGGATCTTTCCAACATCATGTGCTTGCCAAAGGATAAAATGTAAAAAGGAAAGGTGAAGATCACCATGAATCTTGCATAAAGTAGAAGATAATAATAAAAGATAGGCCCTTCGTAGAGGGAAGCAGAGGTTGCCATGCGCTTTCAGGGTTGGATGCACAAAATCTTAATCTGAAAAGAACGTCACTTTATATTGCCACTTGTGATATGGACCTTTATTATGCAGTCCATCGCTTTTATTTCTTCCACATCACAAGATCGTATAAATTTTATTTCCTCCACACCAATCAATCATACATATTTAGAGAGAATTTTTTATTGCTTGCACCGATGACAACTTACTTGAAGGATTTACTCAATCCATAGGTAGATATGGTGGACTCTCATGGCAAAACTGGTTTAAGGGTATTTGGAAGCACAAGTAGTATCTCTACTTGGTGCAAAGAATTTGTCTAGCATGAGGGGGAAAGGCAAGCTCAACATGTTGGATGATCCATGACAATATACTTTATCTCAGATATAAGAAAACATAACCCATTACGTTGTCTTCCTTGTCCAACATCAACTCTTTATCATGTCATATTTTAATGAGTGCTCCCAATCACAAAAGATGTCCAAAATAGTGTATTTATATGTGAAACCTCTCTTTCTTTAGTACCTCCTATTAATTGCAACGATGACCAAAACTAAATTTGTCAACCCTCAACAAATTTTAATCATCATACTCTTTCTATGTGAAGTCATTACTCTCCATAAGATCAATATGATATGTTTGTTTCTTTTTATTATTTTCTCTTTTTTTTATTCACTCAAGATCATAGCAAGATAATCAAGCCCTTAACTCAACACTAATCTTTATTACATAGCTCACGGATTCGATTACATAGAGGGATCATAAGGCAAAACTCAAAACTAGATCATACCAAAACTTTGTTCTACTAGATCAAGATACTACTAAAAGGATCGAACTAAGAAAAAATGTAAAGATAGAGATGTGATGGTGATACGATACCGGGGCACCTCCCCCAAGCTTGGCAAGGGGAGTTCCCATATCCATATGATTATATCTCTTTCTTCGGAGGTGGTGATGATGGGGTTGTTGATGATGTAAATTGTGCTTTCAGCTTCTTCATATTGTAATTGAGGAGAGCAATTTCCTCCTTTAAATCATCGACCTCCGATTCCAGCTTCAAGATCTTGTCACATAAATCTCCTTTGCTTTTCTGTCGAAAACGAGAAGGAATAGATCGATTGTTAGATAGTTTAACCCTCTTAGGGAGACTAGACTTCTTGAACTTCACATGCATATCCCCAGGTTGAGGTAAAGGGACATCCTCCTGCTCTGAGCTTGAATCGTTAATCCTCATCAAATGCGCATCCTCCTCCTCATCCGTAGTTCGACCACAAGGAGATAGATCCCCATAGGTCTTTGGGTCAGCTATGAGGTGCGAGGCATAGCTCTCTCCATCGGAATCCTGAGATGACATCTTGCTCCAAATCTGCTATAGAAGCAGCTTGAAACGAAAATAGAGGATATTTGCGTGATATAGGAGTCAAAACCTTCGGGAGATTATATAATAAATTTTTACCGACCAAAATACGTATCATGCAAGAAAACGGAGTCTGGAGAGCGCACGAGGTGCCCACGAGGCAGGGGGTAGGGCACGCCCTCCACCCTCGTGGAGCCCTCGTGTCCTTCCAGGACTGCTTCTTATTTTTCTATTTTTCTAAATATTCCAAAACGGAGAAAAATTGCCATTAGAACTGTTTTGGAGTCGGTTTACTTACCGTACCACATACCTATTCCTTTTCAGAGTCTGAAACGTTCCGGAAAGTGTCCCTTATGTATTCCTCCGGGGTTACAGTTTCAATAACATTAGTTTCAACATTTATAGGATTACCTGAGATATAATGTTTGATTCTTTGACCGTTCACCACCCTCGGATTTGTGCCTTCGAAGTTGTTGATTTTTATGGCACTGGAACGATAGACCTCCTCGATAACGTAAGGACCTTCCTGTTTAGAGAGAAGTTTTCCTGCAAAAAATCTTAAACGAGAGTTGTATAGCAATACATAATCACCTACATTAAACTCGCGCTTTTGTATCCTTTTGTCATGCCATATTTTAACTTTTTCTTTAAACAACTTGGCATTCTCATAGGCTTGGGTTCTCCATTCATCAAGTGAGCTAATGTCGAATAACCTCTTCTCACCGGCAAGTTTGAAATCATAATTGAGCTCTTTAATAGCCCAATATGCCTTATGTTCTAGTTCGAGAGGTAAGTGACATGCTTTTCCATAAACCATTTTATACGGAAACATACCCATAGGATTTTTATATGCAGTTCTATATGCCCATAATGCATCATCAAGTTTCTAGGACCAATTCTTTCTATATCTATTAACAGTCTTTTGCAAAATTAATTTGAGCTCTCTATTGCTCAATTCTACTTGACCACTGGACCGCAGGTGATAAGGAGATGCAATTCTATGATTAACATCATACTTAGCAAGCATTTTACTGAAAGCACCATGAATAAAATGTGAACCACCATCAGTCATTAAATATCTAGAGACTCCAAACCTCAAAAAAATAACTTCTTTAAGCATCTTAATAGAGGTGTTATGATCAGCGCTACTAGTCGGAATAGCTTCTACCCACTTAGTAACGTAATCAACAACAACTAAAATATGTGTATATCCATTAGAGGTAGGGAACGGTCCCATATAATCAAAGCCCCAAACATCAAATGGTTCAATAACAAGTGAATAATTCATAGGCATTTCTTGACGTCTACTAATATTACCAATTGTTTGACATTCATCACAAGATAGGACAAACTTATGGGCATCCTTGAAGAGAGTAGGCCAATAAAAACCGGATTGCAATACCTTATGTGCAGTTCGGTCTCCAGCGTGGTGTCCTCCATAAGCCTCGGAGTGACACATGCGTAGGATCAGTTCCTGTTCATGCTCAGGTACACAACGTCTAATAAGACCATCTACTACTTCTTTATAAAGATGTGGGTCATCCCAAAAGTAATGTCTCAAATCATAGAAAAACTTTTTCTTTTCTTTGGTATGTGAAACTAGGTGGTATAAATTTAGCAACAATGTAATTAGCATAATCATCATACCAAGGAGTAGTACGAGAAGCATTTATGACATTTAATTGTTCATCAGGAAAGCTATCATCAATAGGTAGTGGGTCATCAAGAACATTTTCTAACCTAGACAAGTTGTCCATAGCAGGGTTCTCGGCTCCCTTTCTATCAATAATATGCAAATCAAATTCTTGTAGCAAGAGAACCCATCTAATAAGTCTAAGTTTAGCATCTTTCTTTTCCATAAGATATTTAATAGCAGCATGATCCGTGTGAATAGTTACTTTAGAATCAACAATATAAGGTCTGAACTTATCACAAGCAAATACAACTGCTAAGAATTCTTTTTCAGTAGTAGCATAATTTCTCTGGGCATTGTCTAGAGTATTACTAGCATATTGAATAACATTTAATTTCTTATCAAATCTTTGCCCTAGAACAGCACCTACAGCATAATCACTAGCATCACACATAATTTCAAAAGGTAAATTCCAATCAGGTGGCTGAACAATAGGTGCAGAAATCAATGCTTTCTTAAGTATTTCAAATGCTTCTACACAATCATCATCAAAGACAAATGGTATATCTTTTTGTAATAGATTAGTCAGAGGCCGAGAAATTTTCGAGAAGTCCTTAATGAACCACCTATAAGATCCAGCATGACCAAGGAAACTTCTTATACCTTTCATGTCCTTGGGACATGGCATCTTTTCAATAGCATCAAATTTAGCTTTATCAACTTCAATGCCTCTTTCAGAAATTTTATGCCCCAAGATAATACCTTCATTAACCATAAAGTGGCACTTTTAACAATTCAAGACAAGATTAGGTTCTTCACATCTCTGCAAAAATTGGCCGAGGTTGCTCAAGCAATCATTAAAAGAGGATCCATAGACGGAGAAGTCGTCCATGAAAACCTCACAAATCTTTTCACAAAAATCAGAGAATATAGCCATCATGCATCTTTGAAAGGTAGCACGTGCATTACATAAACCGAAAGGCACACGTCTATAAGCAAAATTACCGAAAGGACAAGTAAAAGTGGTCTTAGCTTGATCATCAGCTGACACAGGTATTTGGGAGAAACCAGAATAACCATCTAGAAAGAAAAAATGTGTATGTTTGGATAATCTTTCTAGCATTTGATCAATAAAAGGTAAGGGGTAATGGTCTTTTTAGTAGCTTTATTTAATTTGCGGAGATCAATTACCATCCTATAACTGTAATAATTCTTTGTGGAATCAATTCATCTTTATCATTAGGAACGACAGTAATACCTCCCTTCTTAGGGACACAATGTACATGACTTACCCACTGACTATCAGCAACGGGATAGATTATACCTGCCTCAAGGAGCTTTAGTATTTCCTTTCTTACCACTTCTTTCATTTTAGGATTCAACCGTCGTTGATGATCAATAGCTGGTTCGGCATCTTTCTCCAAATTTATTTTGTGTTGACATAGAGTGGGACTAATGCCCTTAAGATCATCAAGAGTATATCCAATAGCAGCACGATGCTTCTTCAGAGTTTTCAATATTTTTCTTCCTCCTTCTCTGAAAGGTTAGCACTAATAATAATAGGATATATCTTCTTTTCATCAAGGTAAGCATATTTAAGAGTATCGGGCAATGGTTTAAGCTCAAACACGGGATCACCCTTGGGTGGAGGAGGATCCCCTAAGATTTCAATAGGTAAGTTGTGTTTCAGAATAGGACCCTGTTTAAAGAACACTTCATCTATTTCTTTTCTTTCATTCATAAACATATCATTTTCATGGTCTAGCAAATATTGTTCTAAAGGATCACTAGGAGGCACGACAATAGAAGCAAGACCAATAATTTCATCTTTACTAGGCAATTCCTCTTGACGGTGTTGTCTACGAAATTTAGAGAAATTAAACTCATGAGACATATCACCTAGACCAATAGTAACAACATCCTTTTCACAGTCTATCTTAGCATTAACAGTGTTTAAGAAGGGTCTACCAAATATAATGGGACAAAAGCTATCTTGTGGGGAACCAAGAACAAGAAAATCAGTAGGATATTTAGTTTTCCCACATAAGACTTCAACATCTTTAACAATCCCAATTGGTTAAATAGTATCTCTATTGGCAAGTTTAATTGTGACATCAATATCCTCTAACTCAGCAGGTGCAATATCATGCATGATATCTTTGTATAATTCAATAGGTATTGCACTATCACTAGCACCCATGTCACATAAGCCATGAT
The DNA here is from genome assembly GCA_021605145.1 of Aegilops bicornis. Lineage (NCBI taxonomy): Eukaryota > Viridiplantae > Streptophyta > Magnoliopsida > Poales > Poaceae > Aegilops > Aegilops bicornis. Next base: position 495,655,756 of record CM038674.1, read on the forward strand.
AACAATGATCTCATATTTTAATAGAAATAACAGGCATGCCTACCACATGTCTATGTTTATCTTTAGCACAAGGTTTAGCAATTCTAGCAGTCTCATTACAGAAATAAATAACATGCCCATCAATATTATTAGCCAAGAGATCTTTAACTATGGCAATATTAGGTTCAATTTTAACTTGCTCAAGAGGTGTATAAGTCCTAATATTGCTTTTACGAACCACAGTTGAAGCTTTAGCATGATCCTTTATCCTAACAGGAAAAGGTGGTTTCTCAACATAAGCAGTAGGAACAATAGGATCATTATAAGTGATAGTCTTTTCTTCAACTTTAATAGGTGTAGCTACTTTTACTTCTATGGGAGGATGATATTTAAACCACTTCTCCTTAGGGAGATCAACATGAGTAGCAAAATATTAACAGAAAGAAGCTACTATCTCAGAGTCAAGTCCATATTTAGTGCTAAATTTACGGAAAACATGGGTATCCATAAAAGATTTAACACAATCGAACTTAGGTGTCATACCTGACTCATTACCTTCATCAAGATCCCAATCTTCAGAGTTGCATTTAATTCTTTCCAATAAACCCCATTTTAATTGAATATTCTTCATCATAAAAGAGCCAGCACAAGAAGTATCGAGCATGGTGCGATTGTTATCAGAAAGCCGAGCATAATTTTTTTGAATAATCATTTCTCTTGAGAGCTCATGATTGGGGCATGAATAGAACATTGATTTAAGCCTCGCCCAATCTTGAGCGATGCTTTCTCCTTCGTGAGGCCAAAAATTATATATATAATTGCGGTCACGATGAACAAGATGCATAGGATAAAACTTCTGATGAAATTCCAATTTCAATCGTTTGTAGTTCCATGATCCAATATCATCACATGGCCTATACCATGTCAATGCATCTACCTTCAAAGATAAAGGGAAGACCTTCTTCTTGATAACATCATTGGGCATACCTGCAAGCTTAAATAATCCACAAACTTCATCCACATATATTACGTGCTCATCAGGATGTAATGTTCAATCTCCTGCAAAAGGATTAGCTTGCAGTTTTTCTACCATACCCGAAGGAATTTCAAAGTAGACATTATCATTTTCAGTAGGTTCAGAAGGTTGAGGAGCAACTCTTTGCTCTACTGGTCGGGGTGAAGATACCCTGAACAAGCCCCTCAGAGGATTACTTTCCATAGTAATAAGTGACAATAAATTTCAGCACACTATATAAATTTTTCCTTACCAAATTCCACCTACCAAAGGCGCTTCACTCCACGGCAACGACGCCAGCAAAGAGTCTTGATGACCCAAAAGTATAGGGGATCTATCGTAGTCCTTTCGGTAAGTAAGAGTGTCGAACCCAATGAGGAGCAGAAGGAAATGATAAGCGGTTTTCAGCAAGGTATTCTCTGCAAGCACTGAAATTATAGGTAATGAGATAGTTTTGTGATAAGATAATTTGTAACGAGCAACAAGTAACAAAAGTAAATAAAGTGCTGCAAGGTGGCCCAATACTTTTTGTAGCAAAGGACAAGCCTGGACAAACTCTTATATAGAGGAAAACGCTCCCGAGGACACATGGGAATTATCGTCAAGCTAGTTTTCATCATGTTCATATGATTCACGTTCGGTACTTTGATAATTTGATATGTGGGTGGACCGGTGCTTGGGTGATGTCCTTACATGGACAAGCATCTCACTTATGATTAACCCCTATTGCAAGCATCCACAACTACAAAAGAAGTATTAAGGTAAACCTAACCATAGCATGAATCATATGCATCCAAATCAGCCCCTTACGAAGCAACGCATAAACTAGGGTTTAAGCTTACATCACTCTAGCAACCCATCATCTACTTATTACTTCCCAATGCCTTCCTCTAGGCCCAAATAATGGTGAAGTGTCATGTAGTCGACGTTCACATAACGCCACTAGAGGAAAGACAACATACATCTCATCAAAATATCGAACGAATACCAAATTCACATGACTTGTAGCGACCAGACCTCAAGCGATGCGATCTACGTGCTCGATGTCATCCACTGGATCGAATGTCGACACCACACACGATTACTCGGAGGATTTATAACAGAGTAGCAATCACACACTTATTACAATCGAATGTCTCAAGAGAGAACTTAATAAAATAAATATGGCTTAAGGCCATCTAATACGATAACAGCGGATGTCTTGGAAGAATAAGCGAGTCCATCAACTCCAACGGCATCACTGAGTATAGAACCACGACCTAAGCACCTTACTGTCGTAAATGCGAAAAGTCTCGCAACATGAAACGTTGCAGCCCGAAAACGGTCGACACATGGAATATCTTTGGCAATGTAACACATAGAGAATAATGGAATAATAAGCCTATACTACATGCATATATGGCTGGTGGAAGCTCTATGGTTACAGTTTTTTGCGTAAAGCCAATTTTTCCCTACTGCAAAGGAATAAATTTATTTAACTATCATGGTGGTTGTTAAACATTGAGAATGGTTGACAGCATTCTCAATCCCAATTAAAAGTACTCATTAAGAACCCAACAATATTAATTAGAAGTAACATGATGAGATTCACATGATATCCAGGTACTAGATACTCAAGATGTCCATAACCTGGGACACGGCTAACCATGATTAGTTTATACACTCTGCAGAGGTTTGCGCACTTTTCCCCACAAGACTCGATCGCCTCCGTTTGATTTCTCGCACTACATGGTGTTTGAGAAACGGATGACCGAGACATAGTCTTTAGGAAGCGCTAGCACCTTACACGTGGGTAGACCGGTACACCTACTTTCCCCTACATCTGCTAGTCTACCCGTATGAGTTCGCACAACTTAATCAACTATGCCAGAGCCCATAATGGCTTGTGGCTGCACACGGAAGTTTCTAGTTTGAATAATCTCATGATCCCTTTGGGCCTGGGTGGCGGTCCAAGAAATACAGCAAGTCCTGATGGAAACCAGTGCCTCAATCCACCCGGATGTGTGTTTAAGTTGCCACCTTAAATAAACCATTAATTAACAATCTCACATCATCATGGATACACTCACCCAATCCACGTCTACTAGCATAGCATGGCATAATAAGCAAACGTAGAAGTAACTCCCAAGGGTTTGATAATAAAAGCAGTAATAGGTACTACCTCAACTACTTCCCAAAACCCACAATTTAATTAGATCCTAATCATGCAAATGTTTGAGGATAGATCTAATGCATAAAAACTGGGTATGAAAAGTATATGATCAAAGTGTTACTTGCCTTGCTGATGATTCGCGAAACCTAGAGACTCCAAGTAACAAGCGGCGCACTCCGGGTATTCTATCGCAGACAAACAAACAAGCACACAATAAGTACTCATCTAATGCACAGGTAAAACTCAAATAGATCTAACCAGATTGTTCAACTTAAGAACTCCGGTTTGCAAAAGAATCAAATCAAAGCGAAACAGCGAAAGTCAAACGGCGGAAGAAAACAGCTTCGTTTTACTAATCTGGATCTAAGTCAAATTTTACAGAAGCAAAAACTTGTTTAAGTTGGTTATTCGGAAAGAGGGTTTCGAGACAAAACTCCAGGCGCTTGAATCACTTGATTCCGATAAACGAGCGAAAAGTTATACTAAAACGAAAATCGAATCAGGAATCGCGATCAGAAAAATCACGAATTAAATCCGAGAAAAAGAAAAACGACGAACGGGTTAACGAACGTACGTTCGTTAACTAAACTAATCTGACGAACACATTCGTTAAAAACGAACGAACGAACGCTCGCTATTTAACCGAACCAGGAAAAAACGATCTAATAAAAAAACAAAAACTAAAAAAACCGAAGAAAAATCCGCTCGGTTTTAATAAAAAAACCGGCTGACACGCATAAAGCGAATGGCGAACCTCGGCGGGGGTCCGTGACAGTGGTAATAATGGCAGCGGCCAGCGGATCGGCTAGGGTTAGGGTTTAGTCTTGAAGGGTGGGGTGAAAGGCGCGGTGGCTCGGTGGATTTGAAGGCGACACTATTTAAAAGCGCCCCGGCGGAGTCCAGCTCGGGCAGCCCAAGGTTGGTCTTGGCGTTTTTTTAATATTCATGAAGAAAAATAAAAAGAAATACTAAACGGACTCCAAAAATCCCGAAATAAATTTTCCCCGGCTTCTAAAATCAAGCCGGACTAGATGAACATTTATTTGGGGCCTAAATGCAATTTTGAAAAATGCGTATTTTCCTAAATTCAATTAAAAAGGCGAAAAACTCCAAAATAAAATCTTATTTGATTTTATTATTAGATCTTAATTATTTCTTTATTTTGGGAAAGTCATTTTATTCCCTCTCTCATATTTTGATAGTAGAAATAATTGAAGATAAAATAATTAAAATCAAATGATCCTATTTTCAAAATTTGAGAAAACTCAAATATGAAAATAATGAAATCCCCAACTCTCTCCATGGGTCCTTGAGTTGTGTAGAATTTCTAGGATCGAGCAAAAAAATGCAACAAAAATATGATATGCAACGATGCTCTATGTATAACATTCCAAATTGAAAATTTGGGATGTTACAAACCTACCCCCTTAAGATGAATCTTGCCCTCGAGATTCGGGTTGGCTAGAAAATAGGTAAGGGTGGTCCTTAACCAGATATTCCTCTCGCTCCCAGGTGGCTTCATCCTCAGTGTGGTGGCTCGACTGAACTTTGCAAAATTTAATGACCTTGTTGCGGGTGACTCGGCTGGCATACTCTAGAATCTTAACTAGTTTCTCCTCATAGGTCAAATCATCATTCAACTGAATCGCCTCTAGTGGCACAGTATCTCTCAGTGGTATATCCTCCATCTCTGCGTGACACTTCTTCAACTGAGAAACATGAAACACATCATGAACACCTGACAATCCTTCGGGTAGTTCCAACTTGTATGCAACTTCTCCCATGCGCTCCAAAACACGATATGGTCCTACAAATCGGGGCGCTAACTTTCCTTTAACACCAAAATGCTTAACTCCTCGAAGTGGCGATACTCGAAGATAAACTCTGTCTCCGACTTCGTATTCTGTCTCCTTGCATTTTGAATCCGCATAGCTCTTCTGTCTTGACTGGGCTACCTTGAGCCTATCACGAATTAACTTTACTTTCCGTTTAGACTCCTTAATCAAATCCGGTCCAAACAACTGGGGGTCTCCAACTTCATCCCACAACAACGGGGTCCTGCACCTCCTTCCGTACAAGGCTTCGAAAGGTGCCATCTTCAAACTAGATTGATAACTGTTGTTGTAAGAAAACTTCGCATATGGCAAATTTTCGTCCCAGCTAGATCCATAATCCAAGGCACAGGCTTTAAGCATATCCTCCAAAATCTGGTTGACTCTCTCGGTTTGTCCATCATGCATGGATGAAAAGGCATGCTAAACTCCAGCTGGTTCCCAAAGTTTCGTGCAAGCTGCTTCCGAACTTTGAGGTGAATTGGGTTCCTCTATCTCGACACGATACTCCTCGGAACTCCATGCAAGCATACAATCCTGGTCATGTATATCTTAGCCAATTTGGCACTGCTGTAGGTAGTCTTTACTGGAATGAAATGAGCTACCTTCGTCAAACGATCGATTACAACCCAAATCGAGTCATAGCCTGAACGGGTCTTGGGAAATCCCGTGATGAAATCCATACCTAGTTTATCCCACTTCCATTCGGGTATAGGCAATGGCTATAACAATCCTGCTGGCTTCTGATGTTCTGCCTTCACCCTCTGACATACATCACAAACTGCTACGTACTATGCAATATACTTATTAATTCCGGTCCACCGTAAAGTATTCTTCAAATCCAAATACATCTTGGTATTTCCAGGGTGCATCGAATATGGTGAATCATGTGCCTCTTGTAGAATCAACTTCCTGATCTCCGGGTCATTGGGCACATAAACACGGTCTTCAAACCATAGGGTATCGTGCTCATCCTCACGAAATCCCTTAGCCTTTCCTTCGCTCATTTTCTCCTTTATAGAGGCAATCTCTTTGTCAGTCTTCTGAGCTTCCCTGATTCTATCCATCAAAGTTGACTGAATCTCCAATGCTGCTACATAGCCTCTCGGAACTATTTCCAAACATAGCTCTCGAAATTCCTCGGCTAATTCCTTTGGTAAACCTCCGGTCATTAGTGTGTTGACATGACTCTTATGGCTCAACGCGTCTGCTACAACGTTAGCCTTTCCGGGGTGATAATGTAATCTCATATCGTAATCTTTGATGAGCTCCAACCATCTTCTCTGCCTGAGATTTAACTCCTTCTGCGTGAAGATGTACTTCAAACTTTTGTGATCCGTATACACCTCACAATGATTCCCAATGAGGAAATGTCTCCATGTTTTCAACGCATGCACTAAGACTGCTAACTCCAAATCATGAGTAGCATAATTTATCTCATGAGGCTTAAGTTGTCATTAAGCATACGAAACAACTCTTCCCTCCTGCATAAGCACTGCTCCAAGTCCTCTACGTGAAGCGTCGCAATACACCTCATAATCCTTGGTCTGATCTGGCAGGATTAACACTGGAGAGGTAACCAAACGTTTCTTCAACTCTTGGAAACTAGCTTCACACTCCTCAGTCCAAAAGAACTTGATATCCTTCTTCAACAATTCTGTCATAGGCTTCGCAATCCTTGAGAAATTCTCAATAAATCTCCGGTAGTAACCTGCGAGTCCAAGGAAACTCCGGATCTCTCCAACTGTTGTTGGCGCTTCCCAGTTTGTTACAGTGGCAACTTTAGTGGGGTCTATTGCTATACCTTCTCCGGATATAACATGTCCAAGAAATCCAACTTCCTTCAACCAAAACTCACACTTGCTAAACTTGGCATACAACTGGTGTTCTCTGAGCTTCTCGAGTACCAAACACAAATGTTCCTTATGTTCCTCTTCATTCTTCGAGTAAACCAAAATATCATCAATGAACACCACGACGAACTTATCCAAAAACTCCATAAACACTTTGTTCATCATGTTCATAAAATAGGCAGGTGCGTTAGTCAGACCAAATGACATAACGGTATACTCATATGCATCAGTGCACAGTGGTAAAAGCCGTCTTAGGTATATCCTGCTCTCGAATCTTTAATCGATGGTACCACGATCGCAAATCGATCTTGGAAAACACCTTAGCTCCTTGCAATTGGTCAAACAAGTCATTGATCATCGGTAGTGGGTACTTGTTCTTAATGGTCACTTCATTCAATCGCGATAATCAACAACCATTCTTAATGATCCATCCTTCTTCTCCACTAGAAGTATGTGATCCCCAAGGTGAAGAACTTGGGCGAATAAAACCTTTATCCAGAAATCCTTAATCTGCTTCTTAATTTCCTCCAAATCTTGGGCTGGCATCCTATACGGTCTCTTAGATATCGGCCCAAAGGTTTGGCAGTAGTTCAATCAGAAATTCAATGTCTCTGTCCGTGGCATGCCCGGCAACTCTTCCTAAACATGTCC